>OX359286.1:40196186-40198686 GCA_947179155.2 Hedera helix
AGGGTTTAGGGTTTAGGGTTTAGGGTTTAGGGTTTAGGGTTTAGGGTTTAGGGTTTAGGGTTTAGGGTTTAGGGTTTAGGGTTTAGGGTTTAGGGTTTAGGGTTTAGGGTTTAGGGTTTAGGGTTTAGGGTTTAGGGTTTAGGGTTTAGGGTTTAGGGTTTAGGGTTTAGGGTTTAGGGTTTAGGGTTTAGGGTTTAGGGTTTAGGGTTTAGGGTTTAGGGTTTAGGGTTTAGGGTTTAGGGTTTAGGGTTTAGGGTTTAGGGTTTAGGGTTTAGGGTTTAGGGTTTAGGGTTTAGGGTTTAGGGTTTAGGGTTTAGGGTTTAGGGTTTAGGGTTTAGGGTTTAGGGTTTAGGGTTTAGGGTTTAGGGTTTAGGGTTTAGGGTTTAGGGTTTAGGGTTTAGGGTTTAGGGTTTAGGGTTTAGGGTTTAGGGTTTAGGGTTTAGGGTTTAGGGTTTAGGGTTTAGGGTTTAGGGTTTAGGGTTTAGGGTTTAGGGTTTAGGGTTTAGGGTTTAGGGTTTAGGGTTTAGGGTTTAGGGTTTAGGGTTTAGGGTTTAGGGTTTAGGGTTTAGGGTTTAGGGTTTAGGGTTTAGGGTTTAGGGTTTAGGGTTTAGGGTTTAGGGTTTAGGGTTTAGGGTTTAGGGTTTAGGGTTTAGGGTTTAGGGTTTAGGGTTTAGGGTTTAGGGTTTAGGGTTTAGGGTTTAGGGTTTAGGGTTTAGGGTTTAGGGTTTAGGGTTTAGGGTTTAGGGTTTAGGGTTTAGGGTTTAGGGTTTAGGGTTTAGGGTTTAGGGTTTAGGGTTTAGGGTTTAGGGTTTAGGGTTTAGGGTTTAGGGTTTAGGGTTTAGGGTTTAGGGTTTAGGGTTTAGGGTTTAGGGTTTAGGGTTTAGGGTTTAGGGTTTAGGGTTTAGGGTTTAGGGTTTAGGGTTTAGGGTTTAGGGTTTAGGGTTTAGGGTTTAGGGTTTAGGGTTTAGGGTTTAGGGTTTAGGGTTTAGGGTTTAGGGTTTAGGGTTTAGGGTTTAGGGTTTAGGGTTTAGGGTTTAGGGTTTAGGGTTTAGGGTTTAGGGTTTAGGGTTTAGGGTTTAGGGTTTAGGGTTTAGGGTTTAGGGTTTAGGGTTTAGGGTTTAGGGTTTAGGGTTTAGGGTTTAGGGTTTAGGGTTTAGGGTTTAGGGTTTAGGGTTTAGGGTTTAGGGTTTAGGGTTTAGGGTTTAGGGTTTAGGGTTTAGGGTTTAGGGTTTAGGGTTTAGGGTTTAGGGTTTAGGGTTTAGGGTTTAGGGTTTAGGGTTTAGGGTTTAGGGTTTAGGGTTTAGGGTTTAGGGTTTAGGGTTTAGGGTTTAGGGTTTAGGGTTTAGGGTTTAGGGTTTAGGGTTTAGGGTTTAGGGTTTAGGGTTTAGGGTTTAGGGTTTAGGGTTTAGGGTTTAGGGTTTAGGGTTTAGGGTTTAGGGTTTAGGGTTTAGGGTTTAGGGTTTAGGGTTTAGGGTTTAGGGTTTAGGGTTTAGGGTTTAGGGTTTAGGGTTTAGGGTTTAGGGTTTAGGGTTTAGGGTTTAGGGTTTAGGGTTTAGGGTTTAGGGTTTAGGGTTTAGGGTTTAGGGTTTAGGGTTTAGGGTTTAGGGTTTAGGGTTTAGGGTTTAGGGTTTAGGGTTTAGGGTTTAGGGTTTAGGGTTTAGGGTTTAGGGTTTAGGGTTTAGGGTTTAGGGTTTAGGGTTTAGGGTTTAGGGTTTAGGGTTTAGGGTTTAGGGTTTAGGGTTTAGGGTTTAGGGTTTAGGGTTTAGGGTTTAGGGTTTAGGGTTTAGGGTTTAGTGTTTAGGGTTTAGGGTTTAGGGTTTAGGGTTTAGGGTTTAGGGTTTAGGGTTTAGGGTTTAGGGTTTAGGGTTTAGGGTTTAGGGTTTAGGGTTTAGGGTTTAGGGTTTAGGGTTTAGGGTTTAGGGTTTAGGGTTTAGGGTTTAGGGTTTAGGGTTTAGGGTTTAGGGTTTAGGGTTTAGGGTTTAGGGTTTAGGGTTTAGGGTTTAGGGTTTAGGGTTTAGGGTTTAGGGTTTAGGGTTTAGGGTTTAGGGTTTAGGGTTTAGGGTTTAGGGTTTAGGGTTTAGTGTTTAGGGTTTAGGGTTTAGGGTTTAGGGTTTAGGGTTTAGGGTTTAGGGTTTAGGGTTTAGGGTTTAGGGTTTAGGGTTTAGGGTTTAGGGTTTAGGGTTTAGGGTTTAGGGTTTAGGGTTTAGGGTTTAGGGTTTAGGGTTTAGGGTTTAGGGTTTAGGGTTTAGGGTTTAGGGTTTAGGGTTTAGGGTTTAGGGTTTAGGGTTTAGGGTTTAGGGTTTAGGGTTTAGGGTTTAGGGTTTAGGGTTTAGGGTTTAGGGTTTAGGGTTTAGGGTTTAGGGTTTAGGGTTTAGGGTTTAGGGTTTAGGGTTTAGGGTTTAGGGTTTAGGGTTTAGGGTTTAGGGTTTAGGGTTTAGGGTTTAGGGTTTAGGGTTTAGGGTTTAGGGTTTAGGGTTTAGGGTTTAGGGTTTAGGGTTTA
>OX359286.1:40203686-40204729 GCA_947179155.2 Hedera helix
GTTTAGGGTTTAGGGTTTAGGGTTTAGGGTTTAGGGTTTAGGGTTTAGGGTTTAGGGTTTAGGGTTTAGGGTTTAGGGTTTAGGGTTTAGGGTTTAGGGTTTAGTGTTTAGGGTTTAGGGTTTAGGGTTTAGGGTTTAGGGTTTAGGGTTTAGGGTTTAGGGTTTAGGGTTTAGGGTTTAGGGTTTAGGGTTTAGGGTTTAGGGTTTAGGGTTTAGGGTTTAGGGTTTAGGGTTTAGGGTTTAGGGTTTAGGGTTTAGGGTTTAGGGTTTAGGGTTTAGGGTTTAGGGTTTAGGGTTTAGGGTTTAGGGTTTAGGGTTTAGGGTTTAGGGTTTAGGGTTTAGGGTTTAGGGTTTAGGGTTTAGGGTTTAGGGTTTAGGGTTTAGGGTTTAGGGTTTAGGGTTTAGGGTTTAGGGTTTAGGGTTTAGGGTTTAGGGTTTAGGGTTTAGGGTTTAGGGTTTAGGGTTTAGGGTTTAGGGTTTAGGGTTTAGGGTTTAGGGTTTAGGGTTTAGGGTTTAGGGTTTAGGGTTTAGGGTTTAGGGTTTAGGGTTTAGGGTTTAGGGTTTAGGGTTTAGGGTTTAGGGTTTAGGGTTTAGGGTTTAGGGTTTAGGGTTTAGGGTTTAGGGTTTAGGGTTTAGGGTTTAGGGTTTAGGGTTTAGGGTTTAGGGTTTAGGGTTTAGGGTTTAGGGTTTAGGGTTTAGGGTTTAGGGTTTAGGGTTTAGGGTTTAGGGTTTAGGGTTTAGGGTTTAGGGTTTAGGGTTTAGGGTTTAGGGTTTAGGGTTTAGGGTTTAGGGTTTAGGGTTTAGGGTTTAGGGTTTAGGGTTTAGGGTTTAGGGTTTAGGGTTTAGGGTTTAGGGTTTAGGGTTTAGGGTTTAGGGTTTAGGGTTTAGGGTTTAGGGTTTAGGGTTTAGGGTTTAGGGTTTAGGGTTTAGGGTTTAGGGTTTAGGGTTTAGGGTTTAGGGTTTAGGGTTTAGGGTTTAGGGTTTAGGGTTTAGGGTTTAGGGTTTAGGGTTTAGGGTTTAGGGTTTAGGGTTTAGGGTTTAGG
>OX359287.1:0-335000 GCA_947179155.2 Hedera helix
CCCTAAACCCTAAACCCTAAACCCTAAACCCTAAACCCTAAACCCTAAACCCTAAACCCTAAACCCTAAACCCTAAACCCTAAACCCTAAACCCTAAACCCTAAACCCTAAACCCTAAACCCTAAACCCTAAACCCTAAACCCTAAACCCTAAACCCTAAACCCTAAACCCTAAACCCTAAACCCTAAACCCTAACCCCTAACCCCTAACCCCTAACCCCTAACCCCTAACCCCTAACCCCTAACCCCTAACCCCTAACCCCTAACCCCTAACCCCTAACCCCTAACCCCTAACCCCTAACCCCTAACCCCTAACCCCTAACCCCTAACCCCTAACCCCTAACCCCTAACCCCTAACCCCTAACCCCTAACCCCTAACCCCTAACCCCTAACCCCTAACCCCTAACCCCTAACCCCTAACCCCTAACCCCTAAACCCTAACCCCTAACCCCTAAACCCTAACCCCTAGACCCTAGACCCTAGACCCTAGACCCTAGACCCTAGACCCTAGACCCTAGACCCTAGACCCTGGACCCTAGACCCTAGACCCTAGACCCTGGACCCTAGACCCTGGACCCTAGACCCTGGACCCTAGACCCTGGACCCTAGACCCTAGACCCTGGACCCTAGACCCTGGACCCTAGACCCTGGACCCTGGACCCTGGACCCTGGACCCTGGACCCTGGACCCTGGACCCTGGACCCTGGACCCTGGACCCTGGACCCTGGACCCTGGACCCTGGACCCTGGACCCTGGACCCTGGACCCTGGACCCTGGACCCTGGACCCTGGACCCTGGACCCTGGACCCTGGACCCTGGACCCTGGACCCTAGACCCTGGACCCTAGACCCTAGACCCTAGACCCTAGACCCTAGACCCTAGACCCTAGCCCCTAAACCCCAGCCCCTAAACCCCAGACCCTAGACCCCAGACCCTAGACCCTAAACCCTAAACCCCAGACCCCAGACCCCAGACCCCAGACCCCAGACCCCAGACCCTAGACCAGACCCCTGACCCCTGACCCCTGACCCCTCACCCCGACCCCTGACCCTAGACCCCTGACCCTAGACCCTAGACCCTAGACCCTAGACCCTAGACCCTAGACCCCAGAGCCCAGACCCCAGAGCCCAGACCCCAGACCCCAGACCCCAGACCCTAGACCCTAACCCCTAGACCCTAACCCCTAGACCCTAAACCCTAACCCCTAAACCCCTAACCCTAAACCCCTAACCCTAGACCCCTAAACCCTAGACCCTAAACCCTAGACCCTAAACCCTAGACCCTTCAAAGATTGATTTAAGAAGTGGTTATCACCAACTGAAAGTGAGGCCTGAAGATGTACCCAAAACAGCGTTTAGAACCCGTTATGGTCACTGCGAGTTTTTAGTAATGTCGTTTGGGTTGACGAATGCACCAGCGGCATTCATGGATTTGATGAATCGTGTATTTAAACCATATTTGGATAAGTTTGTAGTGGTGTTTATTGATGATATATTGATTTATTCAAAGACTGAAGAAGAACATGCGGAACATGTAAAGATCGTGTTGGAGAAATTAAGGGAAGTTAAGTTATATGCCAAGTTCTCGAAATGTGAATTCTGGCTGCAAAGAGTGCAATTTTTGGGGCACGTTATTGATCAAGACGGAATATCAGTGGATCTAGCGAAAGTTGAAGCAGTAATTAATTGGGAACAACCGAAAACACCAACGGAAGTTCGTAGTTTTCTTGGTTTGGCTGGATACTACAGAAGGTTCATCAAAGATTTCTCAAAATTGTCGGGACCTCTGACTAATCTGACAAGAAAAACTGTGAAGTTTGTATGGACGGACAAATGTGAAGAGAGTTTTATAGAACTCAAGAGGAGATTAAGTGAAGCACCAGTGTTGTCATTGCCAGACAAAACGGGAGGATTTGTCGTTTATAGTGACGCATCGCACAAAGGATTGGGTTGTGTGTTAATGCAACATGGTAAAAACATCGCTTATGCATCCAGGCAGTTGAAAGATTTTGAGAAGAGGTATCCAACCCATGATTTGGAATTGGCAGCTGTGGTATTTGCCTTAAAAATATGGAGACATTACCTGTACGGAGAGAAGTGTGAGATATACACAGACCACAAAAGTCTGAAGTATATTTTCACCCAGAAAGATTTGAATATGAGACAAAGGAGATGGTTAGAGCTAATTAAGGATTATGATTGTGAGATCTTGTATCACCCAGGAAAAGCAAATGTGGTAGCTGATGCCTTGAGTAGAAAAGGCCGAGAAAGGTTGGAAATCTTAACTGCTCAGGAAGAACTGATTAAAGACATGGAGAGATTGGAACTAGAAGTAAAACATTCGATGGAGTCGGAAGAAAAGTTATATATGGTTGAAGCTCATCCAACGTTATTGGATAGAGTGAAGGATGCACAAATGCAGGATCAAGATTGTAGTCAAATCAAAGAACGTATATCTGATGGACAAGAGACAAGATTTCAATTAGACAACAGCGGAATGCTGAGATTGGAAGGGAGAGTATGGGTGCCGTTAGTGTCGGAGTTAAAAGAAGAGATTTTGCAAGAAGCACACAGTTCACGATATTCAGTTCATCCAGGAAGTACGAAGATGTACCAAGATCTTCGTCAGCATTTTTGGTGGCCCAACATGAAGAGAGATGTAGCGGAATATGTAAGCAAATGTTTGACATGTCAAAGAATTAAAGCGGAGCATCAGAGACCTAGTGGGTTGTTGCAACCGTTAGAAATTCCAGAATGGAAGTGGGAGCATGTTACCATGGATTTTGTGGTAGAACTCCCAACTACACAGAAAGGTTATGATGCAATATGGGTAATAGTGGATCGACTGACAAAGTCTGCCCACTTTTTGCCAATCAAAGTTAAGTTTAACCTGGACCAGCTAGCAAAGTTATATGTGAAAGAAATAGTGTCAAGGCATGGAGTTCCAGTATCAATTGTTTCGGATAGAGATCCACGATTCACTTCGAATTTTTGGAGAAGTTTTCAGGAACGTATGGGCACACAGTTGAGGTTGAGCACGGTGTATCATCCTCAAACAGATGGCCAAAGTGAAAGGACGATTCAAACGTTGGAAGATATGTTAAGAGCGAGTGTAATGGACTTCAAGGGCAATTGGGATGACCATCTGCCACTAGTGGAATTTGCCTACAATAATAGTTATCATGCAAGTATTGGGATGCCACCATATGAAGCATTGTATGGAAGGAAATGCAGAACGCCTCTATGTTGGGACGAGGTTGGTGAACGAAAGTTGTTGGGACCAGAAATTGTGCAGCAAACTACTGAAATCGTTAAAGCCATAAGATCGAGACTTGTAGCAGCACAGGATAGACAGAAGAAATATGCTGACCAACATCGACAGAAGAGAGAATTTGAAGTAGGGTCCCACGTATTTTTTAAAGTGTCACCCTGGAAGGGAAAGATAAGGTTTGGTAAATAAGGAAAGCTAAGCCCACGATTTATCGGACCATTTGAGGTGTTGAGAAGGATAGGAGAGGTAGCCTATGCAGTGGCATTACCTCCAGAGTTAGAGCACATACATAATGTATTTCACGTGTCAGTACTAAGACCGTACAAGCCGGACTATAAGCATGTAATTGAATATGAACCGATCCAGATTGAAAAGGATTTGACATATGAAGAAACACCTGTTCAAATAGTAGACAGGAAAGTGCAAATTTTGAGGAACAAGGAAATACCTTCTGTAAAGGTAGTGTGGAGGCACCACAATGTGGAAGAAGCGACTTGGGAGCTAGAAGAGAAAATGAAGAAGGAATACCCCAGTTTGTTTCTGTAATTCTGTAATAATGATTCCGGGGACGGAATCCTTGTAAGGAGGGAAGAATGTAAGGATTTGCATTTTTGCGATATTGTAATTATAAGTTATTAATGGAAATTATGTATTTTGAGAGTGTGACAATCATTTTAGGACAAGCTATGTGTATTATATTGGATGATGGAATTAGTTGCAAGACTAAGGAAATAAGTTGATTTAAAATGAAATTGAATTGGATTGATTTGAATAACTTATGAACTTATGGGGGTAAATTTGAATAATTAGGAACTAAGGGGGAAATTGATTTCCTAGAAATGAAGTATAATGACCTTGCTATCCTTAATAATTTGGAAAATGACAATTGTGTCCCAAGTTGGTTCAATGTCTATTCTAACCTTCTTAAGTTAAGTAAAATGTCCTAACTACCCTCTACCATACAAGAGTTAAGGTAACTATGGTTGGTTAATTGCTAGAAGATTGTGATATAGGCATACATGCAAGTAATTTTCAGCATTCTAGTTGCTATTATCCAAGTCATTCGAAGCTTGCAAGATAAGAGAGAAGAGAGAGAGCTAGGAGCTAGGGTTTGAAGAAACTCAAAGAGAACTCAAGAGAAAAGTGTTCTAGACAAGCAAAGTAAGTGATCAAGGTGGAGAATCAAAGCTTGGCAAGGTTTTTAGCTAGAAGAAGTAAAGCTAGAAGAAGGTATGAAAGAGTTTAAGTTGTGAAATTCAAAGATTATGTGTTTATAAGTTGAAATAGATGAAGCCATGCATGAGTCTTTGATCATATGTGTATATTATGTGATATATGTGCTTCAAGTTGGCTAGATCATGAAGACCCAGTGATTGAGTTGTGTATAGCAAAGGTGGTGCACTATTTACATGTGTATTCAAGCTAAAAGTTATGATTCAAAGCATGATTGTGTGCTATATGTTGTCAAACATGATTGAAACCTAGTTTGGGAAGATGGAGATATAAGATACATGCATTAACATGTGTTAGCAAGCATCTAAGAAACCTAAATGGTGAAAAACTTATGTTTTGGAAGGGTTAAGTGAATATTAGGCTATACTTTTTGCCTAAAAGGAATTATAATCTGTAAAGTGTTTTGGAAGGTGCATGTGCAAGTTACACATGCATATAAAGTGGCTAAAAGGATATGTGTTAACATATATGTGCATGGTGTGTAAAGAATCAAAGTTGGTTTATAAAGAAAATTATGTAAATTGGGTAAAATGCATACAATAGATGATTATTGGCCATTTTGGTGGATTGAGTGTAGAACAAGGCCAAGCATGTCAACAATATGTAAATATACGTGTTAGAATCGATTTGGGAGTTAAATGGTGCATAAGGCGTTAAATGACGAATTCGAACGTTTTAAAACGTAAACCGACGACCAAAACGAACCATTTGGAAAACTATGACCAAACGATGATTTTTAAAAGTTTCGAAGGCCTACGCAAGTCAATTATATGTTATATGTGCTATGTGAGATGTTGGAATTGAAAGAATTACATTAGGGCCAAAGATAGCATCATTTTTGGAAAGAAAATTTTTTCAGAAACTGCAGCATTGCGCCGGGGCGGAGGTTTTTATACGGGAGACTGCGCCGGGGCGCAGTGGTGCTGAGAGGACCTCGCCGGGGCAGAAGCAGGGCGAGTCGGGGCGCGGCCCAGCCGAGGCAATCTCGCGGCCAGCGCGATGTTGCAAAGGAAACATGGCGCCGGGGCGCCATGTGCTGACTTTTGAAAAATAATTTATTTTAATTCTAAAATGCAATGTTTTGATATTAAATGATATAAATACATATGTAAACCATAATTTGATAAAAATAATCAATATGGTAAGCGTAGAGCTATGTTTGAACAAAATGTTATGTGATTAGGGTTATGTATAGTTAATGGGTAGCTTGTTTAGCAAGTTATGGCATGCATGTGTATGTAACTAATGCATGAACCAATATTGTGGTCATGTAGGTTATAGACGGGATAATTTTATACCGATTGTGATAGACGAGGACGAAGGCAAGTTTCCTTACTGAACTTCTATTGCAGTTCTTTGATCAGACATTCATGTTATTTATTTATATTGCTATGCAAAGTTTATTCATTATTGAATTTAATTGAAAAGGTCGATGCCAATCTTGAATCTGGCTAGACACATACTAAATGATTCATGTTGAGATCGAATGTTCATTGTTATATGCTCCAATCCACATTGGTTGTGGTGTGGCTTCTATGTTATGCTGTAATAGAACAACCCTACAAAGGGGTAATAACTATAACTTTATGACGTGGTTGCGTCGCTAGATGTTTATGTTGTGCACAATATAAAGGTACAATGGGCTGATCACCCAGAGTACGCATCTATTTGAAATAGCAGTCTTTTGACTAACTTGGGCAATATCATTCTATACGATTGGTATTGTTCTAAACGTGTTCTTGGTCTTGTGACCGTACAGCAGTAAAATTGCATTATATCATTATTCATAAATACTAAATTTCAGTTCTTGATTCATTTATTGAATTAATATTGATCAGTTCATTTCGTTGATTCGATTATTGATATTCATTCAGTTATTATGCATAATTCAGATAAAATTGTCTATGACTCTCCTCTATTCATTTGGAATTTTTCATGGTATCATTTATTGTTATACTTGCTGAGCTATTTAGGCTCACTCTTGCTTCCATTCATGACATTTCAGTTAAGCCAGAGAAGGCCGAAGGGTCGGGAGTAGATAAAGGGAAAGGAAAGGTCGGCCAGCTATAGAAGATAGCTAACGTTGTATTTATTATTATATTTTGTATTATGTCAGATATGACAGTTGGATGTATAAAGGTACATAGAACCTGGGAATAGTGATGTATGAATGTAAATTAAGTTTATAATTATTATTTTGTTCAGAATGGTTGAATGAGATGTCAGGGTAGAATAGATTACGTGAGCACCAGACCCGTGGTTCAAGGGACCTGGATTTGGGGGCGTCACACCTAGACCCTAGACCCTAGACCCTAGACCCCTAGACCCTAAACCCTAAACCCTAGACCCTAAATTGTAGATTTAGGGTTTATAGATTGTAGTTATAACTAATGATTATGTCAATTTTATATATAAATTGTAGGTTGAACGAATAATGCAAATAAGCGTAACCAGTAGAAACGAACCAAGCAAGTTTTTTCAGAACTTGCTTCTATATGCATTGCTATGCTATAATATGATGTTAAATTCTTAATAGGAAGATACATTGATGATATTTGTGATATGTGAACAACATGAGATATGGTTACATGTGAAATATGTACGGATATGAAGCATGATTTGCTAGATGCTAGTTGTTTATTGTATGTGATGTATACGATGTATGAAGCACTCATAAAATAAAAAGTATGAAATGCATGATGTAAGAATAAAATGTAGAGCATGTATAATAAAATGTAGAACATGTATAATATGTGAAGCATGTAATGTATAATGTGTAATGTAGAGCATTTTCTTTTCTAATTAATGTTATAGTTTGAAATGTACAACATTTTCTTTTCTAGTTAGATATGTCGAGTAAGCTTATCCAACTTTCTCCAATACCTTGCGTTCTTCATACTACCTATATTTTATAAGTTGTCTAATGTTTAGTCACTAATGGACTCATATCATGTTTAATTCAATTAAACTTTCTTTTTTTACATAGCTTAATGATTCGGACATTTAATAATGTACCAAATATCTCAAAATATTATCTACCTTTGATAATATACAACTACGGTTTCCTACAATGATGTATTTCATTATATAGTTTTTGTAATATAATTATTTGAGAGAAAATTAATATTATATATTTTTGTAACCATGTTATGCATGTTTGGGCTTTATATATATATATATATATATATATATATATATATATATATATATATAGACACACACACACACACACACTCATGCACACAAAGAGATTTAAAAAATAAATGTTATAAAAAAAAATTAGTGCAAAACTCATTCTCGGCGGATAGTCCATCGAAGATGACCTTATTTCAGTGTTATTTGAAACGTAGTACGTTTTAATATGCGGTATGACTATGAGTTTGTGATATGCTACATAGTTAAAACACGATATGCTAGGCTATTTTTATATACGTTTTTATAGTTTGTAATTCTCTTAGAATTCAAATGCAATAAACTATAAACCTAGGTTTTATAGATTTTTTTAGGTGAATCACTAAGTTGATTATTTTATAAATAATTTAATATGAATGTAATACTTGGGTATCCGATATTAAGTTATAATATTAATATTTGTTGAATTATAGTTAAACAATAAATAAATTTTTCAGTACGCTAAATTTAGAATATTGATATGTAAAAGTACCTCGTTTAGGTACGTAAGTATTAATTTGCAGTTTGTTTAGTCTATGAGAATATTTGGTAACTTTTCCTTATTCTTGAGAAACAGTCCGCCAATCTTTAACTCATTCTCGACGGCACTTAATGGCAACACCTGACGACGACACTGTTGACGACGGTAAGGGCAACAAAAAAAGCAACTATAAATGAGGTACCTAGACCCTAGACTCTAGATGCCCCTACATCCTGCACATACACTCAATGTACAATTGTACACACACTCTACAGATAGTGCACTATTAATCTATTATTCCCCACTAATTTTGTTTTTTTTCTTATTTGTTGTAAAAATGTGTTGTACACTCACTTATTATTATATTTGGATTGAATTAGAGTTATGACTTTGGAGAGTAACTGAGTGTCTTGTAAACTTGCTTGATGCATTGGTATTCCTCTCACTTTATTTCTCTGTCTTATTTCACTACACTCGCACATTGATTCATTGCCTAGACGCAATCTTTAATTTTGTGTATTATTTGTTTCGGAGGAAGATCTTTAATTTTATTGTTGACACACTCTTAACAAAACAATTTCCTACAATGATGTATTTTCATTATATAGTTTTTGTAATATAATTATTTGAGAGAAAATTAATATTATATATTTTTGTAACCATGTTATGCATGTTTGGGCTTTATATACACACGTACACACGCACACAAAGAGATTTAAAAAATAAATGTTATAAGAAAATTTATTAGTGCAAAACTCATTCTCGGCGGACAGGCAGACGAAGATGACCATATTCTAGTGTTATATGAAACGTGGTATATTTTAATATGCGGTATGAATATGAGTACATGATAAGCTACATAGTTGAAACACGATATGCTAGGCTATTTTTATATACATTTTTATAGTTAGTAATTCTCTTAAAATTTAAATGCAATAAACTATAAACCTAAGTTTTATAGAATTTTTTTTAGGTGAATCACTAAGTTGATTATTTTATAAATAATTTAGTATGAATGTAATACTTGGGTATCCAATACTAAGTTATAATATCGATATTTGTTGAATTATAGTTAAACAATAAAAAATAAATTCAGTACGTTAAATTTAGAATATTGATACATAAGAGTACCTCGTTTAGGTACGTAAGTATTAATTTGTGGTTTGCTAGATCTATGAGAATATTTGATAACTTTGCCTTATTCTTGACAAACAGTTTGTTGACCCTTAACTCATTCTTGACGGCACTTGACGACAACACCTGGCAATGGCACCGTTCATGATGGCAGGGGCAACAAAAAAGACAGTCATAAATGAGGTCATTCTCGACGGACTATGATCATTCTAGATGGATTTTTCCATTGCCTACTTTAAAATTTGCTTTAGAATGTACTAAAATTTGCTATACTTTGCCAAATGGAATTTGTTGGAGTAGAAATTATTATCTTCAAAAAGTTTTTATGTTCGTGTATGCAAAATGCATGAGCTTTTCATAAGTTGATTGATTTCTTTACATGAGATGGGCAAGTCTTCACATCAAGTCTAGTGCTTTAAATTTTTATTTTTTAAAATCTTGCATAAATACTTAATTTCTTTTCCAAATGTATCTCATGTATGTTGCTCATTTTTTGTATTTCATAATATGCTACTTATCTACCTATCTACTAGTTATATAAATGACTAAAATATAGTTTGCATCCTAATGTTTGTAGAGTTGTTAAAGGGTGCACCCGAATATTTAAAACATATATTAGGGCACCCCAAAGTTTGTAGAGTTATTAAGATTTGGTATTTTAGTTTGTAATCTAAGTGTTTAATAAATTTCTTTTAAAAAAAATTAATTTTGAAAGAATTTTTGGGAATAAATTTTAAAACTCACAAATAAAGAATTTCTATTCTCCTTCATAAATTTCTTTCATTCTTCTTCTTTTTTTTTTCTTCTTTTTTTTTTAATTTTGAAACTCACAAAGACAGTGGATCTGAATGAAATTTGACAGTGGATCTGGATAAAATTTGAGCGTAAGTTGTCAATTTTGAGTTTCTCATTTGGATATTGGGAGAAGAACTTTTTGAGTCTGTCAATTTTTAATTATGTTGTTTTAGTTTAATTGGTGACTTGTATAAGAAAAGAAGAGATTAATATGGAAGAATGAAAGTTGGATATTGGGTCGATCAATTATATTTAAAAACATAATTGTAACAATAAAACTACATATAATTATAAAGGTGATGACTAGTTTTAACAAGATATTAAAAAAATAATTAGGCACTTGACTGACACTTTAAAGCGTTAAAATTAATATGTTAGAAAAAAGTGTGATAATTGTAATTAAACAAAAGTTGAAATAAATAAAAATTGAAAAGATAAAATAGCATAATTATAATAAATTAAAATAAAAATTACTAAATTTAGAAAAAAAACCATAACTATAGCATAAAAAATTAAATTACAACATAAACCAAAATTTTAACCCTAAATCCTAAGGTTATGTTTGTTTACAAAAAATATATTTGGAATTGGACTATTTGCATTAATTTAACACTACTTCGAACTATATTATTCTATGATGGATGATTAAATAATACTACAGACTATTTTTTTTTTTAACATTCATATAATTATTTATGTAAAATTATATAATCCCGCAGACAGACATACAAGTAGGGAATAATCTCAACCCAAGATTAAATAGAGACGTTTTAGCCTTTTTAATTCATTTTTGGCCGTCCAAATAAGATTGTATGGACCAAAAATAAAATTGTATGACCCATCTCTTATCATTCATAAAATGATCGAATGTCTTAATTTTTAACCTCATTCAACATATAGAACTTATTTGGGAGAGTTTTTAGTGGACTAAAAATATTTTTAAATTAAAAATAAAAATATTTAAATAGTTGGTAACTCTTTCAAATTCAAAATTTATATTTTTGGCTAAAGCACCTTTGATAAAAATACAAAACACTATTGTACTTCTCAGATTAATTGCCAATAATATTTTTTGTATTTTTAATTTCTATGTCCCCAGATTTTATTATTTCAAAATTAGGCGTAAAAATAAAATAAATATTAGAATATGATAATAAAACACCGTTTTTCTTTTTTCTTCAAATTTACGGTAAAAGACACATTCCCTTGCCTTAATAAGAAAAGGTAATAAATAACAAAATAAACCCTCGCCTCGCGATTATTTTCGTTCCCTCTTCTTCAGTTGGTGTTTAGCTCCCCGACCACGACCCTTTGTCCTATTTGTATCCTACGAAAACCTTCCGGTGGATCATCTACTATCTCGGTAAGATTGAGGCCTAAATTTGACCGATTCGCCATTAGCTCATCGCAATCTCACACTTCAGTGTGTACGTATAATATGTATATTGTATTCATATTTGTCATCCTGCATTTATTTGTGTTTTCTTTGCGTATTCTGTACTTCATAGCATTATGTTAACAATTAAACAACATTTTGAACTTGTTAGCTAAAACAGATTTGATTATCATGATTTTGTAGGCAAAGTTCATTTTAGAAGGTTCAAAACTCTGAGCACAAATTATTAAGTTTTGTTATAATCTGATCCCATCTTTATTATATTTACATATTTGTAACACTGGTAATTTGTTCTTATTCTCAATGGTGAAGAGGCAAGTGCCACACCTAGAGACCGAGTAGCTTTGCCCCTGGATGACTTGATGGTGACTGACACAGAGGTAGAAAATGATTTATTATCTCAACCCCAGGAGACACAAGTTCAAAACTTAGAATGTCCTCACTCCAAGGTCATCAAAATTGAAATTGAGGAATTGTCAAACTTGGAGGGTACTGGAGTTGAGAAGTTGGAGTTAAGTCATTTTGACGATAACCAAAACCCTGTTAACATAGTAACATTGCATCCAAGGGATCATATCCAACCTGAAGATGGGGATCTTGAATTGCCTATAGGAGATTGTTTGCTTGAGGATCGATGCTTGGTCAGAACTGCTGCAGCTGGTACCGCCACTAAAGCGGCCGATTCCTGCGTAGATATCAGTGCTAACTATATACTCGGCAGCTCTGGAAAGGATGATCGAGCAAATTTGGATCTCAAGAATCAGCTGGACTCTGTCACACCTAATGAGATATTTTTGGAGATAAAAGGAAAAGATGAGACAAATGAGGAATTGTCTAATGAGGTGAGTGGGATGGAGTTGAGCAATGAGGTGATGGCAGTGCAATGCCTTGCGGGCAATGGAACCAAAGAGGAAAAATTGAACAATGAGGAAACAGGGAGGGATTCAACATTAAATAATGAAACAAAAAAGGATATATTTCCCGATGGAGTGACTAGGTTGGATATGCTCCCAGAGAATGAACTGAAGGAGGAATTGATTGATGGGGTGACAGGAATGGACTTACTATTTGATAATGAAGTGAAGGATGAATTGCAAAAGTCCGAGTTAGATGTAGGACAAGAGGTTTACGTGAAGACCTCAAAAAACTCATTTATCCAAGAACCAAATGGTGCATTGGGCGATGAGACAGGAACAGAGGAGGAGCAAGCTGCATTCATGAAGGAGCTGGAGAATTTTCACAAGGAGAGATGCTTAGAATTCAAGGGGCCAAGATTCTACGGAGAGCCATTAAATTGCCTCAAGTCAGTTTTCAGCTTTAGATTTTTCTTATTAGATATGTTTGGGATATTCTGAGTTTGCACTAATATGTTTTTTCACCTTCACTGATTTAGGTTATGGAGAGCGGTAATCAAGCTTGGTGGCTATGAGCAGGTTCATCAGGAGTTCACTTTTCTTATTGTATTTGATTCTTCATTTTTGCTCATGCATCATCTCTTATAATGCTCTACAGTATGTTGATTTTGACACTACATTAAGCTATGCTTAGGAGATCATTTAAGTATATAACATGCTTGATAGGTCATAAGTCATAACGTGGTTGGATAAGAACATATTAAAGTTTCCAACTAGAGTTTCCTAGTAATTTAATTTAAGTCATTTTGATTTCTATTTCCTTAGTTATCGTATTCGAATCATAGTTAGTTTAGATGAGTAATAGGTCTATTATATATAGGGATGTAAACCCCTCTTTGGAGTTAGAGAATTAATAAAGAGTTTTGTGCGTATAAGTAATTACGTTCTTGCCCTCTTTTGTCTCAAATCCCTCACTAATTCCAAACCCTAAGATCATGTTCACATTTTTATGTATTATTTAATAATATTTGATTTAGAAAATTTGAATAAATTATTTACTCTCTTCATCCCGTAAAGTTTGACAGTTTGAATTTTGAAGTCAAACTAACCAATTTTAGAATCTAAATTTATCTAATTTTCTTCAAAATATAAGATATTGTAAACATAAGAAACTACATTTAATTTACTACAACATTCAATTTTTGGAAGTTCAAAAATATAAATAAATTTGCTTGATTATCAATTCTAAAATTGGTCAATTTAACCAGAAAAGTCAATCTAGGTCAGTTTTTGCAGGACAAAGGTAGTAATAGTATATTTTGATTTTAGAAAAATTGGAAATTGGATTGAATAGTCACAATTGTTTGATACTAGGTATTGTGTTAATAGTTGCAACAGTTCACTTCAAATTGTTGAACTCTTATGTGAATAGTTGCAATGATTCGTTCCAAACTGTGTAACTCCCTTGCACTGTTCCAATCAATACAATAGTTCTTTCTAAAAGATGCGTCCCTTCCAAAGGATGTCTAAAAATCTATAAATAGAACACAAAGTTGCTCAATTTATGAATCCGAAATTCCAAATTCCAAATTCAAGTAATCAAGTCTTGAGTTTATTTTCTTCTCCCCTCTTATATATTTTTCTTACTCTTGTACTTAAGAGATCGAAGTGTTTGGTGGTCATTCTCCGCTAGCGCAAAGCAACGAACTACATACACATCTAGTGAGACTTGTTGTATGTTGGAAGCAAATCGCGTAGTTCCATATTGCATTGTGGAGGTAGTGAATTTTGCTTTAAAGATAATGATTATGCTCCTCAACTTACTGCTGTGTTATTCGATTTTTTTGCCATTGTTATAAATTTAAACCAACAATTATAAAGCAATTTTCTTGTGTTCACAATGGTGCCAATTCAAGAACACTCAAAATTAGCAAAAAGGATGGATGCAGAATTCTAAGATGTTATTTTGGAGTCATATTTTTATGGATGATGGGCTTCATTAGTATTATAATATATTTTAAAGGCATAAATAATCAAGTTGAATTTTTGATTGTTTTCAATGTAAAATATGATTATATGTAAATATAATTATAACTGAGTGGTGCACATGCATATACTTTCACTGTGTCATTTATAGATAATATTGAGAATTACTTGATTACGAAATTGATACAGAGAAGTCTATCACATCAATGAAATTTATTCTGATGGTGTCTATTATGTGGTTGATAATATTTTGGATACATGCATAATTGTTGTGGTAAGTATTTGATTTCAAATTTCTTGGAGGCAGTTATAATTTAAAATGAATATTAATATGTTGCGAATATCATTTATTGATGTTGCGAAGAAATATATTTTGTTTTGAGGTGCTTTATGCAAGCACATGGCATGTGATTAATGTTATTTGATAAAATTTGTAAAATAAATAAAAAACAAGTAGGTGAATATAAAACAAGTAGGTGGGAGTGTAATTTGTTGGAGTAACAAGAAAAAGTATTACTCTATTGCGTTGAGCAAAGAAGTGAAATGGAATTAAAAATTGATGTTAAGACATCAAATTGTGGCCACTTCCTACGTTGCTTATTTTATTATATTGTAACAATGAAATTTAATTTTCATGAGATATACAAGTCTAAGGTAACGTTATATTTGGGAGTTACTCAAAGGAGTAACTGGAATAAACTACAAGCATACAAATTAGAATCTTGAAAATAATTTTCAAGAGATTTAGTACGCAATATATCATTTGGGGATAGGGAAAACGTTATAAATTGACCAGCTATTACTGAAGTACTACTCAATATTAGTACCTCAAGTGCTTCGAGTTCAAATTAAGAATAGGTAAAATGACTTTTTTTTTTTTGCGGGAAAAGGAAAGGAAGAGTTTTTACCTGAATAAGTCATAGTTGATCAAGTGATGTCATGCATGTAAACATTTGATGACTCACCAAATGTGAGGGTGGAACTGTCTTCTATGATATTAAGGTTTTTCTAAAACAACGTTCGTGAAACCAGAAATGTATGTTTGTTTCATGTTCGTTTTTCTTGCATAGGATACTCAGTTCCAAGTTGTGACCATTCTGCACCCTGATTAAACTTTGATGTGGTACACTAAGTGAAGATTCAATCCACTGGACATATTGGTATGCACATACATTCGGTACTACTTTGTGTCATCTTTCCAATGTCATGTCGTATTTCATTTTTTCAAAATTGGAGAGGATTGTTATATATTCTTTTAACAATATATTTGATTTAGAAAAATTGAATATATTATATTAATAATATAATTTGATTTAGGAAAATTGAAATTAGATTGAATAGTTGTAGTGGTTCGATACTAGGTAGTGTGTGAATATTTGTAATGGTTTTCTTCAAACTGTGCAACTCTTGTATGAATAGTTGTAATGGTTTGTTCCGAATGGCGCAACTCCTCACACTAGTCCAATCAATGCAAAGGGTTTGTTCTAAACGATGTGTCCCTTCAAAAGGGTGTCACCAAAACTATAAATACACAAAGTAAGTTATTTTATAAATTTTGAATTCCAAATTTTAAAAATCAAGTCTTGAGTTTATTTTCTTCTCCCCTCTTCTATAATTTCTTACTTTTGTACTTGAGAGATCAAAATGTTCGATGGTAAATTTTTGCTACTACAAAGTGATGGTTTAGATACACATTCGGTGTGCTTATTTATCTTGAAAGCAAATCGCATAGGTTGCGTCGTGGGAGAGAACATTACTACAGATAGTAATTACGCGCCTCAACCTACTTGTGTGTGATTCAATTCTCTCTCCATTGTCATAAATTTACAACAATGAACATTATATTGGTATCAAAATTAAATTTGGTGGCCGCATCCTAAATAAATTTAAAACCAAACGACCCCTTTAACAGAGTCATATGCAGCCTTAATACTGTTCTCCCACATCAGCCACAAACCATTGCCTTATGCTACACCAGCAAAGTCAGCGTACCAAAATATTAGCTAATGGAAAGAACTGTTCGTGCCAGACTCGCAGTACTGCTCACAACAGCTCTGTTGTCCCAAAATCCCAGCCACAGCGTCATCTAGCCCTTCAAACACCAAATAGTCCAACCAGCTGGCCACCAAATTCACCATAATATTACCACAACCAGTCCCAAGCAAGGGTATTCCTCCCATATTTAATCAACCAACCACAGCTCATCATTAGCCTCCAAGCAAGGATCAAATCAGGTAAGCTACAACCAGGAAAAGAAAAGAAAAAAGGAAGACGAGCAATCGTTGGAGTTGTCCTTCCGTACCATCGCTGGAGTCGTCCTTTCTTGTTGCCGATCCTGCAGTCTTTCCTATTGGATGAGTTTAGTGAAAAAGAGAGAGGAAACAGATATCTTGCAAATAAATATCTTCTGGCAAATTACAGGGTTAATTTAGTCCTATATAAGGAGATTAAAAGAGATGTAATCCATCATCATTTTAGATATATTGAATTGATTATTATTAAATTAAGCCTTGTGCGTTGTGGCTTTCGTCGCTGTTTTTATCCCCCTTTTCTTTATCCTCTTTATTCCTTCTTCCACCTTGTCCTACATCATTTGAAAGAGGTACTTTGTGATTCCAAGGTTGAGATTCATAATGCCTAGGAGTGCGATATTGATGCTCTTGATGTTCAAGCTAAAGCTAGCTTAGCAACTTGTTACCTGTAAACAGAGGGTGATGTGCAAATATATCAGATTAAATTGCATCAAACAAGGGTGAAGTGCACAGGAATACAGGATTGACACACACTTATGATTGATACTCAAAATTTTATTTATATTGTTTAAGCAGATGCTTAAAAAAGCTTGGGTTGAAGGTCTAGCCACACCTAGAGCCATTTGACGTAGCATGGATTACCAACATCAAGCTACAAATTGATAACAATGTTTGGTCATGATAAAGTTCTTTATCAGTAATCTTACAGATTCTGTTATATGTGACGTCTTGGCACCACTTACTCCTTGCTACATTCTCTTAGGGTGCACATGGATTTGAAATTGTGATGCACAACATTCTGTGCGCCAACAAATACTCAACTGTCAAAGGCGACACCAAGTACACTCTCAATGCTGCTACTACTAATATGCCAATTTTGAAGATAAAGAAATCTGTCATGATTCAGCATACTCCTTCATTCATTGCATTTTTAGCCATGCCCCAAACTTGACAGAGTCGAGTTCTTTTCAGCATGGAGAACTTATGCAGAACAAGCTTGCGTAACATGGTTTGACCAATATGAATATGTTTGGAAGCCCATGCCTAAGGTTCCAACACGTTTCCTAGAATTTTCTAGTAATTTTATTCAACTTGTTTTTGGGTATAACTTCCTTAGTTATCGTATTAGAGTTATTGTTGGTTTGGGAAGAAGAGTAATAAGTCTATTACATATAGGGATGTAATTCCCCTTTTTGGAGGCAGAGGATTAGTAAGAATTTTGTGGGTGTAAGTTTGAGTTCTTCTTTCCCAATATTCACACCAATTCTAAACCCTGAAATCCCTTCCCTGTCAATTTTCGCTGATGACAATTTTTAATATAAACACTAAAATTCATTACAAGGGAAAACTAGTTGAAAAAGTTGTGTTGCAAGTGTCTTTGTCAAACCTTTATATGCAGAAAATATATTAAATGGGACTGTTATTTTGGGAGGAATGGTGTATTTTGAAGAAATGTTTGAGAATTTCGTGGCCTTTCTTCTTATTTGAAAGTTGAAACAGGGGTTAAACTTGAAAGTTTCAATGCTATGCATGAGACTTTTATTTTGGGGCCAATGGTGTCTTAAATGTTTTGAGAATTTCATGGCCTCTCTTCTTAATTGAAGGTTGAAACAGGTGTTGAACTTTAGAGTTCAATGCTAAACATGCTACAATTTATTTGAACAATATTGTGGCTATCTATGGTGTACAAACATCAAAAGTAGGTTAGTAATGTAATTTGAAGGAATTGCTATCTTTTCACGTACAGTTATATTTGATATTTTACTGGGCGAGAGATTATGGTTGTGAACAACTATGGTCCTGGCGTAGTATAGCTATATAGATGCTGTTATCTTGGTTTTGTTATCACTTATCATATCTTTTAGTCTTATCAAAACAATCTCCAGTTTCGACTGTCTTAGTGTATCAATCCCAAGGGAGCTATATTTGAAGGATGGAATGACATAAATAGTAAATATAATTTTTTATTACAGATGTGATGTCTTAATTGAACATATACTGTTTCTTGCTATTACTTTCTCTGAGAAATGATAAACAACTCTGAGGATACCTACCCACAATATTTTTGCTTGATATCTACATACGCTGCATTCTTAATTATAGGAGGTTGACTTCTTTTTCATCTGTAATCTGGATTACAGAATTTATCGTCTCTCAGCTGTCATACAAGTGGCATACAATTTTATAAGAGCATTATTTCAATGGAAGTATGTTTTTCTTATGAAAAACAAGTACTGAAGGCTTACCTTGTGTCTGGGTGTTTGTAGGTGACTTCATGCAAGCTGTGGCGGCAAGTGGGAGAGTCATTTAAACCCCCAAAGTGAGGAATATTTGTGTATTTTATGGTAGATATGGGCAAACTGAATGAGTACCTTTTTTCACTTGAGCAGGGGCTTATTGATTTTATTTATTTGCTGTGTGCAATATGTTTAGTCATGTTTGATGCAGGATGGACTTTAGTTTAGTTTGGGGTTAAAGCCTTTTTGTGGTGACAAAAAGGTGGGCTAGGTGTATGGAATTAGGATTTAACGCTAAGGTTTGGCTTTAGAATGAAAAGCTAGTGTTTTTGGCAATTACAACTGAAGATAAGTTGCTTTTCGGGGTAACAATACCCGTGAATGGTAACTAGGGATCTAGGGTAGGATTTGAAGACGCTAGGTTTAGACTTTGAGAAGGGAAAATGGTAGAGAGAATGGTCTTCAGGTACAAACATTAAAATAAATGAACAAAAAAGTAAAAAGAAGGAAGGATTAAACATTAGAGTCCCACTAAGGGTTACTAGGAGTCTCACCTAGAAGAAGCTTAATGTGGTCTCATCATTACTAATCAACTCTACTAATTTGTCAATACAAAGCTTGCTTATATTGAAGAAAAAACACAATTTTGTTTTAAGAAAAGGATTCCTAATAATAGAGAACTTTGGAAACTTATAACATGAAGGACATCTAAATCCTAGGGTATTATCATCTTTTTTGTACATGTATTATACCCTTACACCAATGACCAATTGATCAACCTCAATCACTTGGATCATATTCGGGAATAATCTTGGCTTTATACTCTGTATATAATATATATCAAATTGAATTAGGTATGTGAACGATGGTATATGAAGTGAGATCTCAGACCTGAATTTACTTTCTTTCTGAATTTTCTTTCTTTGTCAAGATATTTGGACTTGGAATAAAAACAACTCCATGGAAATGACATTCTTAGCAGGATTATTGTAGGTTGCTGATTTATTTTATTTTTTGGGTGAGTTTCTAGGTTTCTTAATCTACCAGATTTTTTGGTTGGATGTGACTGATGATGATATGTGGAGGTTCAACTGATTATGAGGAGCAATGGAGATTTTTTTCCCTTCATCTTATAAAATTTGCTCTTTAAGCTAAAAGAAAAATAAAAAATTATGAGAAATCATGAGAATTAAAAGATAAAGCGAGTTCATTGATTTAGTGGCGGGAAATGGATGTGAACAATGACAAACACTTTTGGGCTGCTTGGAAGAAGTTTCAATAAATAAAAGAAAGGATGATTTATTATTCATCCTATTTCACTTGCAGACACAATAACAAAGGAATTGGTACCTATCAAATCCGAGCCTTATGTATTCTCCATGATGTGGTATTTCCTACATCCAATTGTTGCATTTTTAGAAGGTGAATATCTTGAATTATGTTAAAGAGTTCACTCCATCTGTTATCTTGTCCTATGGCCACATGGTGAAATTTTATTCACCACAAATTTGGGCTATTCCTTCCCATCATCCTACCCCAAACTCTTCCCATGGAGTGAAAACTATTGATCATCTCCGTCGATCTCGAAACACATCAAAACTAACCACATTTAGTGGAATCTGGTTAACCAATTACACAACCAAAACATCTCAGAGGTTAAGAAATTCAGAATCTCCTCAAAGTAATCTGACAACCAATCATAGTTTGGAATTTGTCACTGTGCGCCATGGCCCATGGTTTCCTTGCCAAGGCCTCTTTAACTCTCCTAGTTTGCCATCATGTGGAGACAGAATGTTGCTTTCAACTAATCCCAAAATCATTGATTTTCATTCCTGATCCTCCATTACCTCTGTCATTTTTTTAGGAGGTTTTTCCAGTCCCAACATCTTTAATCATAGTCGTAGATTCTTCTTTCTCATAGCTATTATGTGTTCAGAAGGTTGTTGCTCCAATTGCTACTGTTGTGCACCCATGTCAAGGAATTTTGAAGAATTGTTCTTGCTTGCTTATTCTCCGGAATTATATTATTCGAGGTTGAATTTTTTTAAATGGATGGAAGAATGTTGGGCACCACAAGTCCAAATCCAAAAGAAATTAAAATATATATTATTTGTTTATTTGTTATATTTAATTGGGTGAAATTGATGTAATATGATATTTTATATTAGCGGATTTACGATATTTTGTAGCAATTAAGAAATCTTATCATTTAGTTGGGGTATATTAGCTCTTTAATTATTTTATTATTTCATAAGTAATAAAAGGGTTTAATTTAATATTATTATTCTTGATTATTGATAATTATTCCAATTGATTGTGATTAATTATTACTCTTTTGTGCTTGAGGATAGTGAGTGCAGAGGTTCACCCTAGTTACAAATTTCTTGTTTTTATTGTTAATTCAAGACTTTAAGTTCTATCCTGGATCACACATCACACAGGTACCCTTGAAAAGTGAGGCTTATGTGTGTCTCTGCCCCATGGTTAGCTTAACACCAATAACACGCGTTAGGGGTGTAGAACTTACAAATTGTCTCATTTCATCTATTTGGTCACTGTGTGATGGCTATGTGGTTTCTTTGCTTCTCTTAAGGCTCACCGTGGGATAGTGACTTTTTTTGCTTCTTTTAAGGTTCATCTTGGGATACTGTCTTGTTTGCTTCTCTCAAGGTTCATGAACAAGGATAGACACATGATTTATGCCTAATGGAGCTTTGGTATAATATATAAAATAAAAAATATAAATAGCTAATATACATTTAACATAATACAGTGATACTTGTATAAATAAATATTGTATGTCAAACATAGTGACATAAAATTACAAAAAGATTTTATTTGACTAAATAAATTTGGGGACCAAGCCTGTATAAAGTGGACAGACTCATTCTTAGGTGGGTAAAGGCATAGTCATGAATATTGGACAATATATAAACTTAGTGGGAGCCTTTTGACAAAAGTGTGCATAGACCAAAGTAAGAAAAAAAAAAATAAAGAAAAAAGCTAGTAGAGGTGGTGCCCTTAGTCCATCAGTGCTCATGAGTAGGGAGCTTTTCAAGATGTTTATTTGTTACTTGTTAGACCCTATAGGTATTTGCGAGCTGTGCTTCACTATGTCTGGATGTATTTTCACCCTTTTTTTGTTATGTTTATCCTTTTTGGCTTTCTTTTCATTTCCTTTTAAGTGGACTTCTTTTCATCCATGTGAAGTAATTTATTTCTCTCTACATTTATAAAATCTTTTACTTTTATCTAAAAGAATTATTTCCATATTCTTGCTACAATACAAGTAATTTAATGTTGTGTACTACTATTATTCTCAACTCAACTCAAATCAATGACACATTTTCCCCCAACCTAGTTGGTTTAACCCGGAATGAAACCTATATGATAGCTAATATGTAGAAATACAAGAAAGAAAATGAATAAATAATAATAATAAAATAACAAAAGATAAAATAAAAAGAAATAAGAAACGAGAAAAATAGAAGAAAAGAAATAAAAGTAAAAGGATGTAATGCAACAGAATAAATAAAGTTACGAATAAACCTACACATATAACATTCATAGATACGTAAGTATTAAAAAGTAAAAAAATGAAAAAGGGATAACCTTATTGTTAGTCCCCAAACTATAGTTGTTTCACGTAAATTCCCCTTAATAATTTTTTTTACTTATTTCATTCTTACAATATATTTTTTCACACATTAGTACTAAATTATAGCTATTTTTCATGTTTAATCCTCAAATATAACTTTTTTTAATTTTTAGTCCTTAAACTATATTTGTTTTAATGTTTAGTCGTAAAACTATAATTGTTTTTCATGTTTAATCCCCTTTAATTGCTTTGTTTTCGTGAGTTTGGATTGAGATTCCAGAAATTATAAAGTTTGAGGATGAGACAAGTGAAAATAAATAGGTAAGGGACCAAATGTGAAAAAAACTATTATTTGGAACTAACTAAAGGAGTATCCCAAATAGAAGCAAAAGGACAATAAGGAGTGAAAAAGGGAAAAACATAAAATAACAAAAAGGTGCAACACTCTACTCGACCTCTGCTGTGCAGATTGCATGTCAACACTTGCTTATATCATAGACCATGTCATTAGTTATATGCATTCCCTCAAATCTTGTTGAATTACTTCCCCCAAGCTATTTAGGGTCTACCCCTCCTTATATCTCCCTCATATTATCAGGCCGATATTGGATATCACCAAACTATCACCACCAGTGTTCTCTCACCTTCTCAATTGGTGCACATGTTGATTTGTTTATGATCGTATGCAATATTGCATGGCTAGTGACCACATATCCACCTTTAACATTTTTATTTTGTGCACATGTTGATTTTGGTCCCTCAGCATTCAACTCCATATAGGCATATAGCATTGCTAGACGTATAGACATTTTATAGATCCTTTCTTTCAACATTGGTGGAATTTTACAATCACACACCACCTTTATGAAACACGCCACTTCGACCATCCTGCTCTAATTTGTGTTTACATCCTCTTCATCATCTCCATCTTTATGCATATTGATCCAAAATTTTGAAATGACATCCTTATTGTGTAACTCTTGCCCAAACATATTCACAGTGCCTACATCTCTTAATAAACACAGTATGGAGATCATTCCTCTTTCCACTATATCTTTCCATCAACTGTCTAATCAGGAAAATAGTCTCCATAATAGATATCCCCGGTACACACCAAATTGGTCATATGATACTCCAATCCCAATTCTTAATCAATGTTCAGTTACACTCTCCTCAGACTTTATTGTATGACTTGTAAGCTTAATCCCTCTATAATTGACGCAATTTTGAATATATCCCTTTTCTTATCACTTGGCACTAACGTAGTCCTCCACAAGGGCATCTCTTAATCAATAAAATTTTGTTAGGCTAGCACTGTTATAAAAATAGTTAGCCGACCTAGGCGGCAGAGAGGGTTGCCTAGGTGTTATCTCAAGTTTTATTTATTTGCTTTTTTACTGTATACTTGTATATACTATAAAAAATCGTATATTAAGTGTAAAAATTCTAAATTGTAAATGAAATATTATTGAAATAACAACTTATAAAGCATAACAAATTAATTTCTAGTATTCTAGAGTTTCAAAGCCTTCATTAAATATCATTATTAATTATTATTTTAAATTCATACTTAGAGTGGTTTCCTGGACATTTCTTTTTACTTTAATTTCAAATCTGTTAATTTTTGGTAAAGTTCATTAAGCACTTCAAAAAAACTAATGAAGTGTTCTAAATTGTAGAATTGTAGATTAAAACATGTGATGTATTATAAGAATTAGAATTAAAGAAAAATTAGGATGAAAATATATATTTAAAATGTACTTGAAGATTTCAGTTTCACGACTTAATAAAATTAAACAATTTCAGGGTCTCGACTAGAGCCAAATAGAGGTGGTGGGCAGGCACTTAGAAGGGTTTTTTAGAACTCTGCTACTTAGTCGACCTACCTATGGCCATATCCCCATACACCTCCAAACTAAAATGTTAGACCTGGTAACTTTACTTGATTTCATTGTCTTTTTAAAGCTTCTTTAACTTCCTGTACTCATATTCTATGCACAAACCTCCTATTTGTATCATCAAAAGCATCCTCCAATTCTCCGTTCTCCCTTTACTCTCTCCATTAAGCAACTTATTGAAGTAACTTCTCCAACTTTCTTTAACATCCCCATCTCTCATTAGTAGTCCTTGATCGTTGTCATTGATGCATGGGTTAAGTTTCTAATTTTTATGTCGCTTATCTTAGCAAGCTCATTGTTACACGTAAACTTTTCCTCTATCCTCTTTCACTGCATTTTTTGCTTCCTTGTTGATCAATTTAAACATCTGCAAGTTCTCTTGATAAATGCATTTGTTTAAGCATTTATGGTCCTTTTTTATTTTTTGCCAAATAACCACTAGAACCTCTTTGCTCCACCACCATGTTTCCTTAGTGAGACATTTTTTGTTTCTCCCAACACCTCCCTAGCTACTCTCCAAATACATCTCAACATTTCATTCCACATCACATTAACTTCCTCACATCATAAATTCTCCTACGTGTTTTCAATAACTATGACTTGAAAGGGTTAGAAAATATGAGCAATAAAGAAGATAGTCAATAAATTTAGTTACCCTCTTCTGTTCTCTATCTCTTACTTTTTTTCATCATTTTGTTTGTTTATTTATTGTTAGAAATAATCCTGTTACTAATGCATCATAATGTTTAAACTTGTGCAGGACCTGCACTACTGTTTCATGGACATTTAGATGTTTTTATGAGAAGGTGAAGCTTTAACTGGGTTGCTTTTTCTCTATTTTTTTATTTTGGAAATTCTCATTTTTTGATATTCTTATATATTGTCTCATCGGTGAAATTTTCTTCATAAAACTGCTTCATCCATTCTTATTGAATAGCCTCATTTCAACACGCATGTGTTTTTGTGTTGCATCTTGAAGAGTGAGGAAACAGAAAATATTGGAGAAAATGAAAGAAAAACACGCAATGTGGGGGCTTGATGGTAAATGATATCTCAAAGCAATTAATAGATAACATTCCCTTTTCATTTTTCTTGATTCTTCCTCTAAAACATGAATGAGCAGAAGGCTTGGCACTTTAGGAACTGATCAGCTTTGAACCTACAAGTAGAAGTCAAATGAAAATCCGTGCCGAGCCTGTGTGCTGCAGTTTCATTTATTTCCTATCTTTTTGCAGACAGACTAAATTCCCAAGTCTCTCTCCTAATATTAAATTCTCCAAACTTTATATGTTTGAGAACCACATGTATGAAATTAAATCAATCAAAGAATTTTTGGTTGTATGTGGATAGGTAAGTGCCTGTTTGTAATCCTTATTCAAAAAGTAATTGCTTTTGCCATCTTGCATTGGATATTCGTAAGGAGGACAGGGAATCATGTAAAGTGAAGATTGATGATAAAGACGAGGAAATATGCACATGGGGGGATATTCTAGACCTACTTATCCCTCCAAAACTAACAGATAGGGGGATATTCTAGACCCTTATTAATCCCTCAAAAACTAATAGCTCCTCCACCACCAAGTCTATAGAGAACAAAAAAGAGAGAAGGGTATCCCCAAGATATGAATTTCCAAGGACTTGATGAGTGAAAGAACAGTACTCAGATTGGCCCACTGTTTTGCTGATCTCGCTTCTTATCACACTTTATGACAAAGTTGGATTCCAAAGAGAAATGCCATAACTCTATCTTCGCCATGAAAAAATATTCTTAATGACTAGATTACCTAACCAAAAACCCTTCTCATGTGAGCCCTGTAAGACCTTCTTCCATCACACACTAAATGGTCTCTCCTGCCCCGGAAATAAGTGTGAGCCCTATAATAAACCTTCTTCCCCCACATTAAATTTCCTCTCATGCCCCAGAAATAAGAGTAATCCTACCTCCATAACCTCTTGTTTTCTGCCTCCGCCATGTTATCTTACATCGAAGGGAACAAGGTTTCCCATCTAAAGGAACCCCCAAGTTTAAAGACTTGGTTATCACTACCAACTAAAGAGGCAAGATGCAAATGGACCTATTCCATTCAAGATTAGAACTTTTGTCAGAGGTATATGCATTATATAAATGCATATATACTTATATGTATCAATGTATGTGTATATATATATTTATCTTATATGTATATGGGGAATAGTGGAGGTGCAAGGCTGTGCCAATTTTTTTTTTCTCGTTCAACAGTGGTGAAACGATGTAATGTTGAGTCTTCACTTGACAATTTTAACTATATGGATGCAAGGAGCATGCAAAATATGAGAGCACGTAAATTATAATATGATGTGGTGATACCCGTCAACGACTTTATAATAATGAAAAATAAACAAATCTAAACTGTCAAAAAACATAGTTATATAAAGCACTCTTCTGTTTCTGTAAATTTAGTTCATATCTGCTTATTTAAATTATGTCTTTGTATGCTTCTACATCCCTGCTCCTTGGATTTGCTGATTACTGGATTTTGCAGGCATTACTTGAATATGAAAAGCATAAGATGCGCAATGGTGAGCTCCCTTTTACTGATGCTTCATTTACAGAACCTTCAAGTGCTGGAAATCTGGTAAGTTTGCTGTATATATAATTTTTTAAGCCCAACCCTAACCTAATTTCTGTGAAAGGGCACGGTAGGAAACTAGTAATCTCATTAGAATATTCAGCAAATAAGAATGACTTCACATGGTATCAGAGAAGTTAGTTAGTAGGTGTAAGATTAGATTGGTGAAGGTTAACGGGCCGGGCTCACATTAGCATCTAGCAGTAGAATACTTTATAAATATCTCAGTTGTATGAATGTTATGTATGCTAATTTTGTCAAATAAAATCAGACAAAACTCTCACATTGAGGAATCTCCCTTAACCCGTTCCTCGCCTCCATTCTCTTCTCTTTTCTACCCTTTCTTCTCTCCTGGTTCTGCATCTGAAATCTATTTCTTTTACTCCATCTAGTTACAAAGCTGGGCTCACTTATCAAGAAAAGACGTGTATCCTTAGATACATTTCTGTTTATTCTCGTTTTTTGGATAGGTAATTTTGTCCCCAAGTAAAGGGATTGGTACCTTTGAATAACATTATATTTTTGGTAGATTTTTACTCTGCTAGAATTAATTTTTTAAAATTATTTTCTATGGAAACTACGAGGTTTTGTAATTCCTACTACTTGGACTGGAGTTATACATCTAAAAAATTGTTGGACCAGTTGTCTGCTCATTTTTTCCCCATATTGTTGGTGTCTTTTTTTAATTATAAAAGAATAGCCATTGGAATATATGTGTGCTTCAAAGTTTTCTTTTTTTCTTTTAAAGTATTCTAGTTAGAGAACACGTGTTTTTCTGTTTTTGGTTAGTTTTAAACGTGGCAGGGAAATCATCTGTTGTTTGATTTGTTCATATGCATACTGAAAATAGCAGGGAAATCATCTGTTGTTTGATTTGTTCACATGCATACCGAAAACCTTACATATTTAAATTCATAGCATTGTCACGTTATTTTTCATCATATAATATTTGAAAAACCATAGATAAAAACACAATAATCATGCAAATTAAAAAAATATTCAAACTAACTTTTAGAATCTCCATTATCTTTTTGTATAGGTTCTTGTTCTTCTCTTTGTTTTTGCCAATACCAACAATATGCAACAATAGCATTATTATTCTGGGTTTGAACATCCATGGAGTACCATTTATTTATATAAATAAAGGAAAGTGATATTTGCGCTCCACAATTTACTATTTGAGTTCCATTGTACAACGAAATTTTGCTCCATGTAAATTTAAAACTACAATGGAGTTCCAATGGAGATTTTTGGGGCGGAAATATCAATTCCCTAAATTAATTCAGCTTTTTAAAGATTATAGAGGCAAGATAAAGCTGAAAAGGTTTCAATAGTTTACAACTGCAACAGGAAGATGAAAAGGGTTCATTATTAGTTACCCCTTCTGTATTTGAGAATCACAAGAGGCAGGGCTTTAGAAAAGATTCAGGTGAATTAGTTCCTACCTCAATGATGAGTCAAGTTGGTGTAATTAGAGCTGGACTCAGATCATATTCCAAGTGGAATCACGACCTTGTTGGTATTTTTTCACTTGTACAAAAATGTGGGATTGTTTGTTCGATAAATCATTTAGGCAATACTTTTATCACTCACTATCACATTAGGTAATTTTGGGAATAAGTGGGCATCACATTGGGTAAATTTTAATATGTTCTAAATATGAACAACTATAAACTTTATTCATGGGCTCCTTTTGTGCAGGCTGGTCTTAGTCAATCTTCAGGATCAGGGAGGGCAAGAAGAGATGCTGCAGCTCGTGCTATGCAAGGATGGCACTCTCAGCGCCTCCTTGGCAATGGTGAGGTTGGGGATCCAATCATCAAGGTTTGTGAGGATATCCTCGTATACAGGCATTGAAATTTTCTTTACTTTATTTTCCAGCTTATTGTCAAGTTCGGTGCATCACCATGTTTTTTTTATCCTCGTGTGTTCTTAACTTCTCAAAATTACATTTTTGTTTTGCAGGATAAAAATTTAACTTCGATTCCAAAGCGTGAAAAACAACTGAAAAGCATTGGTATGATTTTCCAATGTCAGAAATATTAGGATGCTTTGCGATGTATTCCATCTGAAACAGCTCATTTCCTTTTCTTTTTTCTTTATTTAATTGTTTTGGTTACACAGGTGTGCTAAAGCGTAAAACACCATCTACCGTGGAGCGTGCTGTCAAAGTCGCACGCATGAAAGCATTGAAGCCACAGTTAATATCTCTGGTTTTAACACTAAATTTTTTGAGTAGTTCCCTGTTTTTCTCTCTCTGTTTCTGATGATTTGTCTTGCTTGTTAATGGACTGCATCATAATTGTTGGGAGTTCTGATTGCCTGTATTTGCAAGCTCCTTAGTGATGAAAGGAAATAATTGTTGAAATACTCTCTATGGACCTCTTCATAATCAATTATGAGAAGAAAATCTAAGTCATATTTTCTTGAATGGAGAACGTAAATTAGGAAAAAGTGATGCATAATGTGTTAGAACTGAAAAACTGCCCAGCTGATTCTGTAATTTTAGCCAGTGGAAGAAATTAGTTTAAGTTTCTTTACTGACGAAGCTGTCATTTTTTCCTTTCTGGTGGGGCAGGTTGGAAAATATGGTTGTTGATATTGGCTCTCCAGCTGATTGGGTGAAGATCAATGTGCAGAGAACTGTAAGTTTCTGTTCCATCACTTCAATTTTCATTTTTACAAATTGCTATTAAATATAATGGTGATGGGTTAGTTTAATTAAGTTTTGCATATTTGACTCTGCAGAAAGACTGCTTTGAGGTATATGCTTTAGTTCCTGGGCTTCTGCGTGAAGAGGTAAATGGAAATATTTGAAAGTTTCTCAATCTTTATTGTCTGTTGCAATCACAGGATGACTGTGCACCTTTGAAATTGTGATTGATAATTGAGAGAGAAATTTCAGTGATTTAAGCAGCTCCTGTGGAAATATCAGTCTTCAATAACTATGCTCAATCCCTGCATGCTACTATAAAAGAAGAGTTCAGTCCACACACATGCACAAATATATTTAAACTGGCATAATCTCCATTATTATGCACAGTTTAATATATTGATTGATTTGAGTGTAAGGCTTTGTGCCATTCTTGCCTTGGCCATTCATTGTTCCTCATTTCGCTTTTTTTCCTCATTTATTTGTTACTCAGTTCCTTCCAGGCCTTGTCCTGCACCAAATTAGTATCAGAGTAAGCCTTGCACTTACAACTGATTCTGCCACCACTGTTCAAAACCGTCTGTCGTGACACTAAAAACCCTTTGAACCCTAATTCTCCAAGGATTTCCAAAACCCAGTTATACGACCCAATCAAACTGTTCATCGTTGGCATACACCATCACCATTGGCCATCAGAAACCAACCTTGTTATATCGCTAATCCCAGCTACAGACAATAGTCGCCGGTTAGCGCTCTAAGCAACCAAAAACTAGAAAGAATAAATGGTGCTTGAATACTTTTAAAAGTCGCGAAAGTTTGGAGCTTCAAACTTTAAAATGGTGGACAACATGAATAGTTCTTGATTAGAATATACTTGAGCATTATTCTCCTCTTGTACAAAAGACATAGATGATGGAGAAAAATTAGAATCTTGAAGTAGACTTGACTCTATGAATTTCACCAAAAGTAAAAGCCGTGCCTTCCTCTTTCCAAAACAATTTTATTAGGATTTTTGTTATGGCTCTTTCTAGTCTCTACAGCAGAAGTTTATGTTTTAATTGCAAGTAACTCCATTATAACTGTTACATTGTAATCTGGATTATAATTGCCCCAGCAGTTTGTTTGATATATTAACAATCATACAAGTAAACACTGGGGAAAAGCAAAGCACTTGAAAATGACAAAATATTCAATGATGGAGCAGAGTCGTACCTGAGAACTTGATATCTAATTAGGAGTGGAGAAAGCGGACTCTTCTAGGGGTGATTTGTTGTTTGTCTGTCCTTATTTTGTACCATGTTTGTATTTACAGTGCTGATTAGGATTCGTGCTGATTAGGATTTGTGTTGGGATCACATTGTAATAAGTAATGATCATAACTTGGTGACCTGCAATTCCTGATGAATTATATTTGTTGAATTTTGGTGCTCTCTGGAGTTAATTTTTTTAGGATTCCAGCTCTTTCGGGATTCTCAAATTAATTAGGATTCTTAATGTTACATTGTTTCATTATTTGAGATATACCTTAATGAGGTACTCTTGTCCGTCCGTTAAAAGTGTAGAACACTCTAGTGCGAATGACTTAATCACATACGAATACTTTTATACTTGGCTTATATATATATATAGAGAGAGAGAGATGCGGTGGGAGAGAGAGAGAGATAGAGATGCGGGGAGTACACCGCAGCTGATGTAAAAAGCATACAATGCTTTGCATCCAACGTCGTTCAGCTATTACCAACACAACGTCAATCTTTTGTTCTCCTCTATCACTATGTTTCATCCGAACAGCAATCAATGTCCAAGCTTATTCTGTATCATGTATTTTAATCTATCTTCTTCATCATCTTCTCTTACACTAAAACCCTAAATTTTCTTCTTCTTTGAAACCCTAAAATTTAAATTCTACATCCTAAAATCGTAACCCAAAACCGTAAAATTGAAATCCAGACTCCTAAAAATTAAAAAAACTGTAGCATTGAAACCCAAACCCCAGATCCAGAGGAGGCAAAGGCACTGCCCTCTGAGGGAGGAGGAATTTCAACTTTTAGGGTTTCATATATCAAAGGCAAGGAGATGAAAAATGGCTGGAGATGTAGGGGAGAGAGGACAGAGCAATTGTCACAAGTTTCTTTTTTTTTTCTTTTTAAACCCAAACCACGTCAGCTTTAAAACCGTTGTATACTACTTCTATCAGCTGTGGTGTATTTTCCTGTTCCCCCCCCCAAAAAAAAAAAAAAAACCCCGCCGAGAAATATGCTTATATACCAAATATTATTTAAGCTACAAAATTATTGGATATATATTTTTTAATATTTGAGAAATGTGTTTGAAAGGCTGAAATTTTCAGGACATGCACAAAAAAATAAATATATTTCATAGATACCAGTTTGGCGTAGCATAAATACATTGTAATGTGGCAGACTCATCCTACATTTTGTCATGTTTTGTCGCAATGCAGTGAATTTCTTCCTTCTGTGCCTTGTTGGAGTCGGCAGTTCTAGTTCTGCTTTGAAACTTTTCAAAATTGTTAAATTTAGTAATAAAATGTTTAATATCCAACTCTGGCAGCCTGCATTTTTTGATGCTGTAAGCCAACCTCCTTATTTGATTTAATCAGGTACGTGTACAGTCTGATCCCGCAGGGCGGTTGATTATATCTGGTCAACCTGAGCACATAGATAGTCCTTGGGGCATCACTCCATTTAAAAAGGTTTGTTTACGACAACTTTTTATTTTATCATTTTTCTTGGTAACCATTGAATGCATTAAAAACACTTGAAGCTGTGTCTAAATGGCCATGTAAGCAATTGGGTTCATGAGACTTTTATCAGTATAAATCATGCCAATAATTGCTATTTGTATACTCCCTCCATTTCAATCCAAAATATAAGATCACTATTGATTTTTGAAGTCAAGCCAAGACATTTTAAAACTCTAAATTGACATAGATTCACTTAATTTTAGTCGATTAATATTGTAAATTATTTGAAAAGTACTACTAACTATAAGATTTATTGTTTTGTAATTTATAATGAATCGTATTGATTTTGAGTTTAAAATGTCTCAAGTTTTAAAAGTCTATAATGATTATATAATTTGGAATAGAGAGACTGTAATCCAATTGAAATTGTACTTTTAGCTTAAAGTATTGAAATAAACTCCTGGGAAAATTGTTTTCATGATAATTAGGTCTGAGGTCTCATTTTAGTACAGGTATGCAGAGCATTGATGGACTTTTGGATTATTTAGATCATACCAAGATTTGACCTGATGTTCAGAGTATTTATTAGTTTTCAGTTAGCAGCTTTTCAAATGTAGGAGACTCCATTAATCCAACATAACTGGAGAAGTTGCTCCTCTTTGCAGGTTGTCAGCTTGCCTTCTAGGATAGATCCACATCAGACTTCTGCTGTTGTTACTCTGCATGGACAGCTTTTTGTGCGTGTACCATTTGAGCAGTCTGATATTTAGAATGTGGAGATGGCGTCTTGTTCACTTGCAGAGATTGCTGCTTCCAAAATCAAGGGAAAAAGATAATTTTTGTAAGAACATGTTTTGCTTGTGCAGAGTCCAAGCTCGGTGAACCTTGTGTATGCGTAAATTAATCTTAGAAGTATTTGGGTATTATATTTTCTCCATGCCTCCTGTGCAGATGATTATTATTAGTTACAGTTGGCGGTTGAATCATATGCTTTTGCTGCTCAATGTGTAGTTGAATTAATTTATTTCCTTTTTAATTGTTGATGATTAATTAGATGCATATAACTAATGGAATAATCTATATAAAATTGAGAGATGGATTATAAGTTTATATCTGAATATGATAACATGTGATTGTGTGTTCTGCATGGAATGAGATACATGACTCGTGCATAGGATATACGTGTACATATGTCATATGTAATTCTAAAGATAATCTGATCTTAAATTCTTTGTCTAATTTAAATCTAATAGAGGTATAGTGATTTATTTAGTTAGGATGCTTCTTTCCGATTCTGTTGCATATATTGGCAAATTTAAATAAGATATGTTTATATGACCATTGAGAGAGGTTTATGAATACTAACGAATTCTCGGTTAACAATTCTATATAATTATTTAATTAAAAAGAGAGTAAAGAGATTTAAATGAAATATTGAGAGAAATTATACTCTTAAGTTTTTTTATCTGATTAAATCCTTTTTAGTAGATTAATTTAGTTATTATTTTAAGTAGATTTTATTTATTAGTTAAAATCGATTGTTTAAATAAAAGTAATTTGGTTCAATTCTCGGTGGGATCGATATCTTGCTTGTTGCTATATTGCTATTTGATTGCGTATATTTACGTGTGACTTTTTAGTTAAAAATAGGCAAACTGACTCGTCGTCTGGATGATGCTGACAAAAAAGGGGAGAAAAAAAAGTCGCTCAAAATGTAAGTATCAAGCTCCTGGAAGAGAGCATAACTGAGGTGGAGAGCTTTGGGAGATAAATGTACATAACTTGGGAGGAGTTACTTGTAAAATGATTTAATCTAATTATTTGATCATTTATTACCTTTGTAAATGGTTAAATAAATAAAAATCTTATTTAGTCAAATACAACCTCTTACTCTATTGCAAACGTATGCTTGTTTTTAAAGTTAGTTATTTTCGGTATCATTCTTTTTATTTTGACTTGTTTGTATGATTTGATAGTTGTTTGTAAATATTATACTTTTATTTATTATGCTTATATAATCTAATAGTTTGTTTTTAATGTTATTAATTTTTTTTTTCCATCATCAAATAGGAGAGATTATTAGTGTATTTATGTTGATATCTATTATCTGGATTTGATGATGACTTAATAATGTATTTATCTTTGCATTATAACTATTAATAATATAATTGTTAATAATCAATAAGTTATTTATCTTTTCAAATAATTTATAATATTAATAGACTAAAATTAAGTGAATTTATGTCAATTTAGGTTTTAAAATGTCTTGGCTTGACTTCAAAAAATCAATAGTGATATTATATTTTGGATTGAAATGGAGGGAGTATACAAATAGCAATTATTGGCATGATTTATACCGATAAAAGTCTCATGAACCCAATTGCTTACATGGCCATTTAGACACAGCTTCAAGTGTTTTTAATGCATTCAATGGTTACTAAGAAAAATGATAAAATAAAAAGGTTGCCGTGAACAAACCTTTTTAAATGGAGTGATACCCCAAGGACTATCTTTGTGCTCAGGTTGACCAGATATAATCAACCGCCCTACGGGATCAGACTGTACGCGTACCTGATTAAATCAAATAAGGAGGTTGGCTTACAGCATCAAAAAATGCAGGCTGCCAGAGTTGGATATTAAACATTTTATTACTAAATTTAACAATTTTGAAAAGTTTCAAAACAGAACTAGAACTATCGACCCCAACAAGGCACAGAAGGAAGAAATTCACTGCATTTGTGACAAAACATGATGAAATGTAGGATGAGTCTACCACATTACGATGCTACTCTCTTCGATGATACTCTTCCTTCCTCTGGGTCCCTTCTATGGGAATCATGTCCCCCAGATAGAGGGGGGGGGGGGGGGGGGGAGGTAAACAAACATCTTCTGACAGGCTCCGAATGAGGGTACCCTTGTTTTCACTCCGAATGTTCATTCCCCCCCTCCTCCCTTCTTCGGGGCTCTACTGCTTTGCATGCGTGGTTCGAGGGACGATCCTTGATGTCCCCTACTTGAGCCACCTCTCTCTGCCATGAGAATATCCTTCTTACAAAAACAACCTGGTGATTTATGTATCAAACACAAGGCCCTCCTTCTAGCGCCAATGTTGACGTCAAATCCTGGATCTTGCTGTAATCACCCGTCAGCAAATTACCTGCACACTCAACAAATCGTTAACACCCCATAGAACAGTCGCGGCTTGGGCCGTCCGGGGATGCTCCAGTGTAAAGGTAAGTTCACGTGCTTAACGTCACAATAAAGGACCTAAAACTTGTGCTGGAACGTGTAAGATATTTCATAACTAATGCTATTTTATATGTAGAAAAGTATTACCTTGTTTCTTTGGGAGTTTGTCTGCATATGTTCATCCATGCATTCTCGAACGTCCCATCATCCTTTCATGAGTGAAAATATGACGTCTCCTTCCACCCACTCCTATAGGTCCAATAGGAAGAGAACTAGCGTGGGCTACCCTCTGACCCAACATGCTGAAGTAGACTAAAATGTATCAGACGTCCCATCAACATTTCCTGAGACGAAATGGTGTGTTACCCTCTGGCCCAACTATCCTCTGACTCAGCCCGCCACAGTAAGTAAGAGTGACCCGGCCCAATCCTCCCATAAGGTGATCCAGAGGCCCAAAACAGAAATGTGAAGCCCAATAAATCACTTCCCAACATTGCCCCAAACTCTCCTATTTTTTAGAAGATAGACCAAATAGGAGAGTATCCTAGCCCCCCAGTGATGGGCACGAAAAGTAAGCGCCCCTCCAATGTCAAACTACCACTACACCCTTCGTCAGCCTTTCTCATCACGCCATTTTTTATTAAATGTAGTCGTCCTCGTTTTACGCACCACTTGTTACCATTATCAGTGAAAACGTCGTCCATTTGTTGGCCAGTCCTCTTGATACCATAACCTTTTCACTTCTCAACTCGACATACTACCTCTACAACAGGAAACCCCGGCTGAAGCTTTTCTCAACATCTCTGACTAGTTTTTTTTGACTCACGAATTTGGCTCAAAAACCCGATTCTCCACCTTTCTTCAGTAGTCCCATTGATAGCCCCATCACAGAGGATCCGAAAACCCCTGTTCTTACCGAGGCTGAAAAAGAGGAGGAATCCATCCGCATCCAATACGGCTCTACTAAGGCCTACGACCACGCCAATACGGAGTCGACCATCAAGGAAACAGACTTAGAAGCAATCTGGAACGAATTCCAAATCCCCTTCAATATGAACTTAGGGCCCCTAAAGAATGCGATAAAATGTATCATCGAGTGGATATGAAATACACGACCATTCACATCCAAGCTTTACGATACGGGCTTCGCTTTCCCCTACAAGATTTTATCATCTCCTTCTTCACACTTATCGGTATAGCCTTATCTCAACTTCTTCCCAATTCCTACATCCATATCGTCTGTTTCATCGCCTTCTGTCAGGAGGTCAGTATTAAACCCTCCATTGACTTCTTCTTTTTTATGTATACTCTGAACAAGGCCCACATCCCCGGGTTTCGCTATCTGAGTAAAATCTCCGGACGCCGAAGCTTAACACAACCCTCTTCCACTAATAAAGGGTGGCACTTGAAGTGGTTCTACATCTACAGTACGGAGGTTGACCAACTGCAGAGTTGGAATGAGCCCCAAAAGCTTAACCTGGGGTACGAACGGATGAAGGCTGACCGACAGAGGGAGTTCCATGCCTTCATGAGGAAACTACCGTCGGCGCCATGAGATATAAGCGTCCTATCCGACAAGGACTGGTTGTTTCGACATGGATGTAAGGGGGTGTTTGATAAAAATTGAATGAGCTGAATCTGAATCTGAATCTGAACCTGAATGAGCTGAATCTGAATTTAAATGAAAAAAATTGTTTGATAATTGATATATCTGAAAGATCTGAATGACATATTTTTAATATTTTACCCTTCTGAAAAAATTCAAAGTTGTTGTAAATTTATTTAATATTACATAATATAATTTTTTTTATTTTTTTTATTTTTATTTTTTATTTTTATTTTTTTTTCTCCATTCAGCCACCATTCAGCCACAAAATCTGACCTTAACCATTCAGCCGCGCTATCTGACCGATTCAGACCGATTCAGCCATTAAGTGCCAAACAAACGCACTTAATGATTCAGCCACTTACCGATTCAGTCCACTTACCCATTCAGCCACAATCAAACACCCCCTAAGTCTCTTTATTTGAGTACAAGTTTTGTTGTGTTTGTATTTATAACCCAAAACACCTCATCTTAGTATTTCTTGTTTCCTCCCTAGTAGTGATGACCAAACCTGAAGGTCGGGTCTACTTTCCTCCCCCTCCAAGTCCCCCCTGTTTATCGAAGAATTCAACGTGGAAGGGCCACAACACCGTAACACTGAACCCCCAATTTCAGTCCAACTGATCCAAACAGTCCATGCCCCCCGAGTCGAGCGTACCAGCCCCCATAACTAAACTTCCGATCCTCCTCAGAAGGCTTACCGCATGAAGAAACACACCAAGAAATCCACTCAAACCGCTCTAGTTGTCCGAACCCCCCAAATAAGGGACACGCCTGAGTCTGCCTCCGGCACAACAGAGGCACATCAACAACCGGCCCCCGAGGGCACTCCGGTAACAAAGAGAGATGTGTCCCAGCTGAATGAGGTCGACAAGCTACATATTGCCATGCAAAAATGCTGGAGGCTCGTGAAGAGTCAAAGTTCATCACCGACATTGTCCTCCCTATCGCGAGCTGGGAGAACCTCAACAGGAATGGCCGAACCTCAACCAACTTCGCTCCCCAATACATAAACAATCCAATCTCTTTCCCCCAGTTTTCCACCTGAAACTACCGCCCAAGCAGACCCACAACCTTCCAGTCTGAGGCTCAACCCGTTCTTTGACCCTGAGTTTCAACACCTTTTTTCTGAAGTCTCCTTCTGGTCGACCCACGACAATGCCGAGCTTCCCATGCAGTACTTTGAAGCCTTCAACTTTCCAAAGGACGATGCGAGACTGGACAAACTCTCCACACAGGATCAACTCCTTGGCTCAATGGCACAGCAGGGTCGGGTAAGAGTCTTCCTTACATTTGGTTCTTCATTTGGTTAGCTTTTGATTTGTCGTAGGCTAACTTTGTGTTCTTTATGCCGTTTTTGGTCTTGTATGGCAGACTCTTGCGTCGAGAGGGTTCAGGACCGGGCTCCTATCAAAAGGCCAAGGAGTTGGAAACTAAATACGCACAAGCAAAGCGAGAGATACACAACCTCGGCAACCAAGTGACCGAGGTGGCACAGAAGCACCGCGAGGTAGCTCGGAAAAGCCATGAGCAAGGCCTGGAGATAAAGAGGCTTCGAGCAGAGAATGAGAAGCTCACCCAAGCTAATCAGCAACTGGTGGAAGCTACAATTGCACAGGCCAAATGTTCGGAGGAAGCCCACCAACTAAGGATTCGATGCCAACTCCTTGAAGAGAGGGACAACGAACATGCTTCGAACATTCAACAAATGAGCGAGGCACACGCCATTATCCAGATCTCTCTTCAGCAGAGTGTAGAAGAGAACTGGGTGCTTTGCTAAAAGATCTTACAACAAGCTGAGCATCTAAAGCAAAATGAAGACTTTCGCCAGCAAATCTTAAAAGCTCAGCGTCAAATAGAAACCCCGGAGATGACAATTTGATTGGACCAGGCTGCACACTCCTCCGCAGAAGAACAACATCAAACAGAGGTAACCCGATATGCTCAACGAAACGAACAGCTCCTCGGCCAGCTTAAGAGTCTGAATAATCTGCACTTCCAACTCAAAGAGGTCAACCAGAAAGGTCACGCCGAGCATGCCGAACTTCAGAAATATGCCAATACTGTAATGTCCAAATTTTTTTGAATCTCATTATAAATAAATATTTTATGAACGAATTTAAATCTTGGTGTGACTAAATAGTAAATTATGATATGACGAGGATTAAATTTAAAGGAAGTCCAACTAGTTGGTTAAATTAAATTAATGGACTAATCTAATATTATTAATATCAAGAAATTTATAAGATTTTGAGATAATTAAAATAATTCAATTAAATTTGAATATACCAAGTCTAATTAGATTAAGTAAATTAATTAATAAAATTATTAGTTAATGTTATTGGATATTTTAAATTGACCCAAATAAATTGTGTGGCAACCCAACCTAATCTAAATTGCCATTTAACTAACCAATTGGGCCATCAATTGAAACAAATTAAAAACTAGCCCAACCTTAGTACCGAATCCAACAGCCCAAGTAAAAGCAATGCTCAATCCGGTAGAATATTAGGACTGACAACATTTTGGGACAACAACAGGGAGAACACAGCGCATGCTCTGGTTGTGCACAACTTAAGGACTGCAGCTGCCGAGAAAAGGAGGAACAAGGTAGACGTAGGGGGGCTGTAGAGCCAACTTCCTCAGAATTTGTCAATGTCTGAGGGAGTATAAGCAGCGCATCCATTCCTTCTCCTTCCCGTCCATTTGGTTGAGAGAGAGACCGAGATCAAGGAGAGAGAAATCGAGAGCAAGGGGAGCGGAACCGAGAGCTACGTTCGAGCAACAAGAGTAATACATAGAGAGAAACGTTTGGATCAAGCATTGAAGGCACGAAAAATCGCCATTTGTAGTTGAGCTTCCGGTCCAAGAGGAGAGAACCGCAACAAGGGTAACCCAACGTTTCTGTTATTCATGTGTATTATTTAAGATAGCTTGCTACGTTTCAGATGGGTAATTATTAAATAGTTGCTGTAAATTAGTTGCTGTGTTGGTTGTGCTACGTTGTTGCTGTATTTTTCTTTGGATTATTTTCGGTGTTGGGTCATTCTTGGTCGGTCGTGTGTTAGTGATTGTAGTTGCTACGACTGGGGGGTTATGTTGGTAGGTCTTGTGAGTAATAAAACCCATTTGGGTGGTTTGAATGTAGTAGATGTCTATCATATCTGTGTAAACATTTCTTGCCCACCATCTGTTTGGTTCAATGCGTTAGAGTAGCTACATATTGCTGTTAGTGGGTGGGTTGTTGCGTGCGTCTAGGTGGTGTATAGTGTGCGTGTGTGGCTGTGTTTGTATGCTACAGCTGCTGGTTGTTATCGGCTGGGCAGCCTCTCACAACTTCTTTGAAATTAATAAACTGCTGTATATTTTTATGAACAGGCAAGCAAGCAACATGGCAGTTTAATGAATTGTTGAGCTTAATTAAGTTGTGGGTCAAATTATAGATGTTAAGGAAACTACATAGAATTCAAGTAGTATAGCTAATTAAACTCCCAATATTTATAAAGCAACTTTTTGATAAGTTTAGCCCTCCCTTTTATCCTACACTTTCAACAAACGTATGTTTAGCTCCAAATGGAGGCTCATATAACTTTTGACACACTCAGTGTCTTGCTTCTCCTGATAAACCAGTATGTAATAGCTTCTGGTATTGTTCTTAAATTTCTTTTACAATCAGTTACGAGGAATTAAATCTTATCCATTACAGATAATTTCAATTGAACTTGATCGGCTTCTTCATCTGAATTAAAATCCTCCTCTGTTTATTATTGTACCTTTATGTTGCAATGATGTGATGATGGGGTATTTATTCATATGTGTAGGAGCATTTGATAGCTGGTCATATGTCACATTCTCTTTTCCCATTATCTCTTTATTTGTGAATTTATAGTATTCAGGAGTATTGCTTTATGACCCAAGATTATAAGACTTCTTTCTAAATAATAAACATAGGAATTTAATTAAATAATTTTAATATTTACTTAATGGTTAAAGGATAATAGATTTACTACTTATTATTTAGTTAATATTAAATAATAAGTGAAGTGAATTAATGAATTATTATTAAACAATAATAATTAAGAATGACAAGTTAATTGTTTATTAATTGGGTATTAAATAAATAATAAATGAAGATGATAGATTAATTAATTATTATTTAATTAATAATGATTAAGGGATAATAAAGAATTACTTATTATTTAATAGGGGTTAAATAATAAAATAAAGTTAATTAATTAATTAAGTAATTAATTATTTAATGGATATTAAATAAAGATAGTAAATTTATTATTTAGTGGTCATTAAATAATAAATAAGAATAAATAAGTAATTAATTATTGTTCAATATTAAATAATAATTAAAGAGAAATGAAGTTAATAGAATAATTACTTATTATTTAATTGACATTAAATAATGAGTAATGAAGTTAATAGAATAATTACTTATTATTTAATTGACATTAAATAATGAGTAAAGATAACTAATTAGTTATTATTTAACTAATATTGAATAATAATTAAAGAAGGATTAAATAAACTAATTATTTATTATTTAATTAGGATTAAATAATAGATAAAGATAATTAATCATTATTTAATTAATATTAAATGATGATTCAGAGAGAGATAAAGATAATTAATTAATTATTATTTAACTAACATTAAATAATAATTAATGAGGGATTAAAGTGAATAAAGCAACTATTTGTTAGTTAATTGGGATTAAATGATAAGTAAAAGTAATTAATCATTATTCAACATTAAATAATGACTAAAGAGTAATAAAGGTAATTAATTAATTATTATTTAATGAAATAATAATTAAAGAAAGATAAGATAAAATAATGTAATTACCTATTATTTAACTTATAATAGGTAAGGATAATTAATTAATTGTTATTTAATTAGTAATTAATTATTATTTAATTAATAATGATAGTTGACGATTAAATTATTAATTGACTTATAATAATAGTTAGTGATTAAATTATTACTAAATAATTAATAATAATAGTAATGGATTAAAATATTATTAAATGATTAATAATATTAGTCGATAATTAAATTATTATTAAAGGATTAATAATAATGATTAAGGATTAAAATATTATTAAAAGGGTTAATAATATCAGAAAGAGATTTTAAATATTATTAAGGGAATTAATAATATTGGTAACAAATTATGATGTTATTAATTAACATCAGTAGGTGATTTAAATATTAGAAGAATAATAATATTGGCACATAATTAATATATGTGGGATGTGATTTGTTTAGCTAATTTGTTAGTAAACATTATGCTATGCGTTTAAATGATATTTGACTTAGGTTATTTACGCAAAGCGATTATGTGTTGTTCTAATTGTTAGGCCAACATTTTAAATGTTAGGTCTTCAAGAGGAATTTAAATTAAGCAAAGTAGACGTAATTCGCGCATCAGGCAAGTTCCTTAACCTCACTCATATTATTATTGAGCAAGTTACCCTGACTTACTTTGATATTACAAATTATTTCACAATCAATATTACTGTTATTCGCACGTGGTACAATTGAATTCATATTCCATTCTTAAATTTTGAATTATTTGAAGTTCTTACATTCATGAACTAATTAAAAGGGAAGTCTAAGCCATTTGTTCGGCTAGATATATCTGTAATTTATTTTTAAAAGCTATCCAAACCATGGTGGTACAGATTCTTAAACTGAGAAAACAACCCATAAATGGGGAGCAACCTAAGTATCAAATAAACGATACATACAAAATAAATGTTATGCATACACATAGAGTACGAGAGGTTGATCCCTTCAAGTACAGTTCTGGACATGTAACCTAAAAGGGTCAATCAAGAGACTGATTCCTCAACAGACGTTCATGGTCTTTTGGACCACTTAGCATTTCAATGATCAATTATTATTCATTGTTCGAGCATTGATCATATTGTTCAGATATTATTTTCCTGAGTTCATTGAATCATTCAATTATTATTCAATCATGACATAACTCAAATTATTCATATAAAACTTACTGAGGAAGCTAGTGGCTCACCCTTGCTATGTCATAAAATTTTATTGCAGCTAAAATTGAATGTTCAGATAAAGATAAAGGCAAGGGGAAGATAAACTCGTAGACGTGCTGGGGTACTAAATGTCTACCGTTATGTTTTGTTTAAGTTTGATAATATTTCAATCACATAAAACCTATATTAATGATTTAATATAGATCACACACTTATCTAATATTATTAACAATTTAATAATATTTATTAACCTTGTAAAATTATTAATCATTTAATAATATTTTATTAAACACCTAATATTATTAATCCTTTAATAATATTTTATTAGTCTTCTAATATTATTAATCATTTAATAATATTTTATTTATTAGCTAATATTATTACCCATATAATAATATTTTATCAATTATCTAATATTATTAATCATTTAATAATATTTTAATAATTATTTAATATTATTAACTATTTAATAATATTTTATTAATTATCTAATATTATTAATTATTTAATAATATTTTAATCATTATCTAATATTATTAATTATTTAATAATATTTACATCTTTTTCTAATATTATTATTCTTTTAATAATATTTTATTAATATTCTAATATTATTAACTATTTAATAATATTTTAGTTATATTCTAATATTATTATTCATTTAATGATATTTTATCTATTTACCAATATTATTACTCATTTGATAATATTTTATTGACTTCATAATATTATTATACATTTAATAATATTTTAATAATTTTCTAATATTATTATGTTAATAATAATATTTATTAATTTAATTTATATTATTAAACCTTTAATAATATTTATCCTTTTTTACTTATTAAATCAGCTATCTATAATTTAAAAAATACTCTTATTGAGTTCAGAAATAATAAAATAATTTTTGAAACATTTTTCATTTTCTGACTTGGACCGACCCGACTTGACCTAGCAAAAATCAAAAAATCGGACCAATGCCGCCGGTGCTTAGAATGAACCGAGTTCAGGATTGCTGGTGCTAGAAACAGAATGCCTGAGCGCTGTTGGCGCTCAGTTTTGAACTGATACAGCGCCGTCGGCGCTCGGGTATTCCGACCAAAATTTAAAAAATTTCAACTTTGAGTTATTTTGATTAAAACTTGTATAAAATGAAATCTACACATTCAAATGACACAAACTCAGTGTTGATGTGTTCCTAACTTCTTGTTTTACAACATTTCATGGTTCGATCACATTTTTGAAATTGTTTTGACACAAATTTAAATATTGAACCACTTAGGGTTTAAAAATGACTTACTTTACGGTAAAAGTCATAACTTCTTTGTTTTTCCATATTTTTGAAAGGTTTAAGTTGGGTTTTCTTTAAAACTCATATATGTAACTTTTTGGCCCTAGAAATCCATTTTCCAACTTGTACATTTCAAACTATAACATTAAATACCATATACTCAACTAGGTTTTACCGATAAAATTTAATATGAACATTTCTTTCATTTTTTATGCATACCACACGTACCAAAATATGATTTAAACATATCAAATCATGAATCTATCTATATAACATAGTTTAAGACTTCTAGACCATCAAAACAACTTTTAATTGGTTAAAAATATATTTTAACCGTTCAAATCACATATAGACTATAAAAATGAAATAAGGAGAAGATATAACACTTTTAAACCTTATGGACTTGTGTACTCTTCTTTTTCTCCTTTCAAAGAAAGCTATGAAGCTATTTGACATCCACCAAGCTTCTCCTCTAGCTATTTCCTTAAAGAACTTTTACTTACTAGTGTATCTTCTCTTGGAAGCTCTCACTTTTCTCTCTAGAAAATGCTATCAAATGACTAAGCAAACACAACTAAGGTGTAAAACACTCTATATATAGAGTCTCCTTAATCACCATCAACTTTCCTTAAGAGTTAATTAGGATTACTATTTGACTGATGGACAACTTGAATGACTAGGTGAATGACATGAATTGGTGAGCAACTATGATTTAGTGTACAAAAGAAGCAACCAAGCAAACAAGTCACCCCCAAGTGGGGCCCCTCAATGTGTCGGCCATTTGGCCTTTCTAGGCCAAATTTTGCTTTATTTTTATAGTTTAACTATATATATATATATATATATAAATGTTGACCAATAATTTAACTTCTTATTGGGTTCTACTTTGGACTTAGGAATTAAATAAGTTGGGCTCATTCATTTAATTTGTCTGGGCTCAATTTATTTATTACATTGGGATAACATTAAATAACCTATGTTACATTTAATTAAATCAAACATTGAGCTAGTTTAATTAATTAGATGGACTAAGATTTAATTCATTACATGGACTACTAGGTAAATTAATTTGACCTAGTTTAATATATCATTTGGACTTATAACATAATCCAATTAGACTTGTTTTAATTAATTATACACCTTGCTTTATTACTTTAAATAAATACACACATACACAAGTATATTCATTTAATTATTTGATGCACAATTAATTAGTACGAAAATTTTAATTTATTGATAATTATTTAATAAATATAATTACAATGTCTAATATAAGTCGTGGTCATTACAAAAACTACAAGTTAAAGTCAGGGTCACTGAAAAGAAACTCAGTGCAGTGGTTAAAATAATCAAAGAGCTGACTGAAGAAGTCTAAAAATTTCGAAATGATGTTACCAAAAAGGGAGAGAAAAGTCAAGCCCAACAATCATCGGTTGCTCATCTTTTTTCATTTGTTATCCCTTTTGCTCGATCTTCTACTCAGATTGGATTGTCGAGTGGAGTATCTTATACTTGTAAGAAAAGTCCCCACAATCAATGACTTGATGTACATAAACAGAAATTTTCAAGGGGTTCATATTGCAGGAGAAAACAACTAGATATTCTTCTTATAGGGTTATAAAAACGTTTGAAAAAATGAGGTAGAGAGAAGAGGAAGGCATGAGGGAGTAAATGAGAATAGCTACTCAAGAAAGAAGAGATCCTCATCCATATCACCGCTCGTTAAGTGCTAAAAAACCAAGCAGAAGATAAATCTTTACAATTTTTGTTATTGTTATAATAAACAGTAATAATCATTATAACAATTCTTTTGTAGATAAATATTCATACATCAATAAATTCATACTTTCTGATAGAAAATACAACTTCTAACTATATCTAAGAACATATTTAAATTATGTATTGTTTGCATTATAGTTATTGATGATTGTTAAGAATTACCTATTTTTTTCATTATCAAATAGGGGGAGATTGTTAGTACATTTATATTTGAACCCTTGCTTTTGGATTTAACGATGATATTATGACAAAGAGATTAATGTATATTTATAAAAAAGAAAAACGAGTAATATTATAAAGTCCTTAAAAGGGATAATCATTGTACAATGACTTAAAAAAATTAATTTATCATTTTGTAAAATCCTTATAGAGTCATTCAATGTACAAGGACTTAAGGATTAAACTTGTTAGGTTGATCCAAATAGTAGAGTAAGAACTTATAAGAGATTGAGAGTCTGAGTTCCTAAGGTTGAAGACTTAGTTCATTACGATCGCAGAATGAATTAAACAAGTTTGACAGAGTCGTCAAGTTGAGTGTGTAGATATCAAAATCGGGGAATGACTGAAAAAAATTCCAAAAGAAACATAGAGTGAGGACAAATGAATAGAAAGAAAAATTACAAAGAAACATAGAGTGAGGACAGAGCTATAAAGAATAGTATAGTGATGCTGAGCTACGAAGAAACACAAAGTGATGAAGGATTAAAATAAGTATATAATGAACTTATTTGTGGATTGACTTTATGAACCTAGACATTTAGTATCGTAAAGTGCAACCCCTGACATGTCAGTAGCCGTTCTGACAAGAAGATTCTCCAACACACATTTAACTTGAATATTGTAATGACCCAGAAATTCGTAAGACTGATGAGTATGGTCTTAGGTAAATTGTGGATATTCATAAGCCTGATGAGTATGGTCTTAGGTAATTGATGTGATTTAAGGCTACGCTAATCCTTGGATGAGGATGTAGTGGATAGTCGATTTGAGAGAGGATTCGAGCAAAATTTGAGGTTAAGACATAAAGCTAACATTGGTAAAGTGATGGCCGATCACTGGAAAGGAATTGGTGTCCTATCACGGAGGGACTAGGACAGTGTTTATAAAACAATAAGTAAAACAATGCCTATGTTAAAATAATCGATAAGATTGATCGGCGAAACAAATGTTGTAAGGATGTAATGCTAATTCCAAGGATGGAATCATTTGTAAGGATTAAGTTAAAAACTTAATATGAGGAAAATAATTGTTAGGAGTTTAAAACCTAGAATTGGTTGAAGGGGTATATGATAAGGTATACACTAAGTTATGTATCTATATAGTATATAGGTGCAGAAAACATGATGTGGAAGAATTATCCTCATATTTTTGAGTTACCTTATATTGAAATTTCGGGGACGAAATTATTATAAGAGGGGAAGAATGTAGCGACCCGAAATATTTTAATATAGAGAAATGGAATTATTGGCTGTAATTGTAAATTTCTAGAGGATTAAATTAAATCATTATATGATGGCTTGGTTTATTTAATTATGTGTTGAAGTAATTAAAGGAATTTAAGGAAGGTTCAATTAATGGGTTAATTAAATTAATGGACCAACCTAGGTTGTATAGTATCAAAGTTTGATAGGATAAATGAGCTATGTGATTATTTAATTAAATAGCTAGCAAGTTAAGCTGGATGTGTAAATTAATTAATGTGATTATTAATTAATGAGATTTCGTAAACATTAATAATGTTATATTTATTTTCATTTGGAAAGTTATTGATAGTGGGATATTAATATTTTATATTTCCACTAGGAATTTAATTTGGGCAACCCAAAGCTTAGTTGCAATATAAGTAACTGTAGCGACCCGAAATATTTTAATATAGAGAAATGGAATTATTGGCTGTAATTGTAAATTTCTGGGGGATTAAATTTAAATCATTATATGATGGCCTAGTTTATTTAATTATGTGTTGAAGTAATTAAAGGAATTTAAGGAAGGTTCAATTAATGGGTAAATTAAATTAATGGACCAACCTAGGTTGTATAGTATCAAAGTTTGATAGGGTAAATGAGTTATGTGATTATTTAATTAAATAGCTAGCAAGTTAAGCTGGATGTGTAAATTAATTAATATGGTTATTAATTAATGAGATTTCGTATACATTAATAATGTTATATTTATTTCCATTTGAAAAGTTATTGATAGTGGGGTATTAATATTTTATATTTCCACTAGGAATTTAATTTGGGTAACCCAAAGCTTAGTTGCAATATGAGTAACAATTGGGCCACTAATTGTTTAATTAACAAAACAAATAGCAGCCCAGCCCAAGGGTAATAACATAACCCGATGGAAAAGTAAGAGTGCCACTCTTTTAGGGACAAAACCTAAGAAAAAGCAGAGCACGCGCAGTTTGTGCAAAGCTCAAGGAATCAGTGCTGAGAAAAGAAGGAACAAGTCAGACATAGGGGAGGCTATAGGGTCCAACTCCTCAGAGTTGTCTAAGGCGGAGAGAGTGTTGTATAACCTCAGTCATTCCCTCATTTCCCCTTCGCGTTCATTTAGTCTAAGAGAGATATTGAGCTTGAGAAGTAAATGCAAACTTCAGAGGAGTTCATGTTATTCGGAGAAGGCAGAATCTGAATGTAAATCATCTGTCAAAGATTGAAGGTATTATCCGGTTATTTTGATTTAACTAGTTTTATCTTATTTTGGATTAAGAAAACTAAATATGCTAGAGTTGCATATGAGGTGTTTAAATGAGAGTAATGTGGACTCGGTAGTCAAATGTTATTGAAACTAGTTAATGATTGAATTAGAACTAGAATAGTGGTTTCGGTTATGTTACACAGTCAACATTGTGAGTCTGAACCACAGTTGGTCTGTACTCAATGTTCATGTTCATAAAACTTTAGAATGGACTGGTGTATTGGCTTATTATTTGGTTTAGATGTTATTTTCTGTTGGGAGAAATCTGTGTTAAGGACCATGAAGGGTTCAGGCGATACAAGGTTAGAGTAGGTGTGGAAGAGTATTTGTTTACTGTAAATAATCAGTTTATGAAGATATTTCCATATGCTCACCGAGTGTTTGATTAAAAGTCTAAGAGAATCAAAGTGGTTAAACCTTCTGTCCAAGGATTTGTTTTCAAGATTAGAACCTCTTTAAGTAATATGTTAGACGTTTTGTTAGTCTAAGGAATAAACCAGAAAAGTTAAAATGAGTTCTGGTATGTTGTATGAAGTTATTGTAAATCTGAGAATTTTCCTTAGTTGCAGTGAAAATCGTAGAGTGAACTGGTAGTAGAGTGCTGCTGGTAGTAGAGTGAACTGGTAGTAGAGTGCTGCTGGTAGTAGAGTGAACTGGTAGTAGAGTGCTGCTGGTAGTAGAGTAAACTGGTAGTAGAGTGCTCTGGTAGTAGAGTGCTGGTAGTAGAGTGCTGCTGGTAGTAGAGTAAACTGGTAGTAGAGTGCTGCTGGTAGTAGAGTGAAAAGTGCAAAACGTAGAGTGAAAATCGTAGAGTGAAAGGTGCAAAACGTAGAGTGAAAAATCGTAGAGTGAAAAGTGAAAAACGTAGAGTGAAAATCGTAGAGTGAAAAACGTAGAGTGAAAAACGTAGAGTGAAAATCGTAGAGTGAAAATCGTAGAGTCTGGACAGCTTCAGCGTCAGTTAGTAATATGAGCATAACTTTCTCATACGAACTCGGATTGAGGTGATTCAAGATGTTTTGGAAAGCTAATAGATAAACCTACAACTTTCATTCTTTACAAATTTCGATTTGATGTCTGTAGCAAGGTCGAAATTGACCATTTTTGGGACTATTTTGACCTGTTATAGTAAAACGAGTATAACTTTTGTATACGGATTCGGATTAATATGATTCAAGATGTTTTGGAAATCTAAGAGATAGACCTATAACTTTTATTCTTTAACTTTTTCGATTTGAGGTCTGTAACAGAGTCTAAATTGACCATCTTGAGTTATGATGGGTAATTGGAGGCAATCGGAGGGCGTCGGGCATGCACGTGTGCAACGTGCAATGTTTTCGACACTAAGTCATATTGTTCTTTGTATAAAGCATGAGTATTATGATTTATAATGATGTCTATCATTAGTCAACGATTAATTAAATAAGTGTATGAGCATGCTAAACGTGTGCATATGAGGTGGGATAGACGTGTGGCGTATAAACGTCGAAACACTGTGTAAAGTGTTATTTAGCAATTTAATAACCTTAGAGATTAATTGATGTAATACTAATTGGGATTAGTAAGAGTTTTAAATATTGTCTGAGGCGGGTAATATTATGACAACTTGATAAGGTAATTGTAGAATTAAACCTAGTAAAGTCCAGTAGTGACTAATTGGTAGATTGACCTAAATAATTATGAGGACCAAATGATAATGTTATGACATTAAGGAATGTCGGATATACAAAGTTAAGTATAGAAGGTTTACGGTGTTTATGTGAAACATCGTGATGAATCCACAATGGACTAAACTAATGAATCAACCCTAGTGAATAAATGGGACGATAAAAGGAAGTAGACATCCTAAGAATATGATTAAATATTGAGTCAAACTTTGACTAATATAATGTACCGTTGATCTCTCATGTTGTATAGGTGGTGCAAGGAACGCGAAAAGTTAGCGTAAACTGGTGTTGCAATCCAGGCAAGTCTTTCAGTGATATTTGTTCTCCCTGCAAGTCTTTCAGTGATATTTGTTCTCCCTGCAAGTTTTTCAGTGTTATGTGTATATGCATAAACTATTAAATGTGCACTCATGTTATGTGCTAACTGATTGTAAATATGTCTGTGTACAGTCATATGTTGTTAATAGCTGATATATAATTTATGCTATGATTTGAAATGTGTTATATGAGTTATATAACCTAGGTATATTGACATGCATGGTAAGCATGATTTAAATGCAAAGCATGATAAGCATGATGCCTATATAAATGCAAAACATGGAGCATAAAGTATGAATTAAATGTAACCTACGTGTTATGTGTTAGCTGTTAGACTTGCTGAGCCGTCGTGCTCATTCTTGCTATTATAAACATTTTCAGCGAAGGGCGAAGAGTTCGAAGATCCCGATAATCGCAAAGAAGATGTGCGAAGTTTATTTTATTAATAAAGGTTGTCACTAGAACTGTTTAAAGTTAAAGTTGCATTTTGTGGGAATAATTACCATTTGGTATCATCCCGGATGTAAAGCCTTGTAATAGTATTGAAAGGCAGTTGTAGTTAATACGAGTGTTAATGTTTTGTAAACTCGTGTAATTAAAAGCAGTGAGTAAATAGTCATGTCGACTTATTGTTAGGATGCGAGTTTTGTTGCTCACAATTGGTTGTAATACACTAGGTCGTGGAATATAAATGATCTGAGTTGTAGGATTCATGTAAAGATTGCGATTCTGAGACAAGGTTAAGTAAATGATTTATAAAAATTTAAATTTATCGTGGTTTTTATGAGAAGGTTGTTTGCGTAACGACTGAAACTCAGGATTGAGATTACTTTTGACAGACTAGATCCGTGGTTATTGGAGACGGATTTTTGGGGCTGTCACAGTAACAATTGGGCCACCAATTATTTAATTAACAAAACAAATAGCAGCCCAGCCCAAAAGTAATAACATAACCCGGTGGAAAAGTAAGAGTGACATTCATTTAGGGACAAAACCTCAGAAAAAGCAGAGCACGCGCAGTTTGTGCAAAGCTCAAGGACTCAGTGCTGAGAAAAGAAGGAATAAGTCAGGCATAGGGGAGGCTATAGGGTCCAACTCCTCAGAGTTGTCTAAGGCTGAGAGAGTGTTGTATAACCTCAGTCATTCCCTCATTTCCCCTTCGCGTTCATTTAGGCTAAGAGAGATATTGAGCTTGAGAAGTAAATGCAAACTTCAGAGGAGTTCATGCTATTCGGAGATGGCAGAATCTGAATGTAAATCATCTGTCAAAAATTGAAGGTATTACCCGGTTATTTTGATTTAACTAGTTTTATCTTATTTTGGATTAAGGAAAAAGAATATGCTAGAGTTGCATATGAGGTGTTTAAATGAGGGTAATGTAAACTCGGTAGTCAAATGTTGTCGAAACTAGTTTATGATTGAATTAGAACTAGAATAGTGGTTTCAGTTATTTTACACAGTCAACATTATGAGTCTGAACCACAGTTGGTCTGTACTCAATGTTCATGTTCATAAAACTGTAGAGTGAACTGGTAGTAGAGTGCTGCTGATAGTAGAGTGCTCTGGTAGTAGAGTGCTGGTGATAGTAGAGTGAACTGGTAGTAGAGTGCTCTAGTAGTAGAGTGCTGCTGGTAGTAGAGTGAACCGGTAGTAGAGTGCTCTGGTAGTAGAGTGCTGCTGGTAGTAGAGTGAACTGGTAGTAGAGTGCTGCTGGTGATAGTAGAGTGTTGCTGCTGGTAGTAGAGTGAACTGGTAGTAGAGTGCTGCTGGTAGTAGAGTGGACTGGTAGCAGAGTGCTGCTGGTGATAGTAGAGTGCTGCTGGTAGTAGAGTATTGCTGCTGTTAGTAGAGTGCTGGTAGTAGAGTGCTCTGGTAGTAAAGTGCTGGTAGTAAAGTGCAAAACGTAGAGTGAAAAGTCCAAAACGTAGAGTGAAAATCGTAGAGTGAAAAGTCCAAAACGTAGAGTGAAAATCGTAGAGTGAAAAGTCCAAAATGTAGAGTGAAAAACGTAGAGTGAAAGTGAAAATCGTAGAGTGAAAATCGTAGAGTCGGGACAGCTTCAGCGTTAGTTAGTAATATGAGCATAACTTTCTCATACGAACTCGGATTGAGGTGATTCAAGATGTTTTGGAAAGATAATAGATAGACCTACAACTTTCATTCTTTACGAATTTCGATTTGATGTTTGTAGCAAGGTCGAAATTGACCATTTTTGGGACTGTTTTGACCTCTTATAGTAAAATGAGTATAACTTTTGTATACGGATTCAGATTAATATGATTCAAGATGTTTTGGAAATCTGAGAGATAGACCTATAACCTTTATTCTTTAACTTTTTCGATTTGAGGTCTGTAACAGAGTCTAAATTGACCATCTTGAGGTATGATGGGTAATTGGAGGCAATCGGAGGGCGTCGGGCATGCACGTGTGCAACGTGCAATGTTTTCGACACTAAGTTATATTGTTCTTTGTATAAAGCATGAATATTATGATTTATAATGATGTCTATCATTAATCAACGATTAATTAGATAAGTGTATAAGCATGCTAAACGTGTGCATATGAGGCGGGATAGACATGTGGCATATAAACGTCGAAACACTGTTTAAAGTGTTATTTAGCAATTTAATAACCTTAGAGATTAATTGATGAAATACTAATCGGGATTAGTAAGAGTTTTAAATATTGTCTGAGGCGGGTAATATTATGACAACTTGATGAGGTAATTGTAGAATTAAACCTAGTAAAGTCCAGTAGTGACTAATTGGTAGATTGACCTAAATAATTGTGAGGACCAAATGATAAGGTTATGGCATTAAGGAATGTTGGATATACAAAGTTAAGTATAGAAGGTTTACGGTGTTTATGTGAAACATCGTGATGAATCCACAATGGACTAATATAATGCACCGTTGATCTCTTATGTTGTATAGGTGGTGCAAGGAACGCGAAAGGTTAGCGTAAACTGGTGTTGCAATCCAGGCAAGTCTTTCAGTGATATTTGTTATCCCTGCAAGTTTTTCAGTGTTATGTGTTATATGCATAAACTATTAAATGTGCACTCATGTTATGTGTTAACTGATTGTAAATATGTCTGTGTACAGTCATATGTTGTTAATAGCTGATATATAATTTATGCTATGATTTGAAATGTGTTATATGAGTTATATAACCTAGATATATTGACATACATGGTAAGCATGATTTAAATGCAAAGCATGATAAGCATGACGTCTATATAAATGCAAAGCATGAAGCATAAAGCATGAATTAAATGTAACCTACGTGTTATGTGTTAGCTGTTGGACTTGCTGAGCCGTCGTGCTCATTCTTGCTTTAAATTAACATTTTCAGCGAAATAAATGAAGAAATTCGTGAAGGCGTTGGATATATGGTATGTTGAATAGGAAACTCAGGTTGCTGTAATGGGAAACAGTTTGTGCATTGGCTTTATTGATCTGTGGTCATGATCGTAGAGTGAGTCTCAGCAATCGTAAAGTGAGCCTCAGCGATCGTAGAATGAGCCTCAGAAATCGTAGAGTGAGTCTCAGCCGATCGTAGAGTGAGTCTCAGCCGATCGTAGAGTGTTTGGTCGTAAAGTAACAAATCGTTGAGTAACTTCACTGTGGGATCGTAGAGTGAAATTCCACTATCCAAGTTTTTCTGCGAGCGCAGACTGCCAAGTTAGACGATCGTAGAGTGACTTCACCAGCGATAGTAGCATATCTTACAGCTGACTGTTTTAATAGTCTTGTTTGCCGAATATGTATTTAGCTTACCGGATTATAAGAAATGACTTACAGAGGTAAAGATTATACATTAAATTATAATGTATATGATCTAGAGATGTAAAAGAGCGATGTAAAGATTGCGATTTTGGGAATAGAAGATTTTTGAAAGTTAATTAAGTTTATCAATTAATATATTGAGTTTTAACAGCATTAAATTTTATCTTTTATGTAATGTTGTGTATAATAAGGAGAAGGTTGTTCGTGTAACGACTTAAACTCAGGATTGATGTTACTTCTGACGGACCAGATCCGGGGTTATTGGAGACGGATTTTGGGGCTGTCACAGTTGGTATCAGAGCTGATAGGTTATAAACCTTAGGTAGGAGTACCTTAGGCTATGACCTTAGTAAGAAAGAGTAAGGTTAGTTGCATGTTCTAAAAACCTAAGCGTATAGTAAGCTCGTGACTCATGATTGTATGGTGGAGCCCCTCAGCGAATGGGCGACTATGGCCTGACTAGGACAAGCTCCTCAAGCCATATGATTATGGTAAGTTCCTGAGCCCAAATACGTGGTAAGTTTGATGAACATGGGGGGATTACAGTAGAGAGCCATAAGTTGAGAAATATAGTTCTCAGATATTGGCTAAGGTTAAAGAAAATGTTAAATGATCTGTTAAAGGATTAACAGCATGTGCAGATAGCAAGATGCTATAAACCAAAGATACTATGGGAAATAGTAGTAAACTCGTAGCGAGTGGTATGTGTTGAAATATGGAGTTTAAGCCGTACGTGCGGAACATATGAAGTTCATAAAGAAGAAATAAGGTATATTTGAGGAGATTCAAAGAAGGATCTCCATGGGTGTATTCAAAAGGAATAAAAAGGAAGGATCGTACAGTAAAATGATTTAAGATGAATGATTAGACTATGGAATTTAACGATCCTAGAATAAGTGAGAAATCATATAGTGAATTCAATTATGAACTAAGGTCATATGGTGATCATAGTGAAATCATGGAATAACAGAAGATCTGTTAAATGATTAAGAGAATGTTTACATAGCATGACGCTATTCAAAGGTAAATACTATGAAATAGTATGGAGTAAACTCATAAAGAGTGGTTTGTGATAAGGTATGAATTTAGAAAATTCATATTAAGTTAAGAAAAGTTAGAGGTTGAAGGTTTTTAATGGAGGACTCATGTTAGTGGCTGAGTTGTACGATTCCTTGAATGGGCGGGGAATTTGTACCTAGTTTGAGAACCACTTAGCTTCCTATTAGATTAGTGGTTGAGATAACCAATTCCTTGTATGGGCAGGGGATTGTGTTTGGTTCGATAACCACTTAGCTTCCTACATTGATAATCAATTGAAACCTGGTGTCGCGTTATTCGCTATATGTATGTTGAGAAGGTGATTCTTTTCTCATATGTATAACGGATAGGTAGGGGATGTTAAAATAAGTTCGTGTTCTGAGAACCGACACGTATGGTAAGTTCGTGACTCATAGTCATGTGGTGGAGTCTCTCAGCGAATGGGCGACTATGGCCTGACTAGGACAAACTCCTCAAACCATATGATTATGGTAAGTTCCTGAGCCCAAATACGTGGTAAGTTTGATGAACAGTGAGTGTAGGTAGAATTAAGTAGCAAAATTAAAGCTATACTAAGGATAGTTATTAAGCTAGAAAAGATAAGGAGTAAAATTGGTGTTTATTTGAGGTTTTAGGATATTCTAAATCTTCTAGCTGTGCTAGACCTTGAATTCTTAAAATCGTGCCAAAATTTGCACTTTTATGCCTTTTGAAAGAATTGGATGATGATTTTCAGTTGTTTTTGAAACGTTATTTTTGAAACGTTTAAATGAGGGTCTATTCCATTTGTATCGGCTAGACATTGTTGATTTTAACTTGAAGTGATGAGCTTCACAAATTTTATTGCACATGTGTGCTCTTGGAGAGTTTAAAGTTCCGATTGATATTCGAACTATTGTTGAAAAGTCTAAGCTAATTGATTCGGCTAGACAAAGGTTGAGTTATGCTTTTCAAGTATTTCCTGGGGGTTATGTTGGGAATTCAACATTTTAAATAAAGGTAATAAATGTTATGCGTATACATGGGGTACATAAGGATGATCTCCATAAGTGGGAGTACCCGGTTTAAATGTTATGTATATACATAGAGTACGGAAGGTTGATCACCTTAAGTGGTGAGTACTCGGGTTAAATGTTTACAATTTTGTGATTTTTTAAATACCCCTAATGGTGTTCAGTAAAATTTTTAATGACACCGGACAAAGGGGATTGTTTATTTTAAAGGGGTTATTTTACTTCCTGGTTATTCAAATTCATTCACAGTTATTGATCAATTGTGAAGACTCCTAGAGCTGTTCCAATGTTCTGGACATCTAGCGGGTAAAGGGGTAAGTATGTTGTAATTTTGAGGATGAAATAACACGTACACAGTTTATGCTGTCATATAAAATTTAACATGATTTTGACTTATCATATTTCTTAATTCAATTCACAAATAACTTTCATTTCAATAATTTATATCACATTGTCACATGATCATGTTCATAACTCGTAACATAACATATAACAGTTTAGAAAACTTGCACATAACAATTTGAACAAGGCTTAGAACTTTCCTTGATTCGCTTTATCGTTTACGCTAAGTTTTGTGTCTTTCGTACAACCTACATATATCATTTATTCTACCAATTAGTCACTAATGGACTTCATATTTTGGTTTAATTTCGCTTACTTTTGCAAGAAAAATTGACCTGAACTAACCCGGATCTAATCCTACTAGATCTGACTCGAATAACATTTTCATTTTCTGGGTAGACTGAATGAGCGCTGCAACACTGGATAGCACCACTAAGGCACTAGGCCAAATTGCAAAAATCCTAATTTTGACTTCTCGGACCTCCTTCAGAAACACCACCATAACATTTTCATAACAAACCATTTTTAGGCGATTCTTGGTTCAAAATGTATTAGAATTTCATGATCTACAACTTTCTTTAAGATGTAAAAAGCATATTCTAACCACAAAGGGTCGTAAAATTCCAATTAAAGTTAGAATGAAAATTAGGTTAATATTTCTTCGACCTGATTGATAAAACATGATACCTCAAGTATTAATTTGCTAAGATAACATGTTCTATAGCTCAATAACACTTCATGACATAACAATAACAAAATCATAAATCTACTTATGTACGATTTCATGACTTTTACTCAAGAACGCTAAGAACATGAAGAAATAAGTTTCATTGTTTTTCGTTTTGATTACTTAAAACTTGATGCCATAAGCATTGTGTAGCAAGGCCATCATGTTTTACAACTCTGTAACACTAAATTACAAAATCATAAACCTACTTATGTAAAAATTTATGACTTTTGCTCAAGAGCACACGAAGAATACGAAGAACGAAAAATCATACATGGTAACAACTTATGTTCTTGAGCTTTTTGTTTTCATAACTGAAATAATTTGGGCATTATAACGACTTACATAAGTGAATTATGGCACTTTAAACTTGAAATAACATAAACGTAACTTATATATAGATTTGCTTAAGAACACAAGGAGAACAAAAGATCATACATGATAATGTTTTAGAGTTTTTCTACAAAAAATTGAACATAACAATGACTTGATCAAGAACATATGAAGAAACACGGAGAATGAAAAATCGTATATGGTAACGACTTATGTTCTTGAGGTTTTCGACTATAAGATGAAATAAAATCGAACATAACAATGACTAAGGATTTTACCTTTTGTAGTTGCAAGCTTTAACTATTTTTTTGCAACTTCAATACTTGAAATATATCTAGAGAGTAATTTTGCTCTTGAACAATGGTAAGAAATGAATGAACTTAGCTTGCTATTTATAGGACTTTTAAACCTAGGGTATTTTGGTCATTTGTACATTACTTCTAGGCTAAGTTTAATAAAAATATCTAAAGCGTATTCTTAGAATATTATTTTAGGACTTGCATCATTCATATTTGTTTCGTATTATTTTTGTATAATTTTCGTATAATTTTTACATTATACGATCTAACTAAATCAGTTAGTTTTCGAGCTCATTTCTAACTAAGTTAGTTCATTCCTAACTAAGTTAGTTCATTTTCAACGAAATTAGTTCATTTTTAAGCCTACCGATTTAATTAACATTTACTACAAACATCATATCTTCAAACAAAATATTTAAAAATGAAACATTTCAGTATGAATAATGTTTTTCGTCTTATTCTTGAAAAAAATATTAGTGGCTCCCTGATATCTATTCCCCGTATAAATGTTATGTCGCGAAATGTAAAAAGTTACAATGTCGAAATAACAATCAAAAAGACGAAAAACGTTTTCTCGTGACTCTTGTTTTTTTTCTTCTTTTTCACATAAATTTTTTATTGATTCCCTGACATCTAGACCTCATGTTAACACTGTTATGTGAAATGCTATATTTTAAATCAACTTAAGACGATTGACAATTCTACTAGGTTATAACCCTTAGGGTTTAGGAATTAACTCTTTTTTTAATTTAGGTTTTAACCCTAAACTAACTTCTAGATTTTAATAAGTGTTACGATTAACTACCTGAATCAAAACAGAAAATTCTACACATAGATAAATCACATAATACATTTGAAGCTCAATTCAAGCTTTACTAATCACATAACACATAGATTAAGTTAAAAGTTTAGCCTATAATCATGTACCATCGTATCTGCGAGTCATGTTTAATCATTAAGTTAGCTCAATGTATACTTGAGCAATTGTTCTTAAGTTTTAAACTGACAACCTTTGTATAGATCTTTTTAGATCATATTTAAAATATTTGAGATATTATATTTAACCTAACTTACAAGAATTTTGTCCTCAAAATTAAGTTAACAACTAATTTTAGTCATTTAATATCATATTTATATGTTCTATAAATATTCAGGATATTACATGCTCTCATCCTTATAAGAATCACCATACTCACTACAGCAGACCTTGTGCGTTAAACTCCATACATTTACCAACTTAAACAATGATCCTATAATCATATCGGTTGAAGTAGTCTATTTTAGACTATATATTAAAATTTTCTTTTACTTTGTCCCTGGACCTTAATTTGGTCTCGATCTCATCATTTCTAAAAGTATCAACTTATAACATCATCCGTATACATGGATAACACCATATATAACGGTCAAATTTTAACTTTAAGATTTAAATATTCTATCACTTTACATATATGAGATTCATAGTATTAATAATAGGATGGTCCTTGGAATAGAAGAACCTTGCGATAAATATTTGCATATTTATCCATGACAAGATTCATTTTCTTGTAGAACACCTCGTATCATTCAATACACTCACTTAGACATATATCATTATAGAGTTATCTCTTCATATCGACATTCCCCATCTATCTGAAGTTCATAATATTATTATCTTATAGTAAATGATCCCTACTCAGTAGAATGGAAGAGATGACCATGAGTAGTTTAGGCTTTGAACCTCTTAAAAATTACTCCCTCATTTACTACTTTATATAACTGTTATACAACTACCATATCAACTGTTATATAACTACAATATCTTCTGACTAGTTTCCACATTTCTATATCACTAAAGTAAGACCTGAGATCTTTATACAATATTTAAAGGGTTTTATAAAACACAAATATTCCGCTGTGCCTAACTGAATCAGATTAATTGATAATTATTGGGTAAATAATTTTCATATGATTTTTTGAAAAGATCTATTCAACCCCCCTTATAGATATCTTTATACCATCTGGGAATAACAGTGTTCTTCTTGTGACACCCCCAAATCTAAGCCCACACAGCCCAAACTTGAGTTATCAAAATACACAACAACTATTACAATACAACGTACAACGTACCGCAATACAGTATTCAAATAATACATAACTAAGTTTTCATTATTATTGTCATACTATTTTACAACTTATGAAGACTAATATAGCTACAACTCAGACCTTCACTCCATCCCCAGATTAGACCCAGCTACTCTTTCATCTCCTGTTGAAAAACAATGGAACAAAAGGAAATGGTGAGCTCAAATAGCTCAGTAAAGAATATCATAACTAATATAATGACAAATAAATTATCGTTATCATTCAACAGTTGAGTTTTTGATAGAATAATTTAAACAGTAAGTTTTAATTCAACAACTGCAGTTAAGTTCTTAAACAAATTTCAGATCAATCACTGCAGCAGAATAACAACCATTAGAAAAATTATATGGACCATGATGTCCACTCGCTTCTCTTTTTAAGAAAAATATCATCAACTTTTATCATCTGAAACATCACTGGCCATGATAATATAATTTCATAGTTCCTGGTCATAATCATGCAAGTCAACAGTCATCTTTGCACTACGGGCCAAATATATTCAATATAATACCAACAATCATGATTATACCAGTCTTCAACCTTTGGTCATAATCATATCAAACAACAATTCATCTTTGTCCCAGGCCAAATATAACTTTTACCACGTGTCATAAAAGACACACCACCATTATATCGCCTTTATCCTATTATCTGTGCCCCAGGCCACAGATATCCACAACAATTTGATTATGATTATTAGAATAACAACAGTGCTATAAATGATGAACATAAGAAACAGGATAAACAATAACTATCGGAAGTTTATAATTTTACTTTGTGCATATTCAAATATTGTCTAAATTGTCAACATGATTGAAGTGAAATTCAAAATGATATTCAAGATCCACAGCTCAAAAGAAATGTTCAAAAAAAATAGGAAAGTTCAGTTAAAATGATATTAGATGAATCACAAACTATTAAAGAACATAAAATCATTTCAGAAGTTTTGCTAAACAATACTTACCATAGTAAGTTTAAGAGTATAAAAGAAATGATATCCCTTACCGTAATAAGTTTGAATAATGGAAGATGAAAAAGATGGTATCATTTACCGTAGTAAGTTTAAATAATAGAAAATGATATTCATTACCTTATCATGTGACTGGATATTGATAAAAATAAGGTTGATCAACCTATATATTTATAATATAATTAGTAATTACCACATATAAATTTCAAGGTGTATGATAACTCATATATTATGAACTACCAAAATTATTTATATAATATAAATTTTTGTAATATAAAATAATAACTTCAAAAATAATTTTTGAAATAATATTTCAAAATAAATCTTTCAAAGAAAGCTTTTTAAAATAAATCTTTTCAAAGAAGAGTCTTATAAAGGAACATTTGTGAATACATTGTGAAATATGTATTTGTGCAATTACTACTCTTTAATAAAATACTTACTTGAAAAATTTCTGTACTTCTTTGGGTTTACAAATATTTAAGATAACCTTACTATTCTCAGAGAAAACTCATAAAATACTTACAGAATTTTTTTATGTTTTAGGTGTGATTTTTTTATTCAGCTGAGCAAACTATTTATAGGAGAAAAGAAGATACTATGCACGGTAGGTGAACTGGCGTTCTACACGCCAGTGTTGAAAAATTCAGCGGAGGCTGCAACAACCTCCACTAACCCTTTCCCAGCAAAACTCATTTTACATGTTTCATGTGGGCCCCACAAAAGGGTCCACATACTATTCACATATAATAATATATTTTTTTTATTTGTTTATTTTTTCTTCCTGTGGGTCCTACGTATATAATAAAATAATGTTATAACAATAATTCAACAATAATATAAAAAACACGTTACAAATTATTATTAATTTAATAATATAAATTACTGTATATTTGCTACTGTGACAATTATTAGGTTCGATAATTTTAAAATACAGTGCAATAACAATTATTGATTCAATGATATAAAATACAGTGTAATAACAATTATTGAATCAATAATGCAAAATACTGTGTAACAACAATTATTGATGAATACTGTGCAATAACCATGTTATCATATCAATAATATGAGACACTGTGCAATACCATGTGCTATTGTAGAATACCGTGTGCTACAGTAAAATATCATGAAACACCATATGATGCTATTTTTTTTTATTACCGGGTATTCTAATAGTTAAAAGTGATAACACAATTGACTATTTTTATTTTAAATGGTTACTTCTGTCATTTTCTATATCCGACAAATATTCCGTTGTGGGGTCCATCAATGATTAGTTATTTCGGCGCTGTCGCACGACCCGAATATTTTCCGACAAAATGAATATTGTCTGACAAAATAAAATTTGTACATAACATCCTTAACTTTTAACTTTGTCAATTTAACCACTTACTATTTTAGGAAAAATATATATGAAGAAAAATTAAATTTTATATTTCATAAAATTCGAGATCTTACACTTCTGCTCCTTATGAAATTTCGTCCCTGAAATTAACGTACCTGACATTTTGAAGAGATAAGGATACTTAGATTTCATCTCAGATTCTAGCTCTTATGTCATTTCCTCAGCATCTTGGTTCCTCCATAAAACCTTGACTTGAGGTATAACCTTTGAGCGAAGGATCTGCTCCTTCTTATCTAGGATCTTAACAGGCACCTCCTCGTACGTTAAATCCTCTTCTATAACGTCCGGTTATAACTCAATGACGTGATTTGGGTCTTTCATATATTTACGTAACTAAAAGTCGAGCTTAAGAACTCCCATAAAGAGCGATCCCTTCTCCAGAAGCACAGCAACGAGCACCGAACCAAGTTCATGGACACTATCAAGGATATTGTCCAACTTCACAAAGAGGTCAACAACCTCAAGATCCAGAATCAAAACCTCTCATTCGCTAACCAAAACCCCGAACTCCTCCAACTCAAACAGCAACTAACCAAGATCACAACCTCAAACACCAAACTATCTGAAGAGCTCCAACAACTTCAACACCAAAACAAAGCCCTTGAAGAGAAAAACAACGAATACACCACTGACCTACAACAATTACACGAAACCCATGCTATTACAAAATTCTCCCTCCAATAATTCATTGAGGCCAATTGAGCCTCCATGCCCAAATTGAGCAACAAGCTGAGCTCCCCAAACAGAACGAAGACCTTCGTCAACAACTCCTCGACGCCTAACGCCATATTGAAACCCTGGAACAAACTTTCCACATGGACCAGGCCAAGCACACCAAGATAGAAGAACAACACCAAAAGGAACTCACCAATCTCCATTAACAAAATGAACAACTTCAACAAGAACTTCAATAGAAGAATGACCTATATGCCAAACTCAATTAGGTCAACAAAAAGGGCTTTGTTGAGCATGTCGAACTTCAAAAGTTCATTAACGCCCTAAAAAATGCATACGCTAACCTTCAAGACAAAACTAACGAAATCACCACTACCCAAAAGTAGATCACCGTCGAGTACAAAGCTTCTCTAGAGCTGATAAAATAGATAGCCCTAGAATTTGGCAAAGGCTACCGAGCTGCTTTGCTGAAAATTCAAATAGCCGGGGCAGACCTCAAAATAGTAAACATGTCTGACGATGACTTATTTTGGCTCGAGGATGACCCTGCTGACAATCTAGACAACAACCCTCCAAACCCCTAACTGCTCTGTAAATACTTTATATTTTTCCTTATACAGTTTGTAATGTACTTAGGATTTTCATATGTAAATAATTTTAAAAAGTCAATAAATAAAATAGATTCTTTTTTCATTGAGATTTGTTTAAAGTTATTACAACTGAATAATCCTTCTTTTTCTCTAAACAGTTGTAATATATTTTAAGAACTTCATCTGTAAACAAACAAACAAGTCAATAAATAAAATGGTCTCTTTTTTCATTGAGATTTGTTTAAAAGTATTACAACTGGATAATCCTATTAACTATATTAGACAACTATTAAAATAGAAAGGTAACAAAAACTTCTAACTACTGATAACACCTTCTCAGCCGACCAACATGCCAAGTGTTTTTCAACTCGAGCCCATCCATATTTCTAAGCCGATAAGTCCCCTCCTTTATCACCTCAATAACTTCATAAGGACCCTCCCAATTAGGCATGTGTTTGTCTGTATTCTGTGGAGTCGAGGCATTGGCCTCCCGAAGCACAAGAACTCCCACCTCAAACCTTCTGACTCGAACTCTGCGATTATAAAATCTAGCCATCCTTCGCTGATAGGTTGCCAACCTCAAGACATCAGCATCCCAAGCCTCATCTACTAAATCTAAGTTGAGCCGGAGTCCCTCTTCATTGTATATGTGAGATCTCAAAATTTAATTAAAATTATTATTACAATCTTAAAAGATTATAGAATTTAAAACCTAAACTAAGGTTAAAACCTAATCTAGGGTTAAACCCTAAGGATATAACCTAGGCTTCTTAGAGAAACGTGTTCATCTTTTTGACATTCCATTTTAAGATATGACATTCCTACAAAGTAAAAACACGTAATAATGACAAAAGCTTTTCTCAAAAAATGAGCGGTAGTGAGCAGTAATCATTATTCATAAGAAAAACGCTATGTGTCTTTTTAACTTTTTGTTTCACCGAATATCGTTAATATAAGGTATAGATGCCTGGGAACCAATAAAAAAAATTTAAAGAACAACGCCAAAAAATATTATTCACGCAAAAAACGTCTTTTTTTTTTTATTTTAAATTTCACATTCTTGAATAGCATTTTTAAGGACAATAAATACATTTTGACCAATAAAATTTTTATCGAAAATAATTTTTGAAAATTACTATTCACGAATATGGGACGAATATGGAAAGAATACGAAGAATAATACAAGTATACTATAATGTATAATACGAAAATTATACAATATAAATACGAAAAAGTCAACCGATGAATAGTAAAAGTCAATGATTACGGCTAATCCAAACCAAGACAAACTTGGAGCCAAGCCAAGACAAATTTAGAGTCAAACTTAGAGCAAAAGTTAAAGCCAAGGCAAACTTGGAGCTAATTTTTTTTTTTTATTTATCATTTTTACCCTTTTACCCTCGCCTTGGTTTTTCTATAAATAGCAAGCTTAGTTCTTCATTATTTCCTAGCATTCAAGAAGCATTTCAAAAGAAAAATTACTCTCTATATATATTTCAAATAGTTATAGTTCAAGCGATCTAAAGTTGTAAAAAATAGTTAAAGATTGCAACTTCAAGAGGTAAAACCCTAGTCGTTACTATGTTTGTTTAATTTTTAATTTAAAAGCTCAAGAACGAGAGTCGTAGCCATGTACGATTGTCGTTTTCCGTGTTCTTCACGTGTTCTTAAGCATTTTTTTATTTTATAGTAGTTATCATGTCAAATTTTATTTCATAGTTTATAACTAAAGCTCAATGAACGCAAGTTGTAGTCATGTATGATTGTCGTTCTACGTATTCTTAATGTGTTTTTGAGCAATAGTTATAATCAAATATACAAGCCGTTATAATGTCAAATTATATCACTAATAAATAAGAAAGTATACTTTTATAAGCAGCTATAATGCTCAAATTTTCTTAAAGTATTTAGTTAAATACTCATTTTATAAGAGGTTATAATGTCCGAAATAAAACTTAAAAAGATTTAATTATTAAGGCTTCACTAGAGTATGAAATCCTATTAGGACTAATAGTTAAGCCAAACTAACATACTTTGTAGAGGTCGTACGAATAAACACAAAATTTATTGTAAACGTTAAAGCAAATAAGGCAAGTCTTCTATCTCTTGTAACCTTTATGTGCAAGTTTTCTTTCTCTTGTGCTCCGTGCAACAATGTGCTATAAATTATTACGAAGTTATTGCTTCTTGATTCAGAATAACTTAAGAAAATGAACTGTCATTCAAATGTGAAATATTGAACTGTTGTCTTTATTAAATAAAGAACATTGTGTTATGATAAATTGAATAAAACCTTATATAATAGGAAAACATGATAACGTGTCGGTTAAACAAAAATGATTGACTGTTATACATAATAATGGGATGATATGCATATCCACAACCCTTATATAATGGAAAAACAAATTATGATGACATGAAAGCCCTTATATCATGGGGTAACAAAATATGATAAAGTTGGGAAACCAAAAGGCATTGGCTGTTATACACAGTAATGTCGGTGGTATGCATATGTATCGGATTTGAATAAGCTGAATATCCAACGACGCTTGAGTCTAAATAACTAAGGAGTAAAAGATCATGGTTTAAATTGTGAACTTTAAAATACTAAGTTATGGAAAGATTATTCTTTTAACTAAAAAATAATGTGTACTTCCTCATTCAATTAAATTAACTTACTGAGTTATTTAAAGCTCATCCTTACAAATAAATTTCATTTGTAGTTAGAGAAGATAATCCAAGGGATTCGAGAATGAACAAGAAGGGAAAGAAGAAACTAGATTAGATATCTACTATTTAATTTACTGTTTTGTATTAAAGTCTTATATGACTTTTGTAATAAAAACATATAATCCTGAAATGATGTAATGAACAATAATATTTTAATATTATCACTATTCCACTTTGTACTCTGAATTTCAGATATATAATATTTATGAATTGGGTTACATCTATACTTATAACGATTTAGCGTTTAACATGAGCACAAAGTTCGACCTGGCAAGTAGAAGAAAGCAGGTGAATTTTGGGACATCACAATTTAGTATCAGAGCAGTCGATTATAGCTCTAAGGTAGCATCCACCACCCTTCGAGGCTAATTCCCCTGCTCTGCCCTTTTTTCCACATCAAGCTCTGGATTAGGAGCTTGCTGTGACGACCCCAAATCCGGGTTCTTTAACCTCGGGTTTGGTTCTCACTGTACAATACTAAACAATAATGAAATACATAAATTGTATTCAAACTTCGCGGAATAATACAAAAGGTTCCTTAATCAAAAGGCTACACTTCCCAATGTCTATTACCTTAATCTTAAACATTACATATCTTAAGGGAAATATAAAAGATTTACAACAATAATTACATAACAGTAAACTAAACTAGCATGCAACTACTAAAATTAAACATTCGCTTTCCCCTTGCCTTTATCCGATTTAGAGCTTTCGGGATTGGCTGAAATAAAGTGATATAGCAAGAATGAGCAACTAAATGGCTCAGCAAGTTTATAAACAACAATCATACGATATATCATGATGAAGGGAAATAACTTCAAGGTTTCAACAATAACAATTGTGAAAGATAACAAGAATCAATGTTCAATAAAAGAAGGAATTGACTCTTTACTGATAAGTGGTCCTTAATGACCATGAACTACTACTAAGGTAAAACAGAGATACAATGTCTGACTCCTTGTTAAAAATAACGGGACACTTGAGGGGATCAGTCCTCTCATGTCCTATGTATATGCATAACATTTAGATTTCTTGTGCGCATTCGGTTTCCCGACAAATAAAAATCCCCTTTAACTAGGGTTGTTCTTTCTCAGTCTTACTGTAAGAATCCGCACCAGCCAATGGTTTGGATAAGCTTTTATAATATTCAATTAAATGAATTTAAACATGCATTTGTCTAGCCGAAACAATTAGCTTAGACGTTCTTAAACAATTGCAAAAGCACTATGTGCGAATACAATAATCAATAACGATGTGAAGTAATTTTTGATAATTAATTCACTCAAAGGTCTCTCAAGTAACTACGAGTGTAGATACTTGCTCAACAATAATTGAATTGCTTAATGTAAATACGGTTGAAGAATAACTGCAACAATAAATACAAGTTAAGGTATAGAAAACTTGCCTCGTGCGTCATCTACGGCTAACCAACTTAATTTAATAATCCTTGAACGGACCTAACAATTAAATCAGTTTGATCTTAAATTAGTATCATATACACATTAGTATAATGACCTTTATAACTCTTACGAACCACATAATTATATAATTACGGGTATACAATCACTTAGGAAATATTATCACTACTTGATAATATTCCGAACACAAAGAACCTATATTAATTATTTAATATAGTCCAGACACTTATCTAATATTATTAATAATTTAATAATATTTTAGTACTCTTATAGTATTATCAATCATCTAATAATACATTATTAATCTTATTATATTATTAGTCATTTAATAATATATTAACAACCTTATAATATCATTAGTTATTTAATAATATTTTATTCATCTTCTAATATTATTAATTATTTAATAATATTTTATTAATTATCTAATATTATAAATCTTTTAATAATATTTTAATCATTATCTAATATTATTAACTATTTAATAATATTTTATTAATCATCTAATATTATTAATCATTTAATAATATTTTATTACTTTATTAATATTATTAATCATTTAATAATATTTTATTCATTATATAATATTATTACGTATTAATAATATTTTATTGTTTTTCTAATATTATTATTCATTTAGTAATATTTTATCTAATTATTAATATTATTAATTATTTAATAATATTTTATTGACTTATTAATATTATTACCCATTTAATAATATTTTAATCTCTTACTAATATTATTAACCATTTAATAATATTTTAACCAATTGTTAATGTTATTCATCATTTAATAACTTTTTAATCATATACTAGTATTATTAATTATTTAATAATATTTTAATAAAAATCTTTAAACCACACCAATAGTTAACTTTTTAATGGTGTTAACATTAATCTTTATTTTAAACATTTTGCTACCCATTAATTACAAATAAATTCCATATATTGGTTCAATACACAAATACCTTCATTTTACACTTAGTTATACTTAAATTTTCCAATAAAACCCGACCCGGACCGACCCGACCCGACAACTTGAACTTTCTGGCCTTGAAAGCCCCGGCGCTCAACTGAGTGCCGCGGCGTCCAAAACAGAAGCCAAAACCCTAAAATGGGTTGTCCGACCTCCAGCCACTCCGATAGCCATAACTTCTTCATTTTAAAACATTTTGGGGTGATTTTTGAGTCCATTCTCATCAGAATTTCCCCCTCTACAATTTCTCTTTAGATCACAAATCCAAATTCCAAACGTAACTAGACTCAAAATGGCTCACAATGCAACCTAGGGTTTTAAAATCAACATCCTTTGCGGTAAAAGCCATAACTTCTTTGTTTTTCAATATTTTTGAAAGCTTCAAGTTGGGTTTTCTTATAAACTCATACATAAAACTTTCTAGCCATATAAATCAAGTATTTAACTTGTACATTTCGAAATGACACAAAATATATTACATAGCTACATAGGGTTTTACAGGTAAAATACAATATGAATATTTCTTATGTTTTTATGCAAAATACACCTACCAAATCATGATATAAACACTTCATACCATGAATATACATATATTACATAGATAAACACTTCTAGATCATCAAAACGAGTTTTGATCGGTTAAAAATAAATTTTTAACCGATCAAAAGTTTTTTAGACTACAAAAATGAAATAAGATGAAGTTTAGAGAACTTTTAAACCTTTGTGATTTGTTGGCTCTCCTTCTCCTTATACCAAAGTAGGTTGTTTAGCTATTGGACATCCACCAAGGCTTCCTCTAGCTTTTCCTCACTCAACCACAAGTGTATCTCTCTTTTAACTCACAAAAGCTCTCTCTCTTTTCTCTAGGATTGTCTAGCAAATGAACTAACAACCAATACCAAGTGTGGAACATTCTATTTATAGCCCACCATTAATCCTCCATTAGCTTGCTAATTCACCCATGTTGGTGAAATTAAAGGCTAAACTAGTTTACTATTTGATTGAATGACTAGTTGATAGACTTTTGGAATGACTAGAGTTGTTGGCCAACTTATGACATGGATGGATTTTCAAGCAATCTAGGAAATCAAGTTATCCAAGTGGGGCCCTCAAAAATTCAGCAAATTGGCTTTTTCAAGCCATTTTTCCTTTATTTTTAATGCTAAAATGTGCATTTATACATCTACACACACACACACACACACACACACACACACACACACACACACATATATATATATATATATATATATATATTGACCAAAGTTTGACCTCCTATTGGGCTCCATATTGGGCTCATTCAATTAAATTGTTTGGGCTCAATTTAAATAACACATTGGACTTACATTAATTATTCTAGGTTACATTTAATTAAATCAAGCATTGGGTTTGTTTAATTAATTACATGGGCTAGTAATTAAATTACATACATGGGCTACTAGGTTAATATCTTTAACCTAATTTATCAACTCATTTGGATTTAAAAATATAATCCAATTAGATTTGCTTTAATTAATTATACACAATGCTTTAATTCTTTAAATAAATATACAAGCACATAAGTACATTTATTTAATTATCTAATGCACAATTAATTAATACAAAAAGTTTAATTTCATTGCTAAATATTTATTAAGTATATTTACAATGACTAATGAAATTCGTGGTCATTACATTTGCTCTTCCCATCCAACCACATATTGAGGGAATTCACCCTCTTAACTTTCAACTCGATCATGTCTTTTTATCCGGCACATGTCTCTATTGTATGTCAAGCTTGGTCGTGATACTGACAATATAGATTCAATTTAGCTTGCCTCAATCCTGACGATCTTGACACAGCTATCGGTTAATTCCTTATAGCATCTAATACTTTGACCCGATTCACATTCAAATGAGTATACATCTTTCTCTCCATCCGAGGTTGAAAATGTGGCTTGTTTGCAGTCGGTTGTCCTCCCTTTGGCTCCATTCGGTCAAAGACATTAGATCTACTATCTCTGCCCTTATTCCCACTATAAGCTTTATCATTCCCTTTATTCCTCGGTATCAAACTATCCATAGCCTCCTCAATCGTAATGAACTTTTCAACTCGTCCATACGCGTCTAAGAGGTCCTTTAGAGGATTGAACATCACATCCTTCATCATTTTTCTATTTCTAGTGACATTCATCCCCATAGTAAAAATTCTCAACGCCTGTATCATGTTGAGGTCGGTAATAGTTCATATTGCATCCTAAAACCTTTACACATACTGGCTCAATGACTCCCTGAGCTTCTGCTTGATCTACATCAAAGATGCAGTCACTTTGCCCTTCATTTTATTACTTTTAAATCGTTCATGAAATTGCCCACACAACTCTGCCCATGAACTGATACAATTTGGAGGTAATGACTTCATCCACTGCTTAGCATCTTTCTTAAATGTCATCGCAAAGATCTGACATATCCCAACTTTAGAGTGATTATAATACTTCATCACCCGCTCATATGAACTAGTATAATTAGACGGGTCACCCAAGCCATTTTAAATTTCCAGAGGTGTCAACTTCTTTTTCGGCATGGGAATAAAATCCACCGGCTCCTCCCTAGTCGTTGGTCTCTCTTCTGTCGTCGCCAATCTCCTCTCCAAGTCTGCTATCATTTCCATGACAGGGTCAGGAATGGGCACGCAAATCGCCTCAAAGATAAGAATACTTGAATGAGCTGACCCACGATCCAAGCCTATCATAGTATGTAATAATAATCAAGCCCAACTCCAAATATAAAATAATCCTTGACCCATATTAAATATATAAGGTCCAATAAATTATGTCCCCAACAACTACTTTTTATAATATTTATTTTTCTATCATACCACAAATAGGTGTAGTTTCTAATTCTAAATTGTTGGTTCTTTTTATCTAATAAAATAGTCATATTTTAATTTTAAGACTTCATTAATAAAAAAAAAAATTAAGTTAAATTGATTTCAATTATTTAAGGTTTGATAACAACAACAACAAAAAATTAATTGGTTGCACTCTAAGGTACTTTACAATTACAAACTATTAAAATCTAATAAATTCTGTCAATTAAAATCTGAAAAATATTGAAAATTAATTTTGAAAAGTTAAAAAAGGAGCCATGTTATTTTAATATTACCGTAGCTGAATCAGATTTTTGGATCGCCCTTGCAAGAAAGAATTTATTTTTGTTTTCTCCTTAGATATTTATCATCGAAACTGTTTATTTGTTGTTGGGCTAGAGAAAAAGAAAAGGTTTTCTAGGCATAATTAATTGAATATTAGAGTCCAAAATATATGGAGAAATTATATTCTCCCATCTTTCAAAATTATACATGGAATATGTAAAATGCAAAAACATGCAGTTAAAGAAGTCTTATTGCTTATAATTGTCTATCTTATAAATGATTGTTGAACGTCATTATCTTTTAGTTAACCCTTTGAGTTAATAAATTTTCATCAATTGATTCTATGTAAATTTATATTAGGAAATTGATATTTTCACATGTTTTTTTTGATATTTTCACAAAAATAGGACCCACATTAAGAGATATAGCGACGGTTTACCGTCGCTATACATCTATAGTCATCGCTAAACTCTAAAGTGTTGGTGCTACCACGTGAAAATATTAAAAAAGAGTGTAAAAATATCAATTTCCTTTATATTATTGTATTATGCAAGTCCTTTGCAGAACTGTAATTTTTTGACTCTATGCACAAATTTTCTTTAAAATAGTTTGTATTTTTGAAAGAAAAAAAAACAAAAGAAAATTTTACCCTTACATATAGGAAAAAATCTAAATAAATAGTAAGTGATAAAATTGTCTTTATAATGTTTGTAATATATTAAATATTGACGTTTAATGTTTTTCAATTGAGGAAAAAATATATATGCAATGAACTATTAATTTTTTTAGACATATTATAATTGAAATACACAAATATTATTAATTTGTTGTGTTAGAAAAAAAAATGGACACTTCTACTTTAATTTATTGAAGGTATAAAATGACATTATTTTTAAATTTTATCATCACAATTACATTACCTATCATCACTATTAAATTAAATCTTTAAGAAATTAAAAGCAAAGTCAAACATGAAACATAAATATATCCTTTAAATTCCTAGAGTTTACAAATCTAATTCTTTTTATGAAATTAAAGGAATAATATTTATAATTATATTGTCTAAAATTAAATTCATTTACATTGATCTTATAAAATATTAGAAAACTTCAAGATTTCGAAATGAAACACAATTGTGAAATGAAAGAAATATTAATTACTATTAGACCTGGCAAACGAGCTGGGCCAGCCCAAATGGGCTGGGCTGAAGGCGGGCCGGGATTTTTTGGGCCGGGCCAAAATGGCCCAGAATTTTCTGGGTTGAAATTGTGAGGCCCGTGGCCCGGCCCAGCCCGCGGGCTTCTTCTTCTTGTTTTTTTTTTTTTTTTCCTGAAACTTGGTTCTTAATTCATGAAGAAAAAAAATACAAAAGCCATTTCATTTTATCATTTAATAGACTAACACCAATTTACAGAATACCACATAGCAGAGGAACATTACTCCTTCACAGTAAGTCAGTAATACATGTTCATCATTACAGCTTCAGAATCAGTATTCAAATTCCAAGTCCTTCACACTTGATTACTATTAATCTATTATACTTATAATACCAACAAAGGCAACACCAACATGGCAGAGAACAACATTAATAGTTCACACTTCACAAGGTACTTAAGGCACAATCACACAATTAATTAGTAGCTTCATAGTTACCTGGGTCACACTTTCAGAGTTGTAGTTTGGTCCACAGTTGTAGCCATAATTCATCCTGCTTTCCTTCACACTTGCAGAAATGAAGAAGAATTTAAATAAGTGTTGGTTATAATTTATAAACAAAACCATGGAAAAAATTAAATTACCAATTCCTGCAAACATTGATCATCACTGTACAAGCAATCCACTGTGCTCTAAAATATATTATCATTATCAATATTTGTCATGTTCTTGTATACTAAAACAGTACAAATAATCAGTGTTATTATTATATACAAATAATCAGTCAGTTTAGGATTCCATTTATTAGCTTAACATAACAAGGAAAGCAATTAAAGTACTATCTACAAAACTATAAAGTGTAAACTGTATATTCCAAGTGCATATAGGGTTACAATATTCAAATTCTAGATTTACTAAACTTCTTAAGATGATTGTAAAGGGAGAGAATCCAGTTATACTCGAACAAAGTCACCAACATCAACAAACAACAGCCATATAGGAACTTTAAATAAGATTCATCTTAATGTTAAAAGCACTTACTCTTGATTTTTAAACACTTGAAATTTCAGCCACATTTGAACCCTTTGACTCTTGATTTGTAACTAGCGGCACCAAAAGTTGGTCATCCGTCGGCCTATCATCTATATTAACAATATCAATACCCAAAATTAAATTAAAATACTATAATTAAAGTTAAAAAGAAATTACAACTAAAACAAACCTTGTATTTCATATCCACACATCCAATTACGTCCACAAATTAATGCTCGTGCATTATCTAGTAGAAGCGAACTACGATATTTTGTGAGAACTTTTGCTCCAATGCTAAAAGCCGACTCTGAAGCAACCGTTGTAATTGGAATTGATAAGATATCATATGTCATCTTAGCAAGTATTGGATACCTATAATAGCTATAATATCTTAGCAAGTATTGGATATCATATGTCATCATTAGTCATATATAAAATTAATGTATAAAACTAGAATAAAATTTGCGTACCTCTCAGAATTTTTTTTCCACTCTTCAAGAATATTAAAAGAACTTCTGTTTGTGACCATTTTCTCCTCCAAGTATTGCTCCAATTCCGTTCTTGTTGATGTAATACCTTGAACTTCCCTCACAAAGTCCTATTTAAAATTATATCAACATCAAACATGTAATATAGAAAAGTATGCAAAAAAATTAAAAAAATTATAATGCATAAAAGCTTTACTTACATCAAACTCATCATCACTATTTTCACTTGTGTTAGTGGTGGAAATAGTTGAAGTCCCTACACCACCTTAAGGTTGTTGTAAACCGTCTTGAGAATACTCCGTTACATATTCCATAAACAAAGATTTCATTGCATTCACAATTTTGTCCACTTGTCTATTTATTGCATCCTCATTCATCTCAACTTTTTTCAGTTTAAATTTTACAAATTGCACCTTATATCTTGGATCAAGAATAGTTGCTATTGACAAGATAACAACATAATCGTTCCAATATTTTTCAAACTTTGGCAACATCTCATTTGCCTTGTTTTTAATGACCTCAATCTCACAATACTTATTAACCATCAAAAGTTCTTTGATCCTCAATACATGTAAGAAATACAGATTTGATGTTGGATAACTCGTACTCGAAAAAAGTTCTGTAATTTTCCAAAATGGTTTCAAAAAGGTTGTGATAGCTTGTACTATTTCCCACTCATCATTTGATGGACAACTAGTGTAACCTGATTCAACCATGGCATATTGATAGAATACATCTTTAAATTTCAGAACACAATCAAGCATTGCCCATGTAGAATTCCATCTAGTTACACAATCCAAACGCAAACCTGATTGTACCGACACATGTAATTGTTCATAACACGCAACAAACTTTAATAGTCTACTTTCAGACCCCTTAATAAACTTGATACTCTCTCTAATCTTGCGTAAAGGTTCACTTGCAATTTTCAAACCATCTTGAACAATTAGATTTAATATGTGCGCGGAACATCGAACATGAAAAAAGCTACCATTGCAAAGCAGGTTTCCTCTCAAATGAGCCTTCAAGAAATTTTGCATGTTATAATTGTTTGTTGCGTTATCTAAAGTGATTGAAATCTTCTTTTCAATTCCCCAATCCTTCAAAAACTCAAAGATTTTTTCTGACAATAGAGTGCCATTATGTGGTGGGGAGAAATGACAAAAAATTATAATTCTACTATGCAACACAAAATCATGATCAATAAAATGAGCGGTTAAAGAAATATAACCCTCACTAGTAACGGATGACCACAAATCAGAAGTGAGACAAATTCTACCACGGATGTTCGCAAACGCACTCTTCAATTTCACTTTCTCAAGCTTATAAATTTTAATGCAATCCGCTTTAGCAGTGTTTCTAGTATATGATTTCACATCCGAATTCAAATAGTTATTTAATCTCCGTAATCCTTCATGTTCAACAATCAAAAATGGATAGTTATGCATCATGATCGCTTCAGCCATTTTATCCCTATAAATGAGCTGACTAAATTTTCTATTACGCATTTTTCCTTCATGATCTAGATGCATTTGACTCACATTTTGGTTACCTACACCGGGACATGACTTTTCATGTGCGTGCAAATTTCTAGTCCCATGAGAACTACCACCATCTCCAATAGCATAACTTTTTGTGCATGTTTTATAATATGCTCTTAATTTTTTGGTTATTGGATCTACTTTTTTGTCATATTTATTCCAAATTGAATTTTCTTCCCTTCGTTTTCTCTTCGAAGTGTCAATTGGTTGTGTCATATTCTCTGAGCTTTCAACTCCCCCATCAATCAAATCAATTGTTACACGATCCATAAGAACCCTTAAAACAAAAATATTATCAAAAAAGTAAGTAGTAGTAACACACTAACACATATTCACGAAGAAAAATATAATAATCTGGCAATTAATAAAAGACTTTACTGAGAACAATCCGCACTTAGTACTGAGTATTAACACATTAACAGAGAAGTAAACTTAACTCTTTTCATATATTTCTAATAAAATCAGTCCCCAGTGCATACTGTAACTCACTAACTCTGAATACTGAAATAATGTAAATGGCAAGTTGATCTAAGTCCCAAAATCCAAACTGAAAAGACAACATTACTAAAATGTTGAATATGTTAAAAGGTTCAGTTTTTTTCTTAGAAACGAAATTAATGATGGACAAATGAACATAGGAAGAATCCAAAGAAAATAGAAGTAGCCTCAACTTTGATAATTGATTATTCAATTTAATCATCTAAAGTTGTAAATTTATAAATAACATAAGTACTGAAGTACATAAACAAATACTGGATGCCGGATGTTCCTAGATATATAAACAAATATAGATATATATAGAGAGAGATAATTACCCAAACAAATATGCTGAAATGGTCTCAACTCTCAAGTCTCAACAGTCAACACTCACGGTCACGGACGAAGATGGAGGATTGGGATTTGGGACGGAGAGAACTTAGAGAAGAAAAGATAGCAGTGGTTGATCGATTGGGGTATGCCGATTTGGGACGGAGACGGAGGATCGGGATTAAGGTTTGTCAGATCTAGCTGTGGATTGCGGAAGAGCGAAGAGTTTGTAAATAAGAAATCAGAACTGCCGATTGCCCATGGCCGATGGTCGATCTAGCTACCGATTTCTTACTTAGGGTTTGGTTTAGGCGAAAATGAATTGGTATGCTCGCTTTCGTTGGTCGCTCTCGCTGGCACGCTGCACACTGAGGGGGTGAGGGCTGAATCGTGAAAGGGTTAAATTGGTCAGTGCTCACTCTGCTTGCCCGTGCTTGGTCTAAGTTATTTTTTTTAAACAGGGCCGGGCCGGGCTGGGCTACTCGCGGGCCGAGCCAAAACCGCCCAATTTTTTTTGGGTTAAAAAATAGGAGCTCATAGCCCAAATTTTTTTGGGCCGGCCCGGCCCGCGGGTCCGGGCCTTTTTTGCCAGGTCTAATTACTATGAATGATTAAGTAGGGAATTGATGGCACCTAATGATTAGTTTATTGTTGTTTTGTTATAATTTATGTAGTGGATAAATTGATCAAAGGGCCGCAAGGTTTATCACCTAAAAATGTTTAAAAACACTTTGCAACCTCGCACTCTAAATTTAGTAAAAGAGTTTACTTGCACACCAAGCGTTATTTTTTAAAACATGTTTCACCACCCTCCGAGTTGCCAACCAATGAAAATGATTGGGGCTCTTTCCTAGTACAAAAATTGGCTCAATTTCTTATCTATATTCCCTTCATGAAATTTATTACCATTTAAGATTATTTTTTAGATTACCATTTAAGATTATTTTTTAGATTAAATCTGGTATCAGGCTCAATTGTTATTTAGACATATTCAATGATTCGCTACAAATAAATATTGTTACTTGAATATTCAATGATTTTATTATAAATGAATAAGGTTGGGAATGATTAGTTTGACTTGTTTTAATTATTATCTTATGGATTACAAGGAAAGAAAAGAGAGAGTATGAAGAAAAATATATGGATGCAGTTAGTATGGAGTGGACTTCACGGTAAATTGATATATTGACCAATGCAATGCTGACACGTAATTTTCTCTTTTCACGTGTCAGCACTGTATTGGTCAATGCACTAACTTACCGTAAAGTTTTGTGTGTACACACACTACAGGTAGAGGAGGTGAGAAAGTTCCGGTTTATATTAAAATTAAGTTAATATTTTTCCTTAATTTCCTATGTGGAAGTAGCCGAAGTAATGCCCTGATCATCAGTAATACTCTACAATTTCCTTGATTTAGATTTGGATTTGGATCTAGGTAGGTAGTAGCTATGGGAACTGAAAACCAGCACCCCCTGCCGTAGCTGTGGAAGGGCCAGAATCGGGGTTAATGGCAACCCAAAGCAATGAGAGTGTAATTGCAATGAGACCGGACCAAACAAAGACAATGGTTGGTGTCTTTCCTCTCCTACCCATCAAGCCTTTGGCGAAAGGATACAAATGTGCCAGCACCCAGAAACTGAAGAAGGCCCCACCTATGAACTTGCTCCAGGCCGGGACGGTGCTGTAAATGGTCCTGATGAATGCAACCACAATGGCAATTATGTTGACCATGGCAATGACAATGGGTGGGATCATGAGGGAAGTCCACTTCACCAAGTAGAGGTCAGCATAGATGTCGTCTTCATCCTCTGCTGCGGACTTGGAGGTGAGGGTGAAAGAGATCTCTATCCCAGCAATGACCTTGAGAAGGCCCTGTAATACGGCCGCTAAGTGAGCGCTGGTCCCGGAGATGAGCCAAAACTGTTCGTTCCTCCACCACTCCTCCAACCCAACCCCGGACCATTTGACCTCCAAGAGGGCGAGGGCTATGAGGCAGATGGTGACGGTCAAAAGATAGGCGAGGAAGGCTACATTCACGTTCTGGACGATGAATTGACCTGAGAAAAGGGAGAGCGCAGGGAGAAAGCAGTAGACAATGAGGAACAGAGAGGTGAATGGGTAGATACCGACGTTAAGGTAAGCCAGTCGCTGGAGTAGCTTGAGGCGTCTTGAAGCCAGCAACGCGTTATTCCTTGAGAAGAAGATCTCCACGGATCCCGTGGCCCACCGAAGCACTTGGTGGAGCCTGTCTGTGAGGTTAATTGGAGCTGACCCGCGGAAGGCATCACGACTGGTTACACAATAGACGGAGCGCCACCCGCGGTTATGCATCCGATACCCTGTCACCACATCTTCTGTCACCGATCCATAGATCCAACCCACCCGGTCACCCCACTCTGTTTTGTCCTCGTACCTGCATTTGCATTAATGTGATAAATTGGATGAGAGACAATATAAGAGTATTTCGAGTTTTGCCAACCTATAGTTCGGATACAACAATAAGTAAGAACATGCACTGCTACTATTTATTTCAATCAAGTGAACTGAATGATGATTTTATAGTAATTAAATTATATGGATTTTTAAATTTAATTACCAACAAGAAATGACAGACACGGCTTCGGCGACAGTAGTGGCATCAAGTGGTTCACGCGGAACCCTGAGGGCACCTGGAGGACGCCCATACTTAACTGCAGGATGATCGGCAATGGGTCGGGCATGGAATTCAGCAATCGGTATAGACTCGGCAAGCATTGTGGAGTTCCCAAAACGCTTGGGCAAGAGATTGATATCAAGGTCGGGGTCAAAATCTATAGGCTTCAGGGGTTGCGTCTCAGCTGTTGATGATGATTCGGATGATGATGTTTCCTTTTGAGGCACTTTGTTTAAATTCGGGGGATCAAACCCATACAAAGCAAACCGCCTAAACATTGTTCCAGTCCCAACATACACCGGACCCTGCATGAATGGAGCTCAAATCGTCAGTTATTATTCTTTGTTCCATGTCTCTGTTGCAAGAGACATGGAACAGATATATACAAGTTTGTATTTATATTTTCACGTCTCTGTTGCAAGAGACATGGAACCAGATATATACAAGTTTGTATCCTACAAACTTGTATATATCTGGTTCCATGTCTCTTGCAACAGATGGATACAAACTTGTATATATCTGGTTTCATGTCTCTTGCAACAGAGACATGGAACAGAGAATAGTAATAGGAAATTTCACACCGCGCATGAATACATACATACATTAAATATTTAAATTTATATCTATCTATGCAATTAATTAACTATATAGCTACTTATAATAATTAAATAATAAAAAAAAAAGAGACAGTTGATTGATACCTGTACTCCATCTAGTGCACGCATGTTGCCATCAAAAAAGACGGTGTTGTGATTGGCATAACGATCAGAAGGATCAATTCCTTCGAATCTTTGAGGGAACTGAATGTAGCATATATTTTCCCCACCCCTATCCATCATAAAGCACATGCCTTCGCGGACAGCATTGCAGTTGTAGATGTAGTGATCACAATCGAGGTTGAGCATGAAGGGTCCATTGGAGAGTATTGCGGATGACCTCACCAGCGCGTTCATTGCCCCAGCTTTCTTGTTGTGGTCGTAGCCGGGTCGTTTCTCCCGGGACATGTACACGAACATAGGCAGCCTTATGTCCACATCTGAGAAGTCGATGATCTTGTCATGGTCCGTGCCTCCCATCAGCACGTCACAGCTGGGAGGCTTCAACATCACCTGCAGGATCCCAGCGTGGTCACCCTTTGCGTGTTCCCTCGAGGCGACTGCCCATGTCCCTGGCCAGTGGGTTCCATCCGCCATCCAGGTGGCTTTCTGCACCTTGATGGGCTCCATGGGATCTGCCCCGCTCTCCCTCATGTGCTTTATCATCTTCATCTCCTCCCTCGCGTTGAAAGCCTCCGATCTCCTCCTAATGGAGTCCGGGAGGCCGTTGATCCTCACCTTGAACTCATCGTACTCCCTCTTCACCCTCCGCCTGTCCTTGACAAAATCCGACCTCTTCTTATTCTTGGTGGGGTCCCCCTTTAGGCAGAAGTAGGCCTCCGGGTTCCGGGGCTCAATGTCGTGCTTTCGACAGAAAGGGACCCATAGGTCTGCGAAGCTGCAGGCCTCCGCCATGGCCTCGAAGGTCAGGAGGGCGCCCCCGTCGTCGGAGATATAGCAAGAGTTCTTCTCCACAGGGTAATCAACGGCCAAGATGGACAGGATGGTGTTGGCAGTGACGAGTGGGGGCTCCTTCTCGGGGTCTGCAGTGGATACGAAAAAGTCTATGCCAGGGAGGTCGGAGCGGCCGGTGGGGTTGGAAGGGGAGGGCATGTCAAACTTGTCGCGAAGGACCTCAAGGTCGGTGGAACGGTTGATGGGGTGGAGCTTTGGGATTTGATCTAGGATCCAGGAGAAGAAGAACCACACCTCACAGGTAACTGACATCAGCCATAGCCAAACAGCATCGTGGTTTGGATGTTGCAATCTCCATACCAAGAAGAAGACCATGACCACAAGCCGGACCGCGATGAGTAGCCTGTAAGGGCTGATGATGCCTTGTGGGATGGGCAACACCCGGCTGAGGGGCCTCCAGGGTTTATCGGGGGATTCCATCATCATCCCTCCGTGGAATCCTTCGTTCCCGTCATCTCCGTACGCGTCTTCCGGTGGCCAGTAGGCATTACCGTAGCCATAGGTTCCTTGCGTCTCAAACAGCCACTTGTTGTGATCGAATTCACCAGTTTGGTTCCTCTTCATCATTGACATGTTGTTACTATTATTCCTATTACTGTTATTATTATTACCGCTATTAGTGGTTGTGTTGCTACGATCGGATCCTTTTTGGTCATCCGGGGCCGTAAGAGACAATGCTCCACCGGAGAAATCTGGTGCGTCGTCATCGTAGTCGCCTGTTCTGTAGGGTTCCTTGCACCCTGGACACAAACCAGTGTCTTTCTGTGCATCTAAGAAGCAATCTCTGCAAATCTTGAACCTGCATTGCATGTAGCAGGGATATCATGCGTATTAATTAATTATGCAGTATATTGGAATAAATAATGGAGAAAGAATATATATTAATTGCATGCCTACTTACAGACGTACCTACATTCGCAAGGGGCTATATCTTGACCCCTCTCATCCTTCATAACTTTACCGTCACAAGCCGGCATGGAGCATGATGAGCCCTTGGATCCAGCCATTTGAGGATGACTCACTTCAGAGTCGATGACTTTGTCCATGAGATGGGCGCGTGTAACGCTGTTGAATCCACCGGTGAAGAGAGAATTCGAGACGTATTGCTCTTCGGCCTTTGTAGCCACGGATGTGTCCATGGGCTGATTGTCTGGTGTTGGGGGAATGTGAACGGTGTAATTCATGTAATCTCCCGACAATTCCCCCGACATATCAAGGTCTTCCCTTGAAAGGCTAACATAACGCCCACTTGAAGTTCTCCGAGCGAATTTCACAGTTTGCCCGCTTGAATTACGGTTGTTCCCCTGATGAGAGCCAGAAGAGGATGCATCACCAGGATTACGTATGGCCTTCTTAGATGGTTGGGAGGATGACATTTTCAAGGAATGGGTCTTAATTAATTTATTTTCTAAATTTATTATTAAGGGTGCATGCGTTGTTCTTGCTCACAGAATAACATCAATCAAATTAATCAAGGTTTCTTGAACTTAATTAATTTAAATATACGAAAAAGGTTAATTTGATTGACGGGAAAGCCATTTCTATGTACAACAAGAAGTAACTAAGCTAGCTAGCCTTGGATCACAAACCTATCGAGGTAGAAGAATGAATGAATTTGTTCCAATAAGAGATCCAAAAACTTATCCTAATCCATATATATGCTGAACGGCAGCAATAAAGAAATATTTAACTACACAGACATGCATGCATGCACAAATTAATTATTAACTAGATTAGACATTAATTAATTTGGAGGAAGCTAGCTAAGCTGAGGAAATAATTATGTTGTGATCATCGCAGGGTGTAGAGTCCTCGTCCGCTAAAATTGGGAAATGAATGGGGATGGAGGCAAGTAAAGAAATGAGAGAGAGGAGATATATATGAGAAATTAATTCATGGTGGGAGACCAAGTCTTTCCTACATATTATTATTATTTTATCACCATTAATTTATTGGCCATTTATCTGCTAACGATTTTCTGGCAAGGTGTTTAAAGGGGGAGTACAGATCGGAGTTGTGATGGATAATTAGATTATATATATATACACACACACATTATATCATTTTATAGTCAATATAAAAAAAATGACTTTCTGTAAAAACATGTGCAAATGACTCTGTGTGGAACGGATATTAGTTCTATTAGTCCTCGCCCAAAAAAAAAAGGGGGCAAAATTATTGCTAATATATAAGGAATATGATCAATATTTCAGCAGAATTGTAGTATGTGACATATTACAACGTAAATTAATTAAGACAACATACTACAATAGAACTTATCCAATATTCTATAGAGAATTTTAATTTCTCTCCATATATTTCGTGTGCAGAAAAAAGTTGCGGGTGACAGGAAGAAGTTTTGAAATTTACTACATAATATTTTTGATATATTTTTTGTTCTGAATTATAAGATCACTAATGACTTTTTAAAAGTCAATTTGTAATATTTTCAATTTTAAAATTAACATAATTCACTTAAGTTTTCAAAATAATTAATCTTATAACTAGTAATATTTTTTAAATAATTTATAAAATTCATAATTGTATTCACATAAACTAAATATAAATTCATGTTAATTTTGAATTTAAAAATATTTGAAATTAACCTTTTAAAAGTCAATATTAATCCTATAATTTAAAATTAAGAAAGTATTTTAAGTTTTTTTTTCTCATCTACTTCTCATGTTGGTTGTGGTTGGCATGCTATTGCGCCAAAGCTGCAGTTTCGTGTGATATTGCTATTTCCTGCAGAAACAACAGTTAATTAGCCAAAAAAAGTTTGATTGATTCAATTGCAAGTGGACTACCAAAACCCATCATATGAGAAAAAATAGTAATTGAACGTGCAACTTGAAAGACTAATATCTACGAAACAAAAGCCATCGGACCAAAACATTCCTATTCATACATAGGAAATAAACGAAAATTATAACAAATATATATATATAATCTCAGACATCCAAGGAAGGATAAAGCAGCATAATCTCTCAAGCTTGGAAAAGGCAAGAGATCTTAGGCTGCTACAGTGAATGTTTCAGAGAAACAAGCCTTAAAATTTATCATCACTGACAACTGTATAGATTGACCTTTATACAAAAATTAACCATATTATGGAATTTGATGAATATGGCAGTTAGGTATTAAATTTGGACATAATAACTTTCTTAACATAATAAAATTATAAAAAAATTATTTAACATAATAAAAAATTTATTCTTTTCAATGCCAATGCAAAACACTATGTACTCAATATATATAATGTAACACCCCGAACCAGCTACATGTTCGAATTGTCACACGCCGCAAGCCCAAAGGTTTGCAAGGCAACAATATCAATAGCACAACCTAAACGAAAACATAATAATTAAACTTTCTTGAAACCAAACAATCTTTCATTATCAAAATTACACTAAGGTTCAATAATTAAATATTGAAAACATAACTTTGGAGACACAGCTCCATTACACAAAAGTCTTATCATAATTCTAAAATATTTATGAACTTCTTAAACTAAATATCTTCTGGTCATCCACAAAAGTATTAACAATGCTTGGCTCTAAACAATGTTTCCTGTAAAAATTAATGTAAATGTGAGCGGTAAAGCTTAGCAAGTAACAATCTTTACTATTTAGGCGGATCAAGTACAGTTTGCAAAACTTTTTAGAAATAATTTTTTGTTCAATAACAATAGTAAACATACTTGTTGAAAATAATCTTTTCTTGTTCGATAACAATAGTCGATATATACTTTTAAAACCAAAATCAATAATCACAAAACACAATTCGAAAACGATTTCAACATGTTCAATATATTCGATGTATCTTTTAATCCACACCCCTTACGACTAAGATTACAGCAGCTCTGTAACACGGCTCTTATGTTCGATAATGTCAATGATATACTCCTTACTAAAGTATCTTATTATGCACGCGCCCCGAAGAGCGCCCCCCGAAGGGTATCTAAAGGTGTGCACCTTAGTAGGTCCTAAATTATTTCGGAACTAACGTAAACACTAACGGATTCAATACATAGTCGGACTGAGGTTTCTAAAATCAATTTCTTAATATTTTCGATATTCAAAACTATACTTATTTCACAGTTCAAAATCATATAATCTCATTTTCTAAATCAAAATTCTATTTTAATACTTGATCCGAGTTTTTAACAAAATATAAGTGTAATATTTTTATTCAAATGGAAACCTTAAATAAAGTATAACAATTTTTGAAACAATACAGTTAGGCATCTGAATAATTTTTAAAGCATACATAATTATAAACGATAATTTCAAAATACTAAATAGTTCAAAAAGTCACTTACACTATACAGTTTGAAAATACTAAACAGCTCGGAGAGTCACTTACCTCGATATTGCTGAACACAAAATTAATAGTCGAACGATTCCTAAATATAAATTTAGAACAAATAAATGTCATTAGGACAATTCTATTATTTAACAGCTTTCTTATTTCTTTTTCAAAATAACTATAAGTATATTTACAAAAATATTCTTTCAATATTTAATCATTTTTCAAATAAATATTACTATTTTGCCAAAATCATAATCTAAATAGCAATAATAATTAAAGCCAATAATGTTAATCTAAAACTATTAACTAATAATCTAAATGCAAAATAATAATTAAAGCTAATAATACTAATCCAAAACTAGTAACTAATAATCTAAAAACCAAAATAATAATTAAAACTACAAAAATAATAACAATGCAAAAATACTAATTATTAACTAAATATACCAAATACTAACAAACTAGATACAATATTTAAAATTATATAAAACAAATAATAACAATACATAAAATTAATAAGAAACATATCCAAAACAATGAGGTTCATAGTCCGCTCACGTTCTCGACACCGAAAATTTTAACTAAAAAACTCCTTACTAAAAAGGTTCTCACACAAAAAGTTCCTCACAAAATAGGAAGTACTTAATGTTTTGCAAAACAAAACATATGTTAGTGTCTCATATATAGGCTATGGGAAAGGAAAGTTTTTAGTGGGTGGACGATGTGGGACTTAAAAAAAAAGGAACTGGGTATTACATATAAGGCATACGTAAGCAAAAGATAAATACACCAAACTTTCTAATTCATAAATACGAAATAATGCAAAATTATAAGGCTTCAATTTGATGCAAAGTCATCAGCCTCCAACTCATGTCTAATGTTTACTTTCGCCAAGTGCAACCCTTGAAACTCTACATCTAAAACTGTACTTATTATGTCAAGGCTTCAATCAAAACCCTCACAAGTTTGAAAAAGAACCAATAACGAACACTACAATTACACTTTATGGTATCATCTCGATATAAAAATTAAATAAGTTCCTATTTAGCATGCCATATGCCAGCAAATTTGAATATAGGCAACATGTAAAAACTCATCAGGGGCTAATATTATATAATTGACTATGGTCTTCTAGACAGCCCAGAAAAAGATTTGACTGGTCCAAGAAGAGACTTTCATCAAGAGTGATTCGGAAAATGGTGGGAAAAGATCAAAACAACCAAACAACTAAACTTCCCTTGAAGTTCTTAGTGATTATTAAAAAGTTAATTGAGAACTTCTTCGAAACCAGGATGCATATTATAAAGCAACAGAACACAGAATAAACGAAATATACTTGATAAATATTATACTTGCCTTCAACAGAGCATTGCCTAAGAAGATGCATTTTGACGTGATGACATTTCCCTGATCTAACAGCCATCCCACCTCGTAACATGTTTCCTCATCTTCTCTTTCTTTCAGTGAACACCACAATTTCTTTGGGAGCAACACAAAATTGCTTCCATCTCTTACCAACTTCAGCACATTATCTTGTTTAAGTTGTTGAAGCATTTTCTGGAATCACCATGAAAAAAACTCAAATAATCAGAGATCAAGCAATGGAGCTGCATTGTATGCATCAAACCCAAGAATTTGTTGCCTGGGCTGAAAATGTTTAATTTAAAATTTTAATATTTTTAAGTCGTAATACATTAATAAAAAAATCTCAAGAAAGTTGAAAGAGTGAATTGATTACAAACATAAGACATATTTTTTTGAGAACTCATAAGAAGCTTTAAGGGACTCCGGCACTAGAGAATTTAAACTTAAAGGCTCAAAGCTATCACAAGGGAAGAAAAGAATTTCAGTTTCAAGACTCAGCTATCCATTCACATATAACAATCTCAAGAGGATAATCTGTCTATGATATCAACTTAATGACAATTTACCTCTTCAAATGGAATTGAACTAAGGTCAAACTGGATTGGTCCAACATGATTAGCAGGTAGAATGAACACACAACATTAAAGAAAAGGAGCAATACTGGAGCATCTCCAAGAAGTAGCAGTGGCAGAAAAGTTTTTCAAGGTGGGAAACGATTTATCGTTAGGCATTTTAAACCTCAATTTATTAACAAGGTGGTCAAAATTTGATGTTAGTGCAATGTTTTTTTCCAAAAACATGGTGGATAATTTCATATATTTACACTTTTATCTTATTATTCTTTATAAAAAAAATATTTTTATCACTTTTAAAAAAAATCCTCCAAAAATCATGGTGTACAATTGCCCACCTTGTGATGTGAGTAGACCCGCCCCTGCCCTCAAGACCTAAAAGGTACCATAATTTGATATAAAGGGTTTACATATCACACACACACACACACACACACAGATATATATATATATATATATATATATATATATATATATATATATATATATATATATATATATATATATATACGCGCATGTATATTATCAAAGAATGAAAAGGAAAAAGAAAAAGACCCACATCTTGAGAATTTTGGAATATGGAAACAACATTCAGGCCTTGCCAAACACCAGACACTTCTGAACTTTTCAAGGCCTCTGTGGATGTTAGGGTTTCGACACAGTGAAAGCAGCGGAATTTAAAATTTTTTACGAAACCCTAAGACAGGATCCAAGCAAAAACAGATTAATTCATAGGTTTAGATTATTTTATCGATTATCCGAGATGGACAGGAGATGATGAAATTCTGGAACGGCTTCGAATCTTCAACGCAATCCAGCGACTGCGTCTCTATGGTATCCACACGAACGTTCCGCGAACCGTCACACGATCTGTAGCAAAAGGGATCTGCGGTACTAGCCACCAAGATCAAAATTTCTGAACTATTTTTCTCTCTAGCCTCTTTCTGAAAGCGGCTAGGGTTTTTAGTTTTTTCCTTACGTGAATTAGACTACTGATATATCATATATATAGTAGTTAATAGGAATTAACCAAAACCTAATTTACTTAGATATATATATATATATATATATATATATATATATACAAATTATCCTATTAATTTAAATTCGTAATTTTAAATACTGTCAATCATATTGACATATTTAAAATACTTATAATTTAAATTAATTCTCTTTTAAATACGTTCTAAGTGTGTGGTCCAATAGGTTAATATTATATTGACAATAATTTTAAAATCATATTATAAAATTATAAATAGCGAACGACATCTAGTAATGCATCACTGCTACTCAAATAATAATAAGATCGGTGATTCGATACAACATTTTCGTGACCAATGTTTCAAAATAATTTAATCCTTTTAACTTTGACATCCTAGATTAAACTCGAGACATGAAAAGTGTCATACTCTTCATAATTTAATCTGAGTTTTCTTGATCAATGAGTAGACTATATGAAACAAATCACTATTTGAGCATGACCATGAATTTCATAGTCCTACTCAATCAAGAGGCCTATGGATATCACCCATAATATATAGGAGGGTTAAATTCCATCTAGATCACTCATATTCCTCACACGATTCATGATGTACCCAATAATCACCTTTATTGTCCACCCTAGTAAAGGTGACCTTTGATGATATCAAAATACACAAATTCTCGTGTAATAATATAGTGATTTCAGGTCGGAGGATCATTACATTATTGTCATTATGAGAATTTCTTATGACACTTTGCATAATGCTCCATGTAGAATTCTCATGGTGGGTCTGTCTAGTACATTGTTCTCTAACATGTACCTATGCATTGACTCAAATATCTCATATATTTATGACCAATGAGATTTGGTCATCAGTCAATCCACATACTAGTCTCAATGCATCATTGTCCCATTAACAATGATACTCGACTAGGGATATTTAAGAGCAATGATACTAATTATAATTATATAATCTCATGTTCAAGTCACATACTTGAAGCCATATAATTCGTATCACTATTCTAAGGACTCTTATTATGCTAACATTTATATAACGCAGTAAATGAAATCATAATAAAATAATCCATTTATGCAATCAAATATAATATCAAAAAATATTAAGCAATTACATCAAATAATTAGCCTCTAGGGCATCTACTCTAACAATCTCCCACTTGCACTAGAGCCAATCACTCATGTATCTAATACCCATGGAACTAGTGTGACCTTCGTGCTTCTGCTGCGACAAAGCTTTGGTCAGTGGATCTGCAACATTATTATCTGTTGGCACTCTGCATAGATGTACATCTCCTCTATTAATGATTTCACGGATGAGATGGTACCGCCTAAGTATATGTTTGGATCATTGGTGAGATCTGGGTTCCTTAGCCTGTTCAATTGCTCCATCATTATCACAGTATAACTCAACTGGATCAATAATGGTTGGAAAACACCAAGTTCAGTGATGAACTTTTTAATCCATATAGCCTCCTTGGCTGCACTATAAGCAATAATATACTCAACCTCTGTTGTAGAATCAGCTACTGTCTCTTGCTTCGAACTTTTCCAGCTAAGAGCACCACTATTAATGCAAAACACAAAACCTGACTGAGACTTATAGTCATCACTGTCAGTCTGAAAACTAGCATCTGTGTAACCCTTTACTGTTAGTTCATCTTCACCTCCATATACCAAGAATGAATCCTTAGTCCTTTTCAGGTACTTGAGGATATTCTTGATTGTTGTCCAGTGACCTTCACCTGGATTCGACTGGTATCTGCTCGTCATGCTCAAAGTATACGAAACATCCGGACGAGCACATATCTTGCATACATGATAGATCCAATTGCCGAAGCATAAGGGATCTTTCTCATACGCTCCTCATCATCTTGTGATTTAGGACATTGGGCCTTAGAGATCTTTACACCATGAGTCATGGGTAAGTGTCCTCTTTTTGCCTCTTGCATGCTGAACCGTTTCAGCACTTTATCAATATATGTACTTTGATTTAGGCCGAGCATTTTTCTCGATCTATCTCGATAGATCTTGATACCTAAAATGTAGGTTGGATCGCCCAAATCTTTCATAGAGAAACATTTTCCTAACCATGTTTTTACAGCCTGTAAGGAAGGAACGTCATTCCCAATAATTAATATGTCGTCTACATATAATACCAGGAATACAATCTGACTCCCACTAACCTTCTTATATACACAAGGTTCATCTTCATTTTTTATAAAGTCAAACTCTTTGACTACTTCATCAAATCAATGATTCCAACTCCGAGAGGCTTGCTTCAATCCATAAATGGATCGCTGCAGCTTACATACCTTTCTAGCGTCCTTTGGAGTGACAAAACCCTCAGGTTGTGTCATGTACACATCCTCAAAGGAGATTTCCATTAAGGAAAGCAATTTTGACATCCATTTGCCAGATTTCGTAATCATAAAAGGCTGCAATAGCAAGTAAAATCCTGATGGATTTAACCATTGCCACTGGAGAGAAGGTTTCATCATAGTCAACACCTTGAACTTGTTTGAAACCTTTTGTTACTAGTTGGCCTTTATAGGTTTGTATATTACCATCCATGTCGGTTTTCTTCTTGAAAACCCATTTGCACCCGATTGGTTTTACCCCTTCGGGTGGATCAACCAAAGTCCATATTTGGTTAGTATACATAGAGTCCATATCAGATTTCATGGCTTCAAGCCATCTCTCATAATCTGGTCCATTCATAGCTTCTTGGTAGGAAGTAGGCTCATCCTGATCTATGAGCATCACATCGCCGTTTTGAGTCATAAGAAATCCATAATATCTCTCGGGCTCTTGGCGTGTCCTACTAGATCTACGAATGCCTTGTGTAATTTGAGCAGGTTCATTTTCCACAATATCTTGTGGTTCCTGCTCGTGTTCCAACTCAGGTTCAATGATATTTTGTGGTTCACGAATTTCTTCGAGTTCTACTTTCCTCCCATTGTTTCCTTTAGAGACAAATTCTCTTTCTAGAAAAAAACCAGTTCGAGCAACAACCACCTTGTTCTCAGAAGGTTTGTAGAAATAATACCCTTTTGTTTTCTTAGGGTATCCCACAAAATTACATTTGTCAGATTTGAGTCCGAGCTTGTCAGAAGCTAGACGTTTTACAAATGCCTTGCAACCCAAAATCTTCATGAACGACATACTAGGACGTTTCCCAGTCCACATCTCATATGGTGTCTTTTGAACCGTCTTTATAGGAACACGGTTAAGTGTAAATGCAGCTGTCTCTATGGCATGACCCTAGAAGCTTATTGGAAGATCTGCATGACTCATCATTGATCGTACCATGTCCAACAAGGTGCGATTCCTCCTCTCAGACACACCATTCCATTGTGGTGTTCCAGGTGGAGTGAGCTGTGATATAATACCACACTCCTTTAGAAGGTCATCAAATTCTTGGTTTAACTATTCACCTCCTCGATCGGATCGAAGGGCTTTTATGCTTTTGCCAAATTGGTTTTGAACTTCATTCTTGAATTCCTTGAACTTTTCTAAGGATTCGGATTTGTGTCTCATAAGATACACATATCCATATCTACTGAAGTCATCAGTAAATGTAATAAAGTAATAGAACCTACCTCTTGCTAACGAACTCATGGGTCCACATACATCACTATGTATAAGTCCCAATATATCACTAGCCCGTTCACTGTGACCAGTGAAAAGGGCTTTAGTCATCTTGCCTAATAAACAAGACTCGCATTTATCATATGATTCAAAATCAATTGAATCCAAAAATCCATCTTTATGGAGTTTGGATATGCATTTCTCATTTATATGGCCTAAACGACAGTGCCAAAGATATGTCGGATTTGAATCATTTGATTTAAATCGTTTTGTATTTATGTTATAGATAGGCATCTCTAAAGCAAGAATATAAAGACCATTAAACAATTGTGCAACACCATAACATATTTCATTTAAGTAAAACGAACAACTATTGTTCTTTATTAAAAACGAAAAATCTTTCTTATCCAAACAAGAAACAGAAATAATGCTTTTGCTCATAGCAGGCACAAAATAACAATCTTCTAACTCTAATACTAGCCTAGTGGGCAAAGATAAATGATAAGTTCCTACGGCTAGTGCAGCAACTTTTGCTCCATTCCCAACTCATAGGTCAACCTCTCCTTTCGTCAAAGTCCTACTCCTTTGGAGTTCCTGCACATTAACACAAATGTGAGAACCACATCCAGTATCTAATACCCATGATGTAGAAGTAGACAAATTAACTTCTATAACATATATACCTGAATCAGAAGTCGTACTTCCTTTATTTTTCTTGAGTTCTTCCAGATATGCATGACAATTCCTCTTCCAGTGTCCAAGTTTTCCATATAAGTGACAATCACCTTCTTTAGCTACCCCACCTTTAGGTTTTAAAGCCTGTTTGTTTTTGAAATTGGGTTTGGCACCATATTTAGATCCTATCTTCTTCTTGCCTTTCCCTTTTCCCTTAGCATTTCCCTTTTGCACCATCATTATGGGATTGGGTCCTGCCTTTTTCATGTTGTTCTCGGCAGTTCTTAACATGCTCAACAACTTAATAAGTGGTTTCGTAATTTAATTCATGAAGTAATTCATGACAAATTGCGAGTAGCTGCTGTTCAAAGATTGTAAAACTAGATCAGTTTGGGCTTCCGCAGTAATCGAAAAACCCAACCTAGCAAGGTACTCAATATACCCAATCATTTTCAGAACATGTGGAACAACTGGATCACGTTCACCCATCTTGCAGTGATACAATGTTTTCCTTGTATCATACCTTTCCTGTCGAGCATGCCCTGCGAACAATTTCTTGAGATGCTCGATCATCTCATAAGCATCCATTAACTCATGCTGCTTCTGAAGCTCAAAGTTCATAGTTGCTAGCATGAGATAACTCACGTCCAGAGCATCATCTTGATGCTTCTTATAAGCATATGCTCTGCACGTGGTGCAGTGTTAGCTGGTGTTGCAGTAATGGGCCCATCAAGGAAATAGAGCTTGCGCTCTTGTTTGAGGACAATCCTCAAGTTCCTATGCTAGTCTAGGAAATTAATTCCACTCAACTTTTCCTTCTCAAGGACTGATCGTAGTGAAAGACTATTTGTGTTGTTGTTTGCCATTGATATCTACAATTTATAAGTGCAAAAATAATAAGTCAAATTGCAGAGTTTTGATATTATGTAATTAATATAGTACATTCCAAATATACCTCCCACTATTTTAATCAAATTAATAGCCCTCATCATTAATTCGGAAAGCATTTTCTATTAAATCTTTCTAGTGAGCTAAGATCCATATTTCATTACGCCTTAAGTTAGCTTTGGCTAATCTCTTAAAACATAATTATTTCGGTGGACAACCATTTGTCAATTATATCATATATAACTCTTAGATAGTTTGGTGAATAACATTTGTTCTAGTCCATCTAATGGTACCTGCCAAACTCTATGCCTTTAAGTCCACAATCCTATTGGGATAACTTAGTTAAGTCGGGCCCAATGATTTTAACATTTTAGATATCACAATTATCCTATCGCATCTTACCAAGATAAATGGGGTACTTTGCTTTGGCAAACCTACATTCATCGATCAAGGTCTTGATGAGTGTCATTCATTGGAAGGCATCTGATTTAGACTTAATAATTTTATGAGGGATTTTATTAATTAATTTAGATCTCACCAATTTTAATCTTATTAAACATGCACGTTATTTATCATAGCATATCGTATACAAGCATAAATAAAGTGCAAAAATTAAACGTGTCACAGTTATGGCCCAACCCTATGCCAATCCTTTCAAGCTAATGAAAAGATTGAAGGTCAGTCTAAGGTGGTAAAAGGTCTTCAAAATAATAGTTTCGTTGGACCTTCCTCATACACGTGTGTCTCCTCTCCATCATCATCTTATCATCTTGATTACACTTATACATTACATGTTATAAAGAAACCTCGAATTACATTCGAGGGGATTTAGATGAGAAGAGAATATTACATTAGAATTTATAGAAAGGCACGACATGCAAGCCGTATTTCAAAAACCACTAATCCTATGGGTCAAAAGAGCCATAACTGTGCACCATGCATATCACAATAAGCACATAACACAATTTATATTATTTAAAGAAAATTATAAAAAATATTTGGGGTTACGACTATCGTGCGCTACGGCGGGGGGGTCCATGGGGGGGACTCCCCCCCTGGCGGTGGTCTCGCTGAACTACAATCTGTATTGTAGAATTCCTGAACTGCAAATTATATATGAATCTCAGAAACAATTCCAAAATCATATATAATCTGCCATGCAAATTGTATATGAATCTCTGAAACAATTCCAGAATCATATACAATCTGCCATATTAAACAATATACCCAGAACAATACACCCAGAACATATCATATATGTCCAGTTTTGTTTAATCATATTAAACCGAATCTTCATGCTTCTAATCCAATTAGAACAGAAGTTGTATTGTTCTTCCACCTTATAAGATACGATTAACAGAAACCATATACATGCATATATTTCAGATTTCCAGAATACGCATACATGTAAAATATCATATATTTAAATTCAAATCGATAAACATGCATCATCATATATCATATATATCGAGTACAATTAAATCACGTAATCTGAATCAATCATTTCGCAAGTAGCTCTGATACCACTGTTAGGGTTTCGACACAGTGAAAGCAGTGGAATTTAAATTTATTTACGAAACCCTAAGACAGGATCCAAGCGAAAACAGATTAATTCAGAGGTTTAGATTATTTTACCGATTATCCGAGATGGACAGGAGATGATGGAATTCTGGAACGGCTTCGAATCTTCAACGCAATCCAGCGACTGCGTCTCTACAGTATCCCCACGAACGCTCCGCGAACCGTCACACAATTTGCAGCAAAAAGGATCTGCGATACTAGCCACCAAGATCAAAATTTCTGAACTATTTTTCTCTCTAGCCTCTTTCTGAAAGCGGCTAGGGTTTTTAGTTTTTTCCTTACGTTTATTAGACTACTGATATATCATATATACAGTAGTTAATAGGAGTTAACCAAAACCTAATTTAATTTGAAAAATAAAATTCAAATTTATATATATTATATTTTAATTAAGTCTTACTTAATTAATATACATATATACAAATTATCCTATTAATTTAAATTCATAATTTTAAATACTATCAATCATATTGACATATTTAAAATACTTACAATTTAAATTAATTCCCTTTTAAATACGTTCTAAGTGTGTGACCCAATAGGTTAATATTATATTGACAATAATTTTAAAATCATATTATAAAATTATAAACAGCGAGCAGCATCTAGTAATGCATCACTGCTATTCAAATAATAATAAGATCGGTGATTCGATACAACCTTTTCGTGACTAATGTTTCAAAATAATTTAATCCTTTTAACCTTGATATCCTAGATTAAACTCGAGACATGAAAAGTGTCATTCTCTTTATAATTTAATCTGAGTTTTCTTGATCAATGAGTAGACTATATGAAACAAATCACTATTTGAGCATGATCATGCATTTCATAGTCCTACTCAATCAAAAGGCCTATGGATATCACCCCTAATATATAGAAGGGTTAAATTTCATCTAGATCACTCATATTCCTCACACGATTCATGATGTACCCAATAATCACCTTTATTGTCCACCCTATTAAAGGTGACCTTTGATGATATCAAAGTACACAAATTCTCGTGTAATAATATAGTGACTTCAGGTTGGAGGATCATTACATTATTGTCACTATGAGAATTTCTTATGACACTTTGCATAATGCTCCATGTAGAATTCTCATGGTGGGTATGTCCAGTACATTGTTCTTTAACATGTACCTATACATTGACTCAAATATCTCATATATTTATGACCAATGAGATTTGGCCATCAATCAATCCACATACTAGTCTCAATGCATCATTGTTGTCCCATTAACAATAATACTCAACTAGGGACATTTAAGAGCAATGATACTAATTGTAATTATATAATCTCATGTTTAAGTCACATACTTGAAGCCATACAATTCGTATCACTATTCTAAGGACTTTTATTATGCTAACATTTATATAACGCAGTAAATGAAATCATAATAAAATAATCCATTTATGCAATCAAATATAATATCAAAAAATGTTAAGCAATTACATCAAATAATTAGCCTCTAGGGCATCAACTCTAACAGTGGAAGCAAATGCTGTATCACGTATAGAACAACCACCAAGCTGTTCCCTGTTCCTACAGGGTCCATACCACTGCTCAATGAAGACTTTTTTATTCTGTATCACCAATTTGAAGTTTTCAACCCAGACAACCTGAATTATCCGCACACGTGAGTCCCAATTTTGAGAATCAACCAAGCAAACTATATGTCTCATGATCTTTTTCAGGCCAAACAGCTACATTACATCCACTAGATTGATAGGCAAAGGTAGACCCATTGTTATCAGTTCCACCTATATTTTTCTCATCAATGTTATGCCATGCGGCAGCATTAGCTTCACATCCAACTGTAGGAAGTAGCTTGATCAATTTGTATTTGGCAACAAAATCATCTGATTCAGCAAGAGTGGGGCATTGAGTCTGCCAATCAAATACCTTAACTTCCCACTCTCTGCAAGCTTGAGGGACAACAGATTCAGGAAGTTCGAACGACTTCCCATCAAGGGAAAATTTTGCTCCATAACCATCCCATTCACCAGACACATTTTCGGAAAACTCGAACTACTCTTCACCATATGTACGCAAGAAAAAGGAGAACAGTTTATACAAGATTATAGAAGAAAACTAAAGCAAGCTAGTAACATGCAGTACTTGGTGTGTGTTATTTCTTAACCCAACTCAGAGGTTATGTAACATGAAGTACTTGGTGTGTGTTTGCCTTTTTCTTGTTCATTTTTGGATTGAGGGGAAAAAGTGGGTATGCAACTATGGATTACACAATATCATATAAATGTTTGGAAGAAATGTAATCCAATATTTTATGGGTTGTGTGTATGTTTTCCCTCCATTTTTAGTTGTCATTGGTTGTTCATTTTTATAAGTATGTCAACCTACATCAACACCATTGTTATCCTAAATTAGTTTCGTAGGCTGAAAATGAATCTAATATGTAATGATAAAAATAGAAAGGCAAGGGAAAAAAAAGATGAAACTGATAAAATTAAAAAATAGATAAACTAAATAAAATGAGAGCACAATGAGCTAAAATAAAATAAAAAAAAGGGAAAATGAAAAACAAGAAAGAAAGAAAGAAAGAAAGAAAGATAGAAGGAAAAGAGAGATTCAATAAATGAAATGAAATAAAGGGTAAACGGAACAAAATATGTTCTGTTGAACATTGTATGTTTGATTTGATTATATGAATTAAGGTGATAAATACATTCAATAGTAGAGTTGTAAAGTCCTTTGATTGTTCATGATGTATAAGGACTTAGATAAGATTAAAACTGTTAAGTTAATCTTTTGAATATGAATGTATTGAGTTATAAAGTCCTGTGTTATGTTCACAGACTTAGTTTATAAAAAGATCAAATATGTTAAGTTGATCTTGTGTTATATCTCTTCAGTTAATCTGATCATAGAATGGACTCTACGACTCCGTACAAAGAAGACTCAACGATTCAGTTTGTTCGTAGAATGGACTCTACGACTCTGCACAAAGAATACTTAATGATTCAGTCTGTTCGTAGAGTGGACTCTATGATTCCGCGTCATGAAGACTCTACGATTTGGTCAGAACAAAGGAACATACTCTACGACCAAGAAAGAAGCGATCGTAGAACGGACTCTACGACCAACAGAGTAGCCGTAGAATAAAACTCTACGATCTCAAGGTAAATTGCCTTATCACAGAGCAGTCACTGCAGTAAGGAAAAACGTAGAGTTAAGCAAAAGCAAGAGACATTTAAGCAACTCTACGATCAAATCCTAAATCATCTGATGATTCTTCCCATGTCCTAAAAGACAGAAGCAACTTCGTTGAGAAGAGCAATCTGCATCAATGTGTCAGATAAACCTCAGCCAAGAGCTTAAAGTAAAAAATATCAAAGGACTGATCAAAGCGTACTATGCAACAGAGAGAAGACTTTCAAGGTAGTAAAGTTAGAAGATTGTGTCCTATCAGCCATATGTCTATGGAAGACCAAACGCCTCTATGAAAGTTGGTAGAAACCTACGACTGTCATGTCTTGTCCTAAGGAAAAAGGAAACACATTTTTGGACGGTATTTGCAGGTCAATTAATACCTCATCAGAGCATTAATGAGCTAAATGAATATAATATTCAGCAGCTCTACATTGTGAGGTAATGGGCAGAAATTGAAGAAAAAGGGTAGATTTTAAACGAGAAGAAATCTGAAGCTCCTATATGAGAAGCCCGGATTCAATACACAAAAACACAAGCAAAACACAAGAAATAAAAACATACGCAAGAGTTGAAAAAGATCAAAAGCAAAAGTATCTTGTATCACTACTAAGTTCTTCAAAAACTTATGCTAAACGCAACTTAGTGGTACACCCAAATCTACACTACTTAAGAAGAGTTCTTAGTGAACTAGAGTATCCAAGTCTGCTGGACTTGTAGTGTTCTTAGTGAACTTAAGTTCCAAGACTGCTGGTCTTAAAGGAATTTTAGTGATTCAGAAATTGTAAAAGTATCCTTAGTGGATTTGCTGCTCAAGGAGCGGAACAGTGGAGTAGGAGTCTTGTGAACTCTGAAGCACTCAAAAAATGGCGTCTTTCATCTTGTGTTTATTAACTGCTATATAACTGCTTGTTGAATTATTACATTAACATATTAAAAGGGGGTAACTAAATCATATTCCGATGTGCTAAACTATTTGATTAATAATTAATTCTTTCTTAAAGCCAAATAAAGAAAAAGTTTTAAAGAATTTATTCAACCCCCTCCCCCTTCTAGATATCTTTCGTGTCATTGGGAACTACTGATTGGTATCAGAGCAGGTTCTCACATTTAAAGCATTATAAGCTTGAGTAGATCAAATGGCACACAACAAGAACGAATCAGAACTCGGTGGAGGTAACAGACCACCAATGTGCAATAAAAAAAAATTGCTAACTGGAAAGTTCGTATGCAGGCTTACATGGATGCAATAGATGATGAGCTGTTCGAGACAGTACTTAATGGGTCAGTCATACCAATGAAGCTTGCATTAGCAATTGAAGATCCAAACAAGCTAGTAGCAAAGAAAAGAGAAAAATGGACCGACAATGAAAAGAATGATGTTCAAAAAGACAAAAAGGATAAAAATATTCTATTCCATTCTCTAGATGATGAGTTGTTTGAAAACGTTGTCAACTGCAAAATAGCTCAAGAAGTCTGGCAGACTCTGTTGATCATGCATGAAGGAACAACAGAAGTCAGATAAAATAAGCAATCACTGCTTATTCAGCAATATGAAATGTTCACCCACATATTAGGGAAGAACATTAAAAACACCTATGAGAGATTTAACTTGCTGCTAAACTCTCTCTGATCATTTGTAAAAGTCTACCCGAATAGAGATCTCATCATCAAATTCATGAGATCTTTGCTAAGTAAATGGAATGCCAAAACCATAGCCACCCGAGAGCCAAAGAACCTGCACGAAATGACTATACAATAGCTCTATGAAAATCTTCTAACCTATGACCTGGAGCTAAATCAAAGGGCAGAGACCCTATCTAAGGAAAGAAAGAATGAGAAGAACATTGCTCTTAAAGCCTCAACTTCAGTTCACTGAAATAATCTTAAGGTTGATTCTGACTCTGATAAAGATGAATCAGATTATGATGAAGGAGCTGCCATGCTAGTCAGACAATTTAAAAGATTCATCAACAGGAACATACCATAGAAGTTCAGAAGAAGCAGCAACAGCAGCAAAGAACAAACAAATGACCTTTGTTACAATTGCAAAAAGCCAGACCATTTCATTGCTAAGTGCCCAAAACCCGTGAGAGAAGAGCTGAGGAAGGATAGAATAAAAATAAATCCAAAAAGGAAATTCAAGAGCTTCCACAAGCAAAAGAAGAAAGGCAAATGATTCATAGCTGAAGGCTCTTAGAGTGACTTAGGAGAGGAACTAAACTTTGAGTCAAGTGACGATGAAGAGCCATAGAAGGTCAACTTGTGTTTAATGGCAAACGAAGAAGGAAGCAACAAAAAGGAATTCAACATAGATGAGGTATTTGATTTTTACTCTCCTGAATTAAACATTGATGATTCAGAGAAGGCATGCATGACTTAATGGTAGAATTACACAAATACATAAAAATGTTTAGAAGATTATCTAAAGATTACTCTCATCTAAAAGAGAAAAAAAGAAAAGAAAATAAGCATAAAATTAGAAGTCACACTTCAAACTGCAAAATTTTATTCTAGTCTTGAGACTGAGAATGAAAAAATAAAAAAGATAATTCAATTGAGCACTTAGAAAGAGTCTTCACTAGTCTCCAAAGTTCAGGAACTCGAAAAGATAATTTTCATGTGGAACAAATCAAGTTTTTCTATGGGCACCCTGATCTCAAGCCAAAGAGATGTGGCTGACAGATCAGTATTAGGTTTTGAGAATTTTGTCTCAGAGCCTAATATGGAGAAATCAATGGAAGTAAATGAAAGTAAATCTTTTAATCTTAATAAAAGAATTGTGTTCATCAAATCCTCATATTCAATTTCTCCTAGCTGTCCACACTCTGCTAATCCTGCTATCATATTAGTCAATAAAACTCGTACTGGTCTAGGATTCATAAAATTAAAAAGTAAGTCAACACCTATAACTGAACCTCGAAGAATCGTAGAGTCAAGCAAAACTTACTCTACTAACCAACCATGCAGAAATTATAGAGTTAACTTTTACTCTACGAAGTATGAGAATCGTAGAGTAGCATGGAAGCAGAATGTATATCAGCCAAACAGAAGGACTATGAGCAATTATAATCTATACAGGTCCTAGACAAATAAGAATTCACAAATATACACAAATCATCGTCAACATCATATCAATTCTAGGCACCATCATAAAAATGATAAATATTTGTCAAGTTATCTTATATTGCAAGGATCTAAAATAAAATAGATTTGGGTCCCAAAAGGTACTAACAAAATAAGACCCAAGCAAATGTGGGTACCAAAATAAAGATTGATTTGTTATGCAGGTAAAAAGATCCATCTGGTACCTTGACAATGGATGCTCAAGGAACATGACAGGAGACAAGGTTCTTCTGTCATATTACAAGAAAAATGATGGACCTGCAGTCATCTTTGGAGACAACAACTCAGGGAAAACCAGAGGATATGGCTCAACTGAAAATGGTACAATATCATTCAGTAAAGTGGCTTATGTTGAAGGACTAAAGCACAACCTATTAAGCATCAGTTAACTTTGTGACAAAGGACATCAAGTCACCTTCCTTAACAGCCAATGTCAAGTCAGAGATTTGAAGACTAGCTCTCTAAAGCTAGTAGGAGTTCGAGAAGGGAATATATACGTAGTCAACCCTGCCCAATTAAGCTCAGATGAGACAGTTTGTTTCCTTGCTAAGCCTCTGAAGATATGTGTTGGCTCTGGCACATGAGATTATCTCATCTCAACTGCAAGAGTATATCAAAGCTTGCCTCCAAAAATCTTGTAAGAGGATTGCCAAAACTTAACTTCATCAAAGAAAAACCCTGCAAAGCATGTCATCTTGAAAAGCAAACAAAGACCTCATTCCAGAGCAAGATAGTCAACTCAAATGATAGAGCCCTTCAATTACTACACATGGATTTATTCAGGCCTATCCCAACTACAAGCCTTGGAGAAAAAAGATACTTTCTAGTGGTAGTTGATGACTACACTAGATATGCATGGGTATCCTTTCTAAGCTCTAAAGATGAAACCATTTCACATCTTATCAAGCTCTTCAAACTAATCATAAATGAAAAGGGTGAAAAGATCAAGGCCATCAGAAGTGATCATGAAAGAGAGTTTGACTTTTCAGATATGGACCAGTTCTGTGAAGAAAATGAAATTAATCACAACTTCTCAGCCCCAAGGACTCTTCAACAGAATGGAGTAGCAGAAAGGAAAAATAGGACTCTAATTGAAGCAGAAAGAGCCCTTTTAACAGCAGTCTATCTTCCTGAGTATTTCTGGGCTGAAGCCATCAGCACTGCATGCTACACCCAGAATAAGTCACTCATACACTCAACTTTGAAGAAGACTCTATACGAATTGTGGAAAAGAAGAAAGCCAAACATAAGCTACTTTTATGTGTTTGGCTGTCTATGCTACGTACCCAACCATGGCAATAAGCATCTAACCAAATTCCAGCTAAAGTCATATGAAGGAATCTTCCTTGGCTATGCAACGGATAGCAGAGCATACAGAGTGTTCAACAAGAAATCCTTAACTGTTGAAATCTCCATCCATGTCACATTCAATGAATCAGATCCAGAAAATAAAAGTTCAACACTCAACGATTCATCAGAAATAAACTCAAAGATCGAAGAACTCAAAATCATAGAGTCGGACTCTACGATCATGGAACTAGCAGCAGAAATCGTTGAGCAAGTAAAGGAAATCGTAGAGCTCACCACGCCATACATTAAAACTCTACAATCAGAACAAGAAGTTGATTTGAAGGAACTCAGACAAGAAGGCACCAGAACAAACGTTCCGAGCAGAATAAAGTGGACCAAAGATCACACTCAATATCTAATAATTGAAAATCTAAATACTGGAATCAAGACAAGAGCTGCAACTTCAAATGAATGTTTTTACCTAAGCTTTCTCTCTCAAGTGGAACCGAAGAAGATCGAAGAAGCCTTAAGAGATTCAAGTTGGATAGAGGTCATGCAAGAGGAGCTAAATCAATTTGAAATGAGCAAAGTTTGGAGATTAGTTGCCAGACCTCAGCATAAACCAGTCAGTAGCACCAAATGGGTCTTTAGGAATAAAATGGATGAAAATGGTGTGATTACAAGGAACAAAATAAGATTGGTGGCCAAAGGCTATTCTCAAGAGGAAGGAATTAACTACGATGAGACCTTTGCTCCAGTTGCCAGATTGGAAGCCATAAGGATTTTTCTCGCCCATGTTGCACACATGAAGTTTAAAGTCTTCTAAATGGATGTCAAAAGTACATTTTTGAATGGAGAACTTCAAGAAGACGTTTATGTGGAACAACCTCCAGGTTTTATCAATCCAACCTTTTCAAATTATGTTTATAAATTAGATAAAGCCTTATATGGTCTAAAACAAGTACCCAGAGCATGGTATGAAACCTTAACTAACTTTCTTATTGAAAAAAGATTCACTACAGGAAGAGTAGATACTACCTTATTTTTAAAAAATATAAGGATAAAATACTGCTAATTCAAATTTATGTAGATGATATCATATTTGGTTCTTCGGATGAAAAATTGTATGAAAGGTTTGCCAAGCTTATGCAGAGCAAGTTTGAGATGAGCATAATGGGAGAACTTAACTTCTTCCTCGGATTTCAAATAAAGCAGACTGATGAATGCATCTTTATAAACCAAGCCAAGTACATCAAAGACTTACTAAAAAAGTATGACATGGAATCTGCAACCATCATGAAAACTCTCATGCCACCTGCCACTAAGCTTGACAAAGATGAGAATGGTAAAAAGACTGATATTACTCAGTATAAAGGTATGATAGGCTCACTCTTATACCTAACTACTAGCCGGCCAGATATAATAGTTGCTACATACATATATGTTAGATTTCAGGCTAACCTTAAAGAGTCTCATCTAATAGTTGTGAAAAGAATTTTCAAATATCTTAAAGGAACTCCAAATTTAGGATTATGGTATCCCAAGGAGTCTTCCTTTAATCTAATAGGATATTCAGATGCTGACAATGCAGGATGCAAAATAGATAGAAAAAGCACAAGTGGAACGTGCCAGATGTTAGGTAACAGACTTATCTCTTGGTTCAGTAAGAAGCAAAACTCAGTATCCACATCAACTGCAGAAGCTGAATATATAGCCGCAGGCAGTTGCTGTGCACAAATCCTATGGATGAAGACTCAACTTGCAGACTATGGTTTGCAGACTATGGTTTTGAGCTTAATTCTATCCCTATATACTATGATAATACAAGTGTAATTGCCATAACTCATAACCCTGTCATGCATTCAAGAACTAAGCACATAGATATAAGATATCACTTCATTAGGGATCATGTACAAAATGGTAATACATCACTACACTATATCCCAACTGAAAAATAACTAGCAGATGTATTTACAAAACCTTTAGATGAATCAAGATTCAATAAACTAATAAGTGAGTTAGAAATGCTAAATCTTGACTCTTGATATATATCATGTTTTGGAAGTTACTAACACTACAGGGAGAAAAAGTGTTCAAAGGATAAAGTAAAGGACAAATTCGTAGAGCCTACTCGACGATCGTCGAGTTAAGGATCGTAGAGTATATTCCAATTCGTAGAGCTCACTCAACGATCGTCAAGCCAAGGATCGTAGAGTACATTTCAATTCGTAGAGCTTACTCAATCATCGTCAAGCCAAGGATCGTAGAGTACATTTCAATTCGTAGAACTCATTCAACGATCGTCAAGCCGAGGATCACAGAGTACATCCCAGTCATAAAGCTCACTTAACGACTATCAAAAATAAAGGATCGTTGAATTAAGAGGGATCGTAAAGCTCAGGGGGAGACAAAGGAAAAAATAGTCATCAACCAACTGGAAGTCCTCCTATCAAAATTTGATACGCTTCTCAGCAAACATAGAGGGAAGTTTTAAATACTTTGAAAACTGCGCGTCGTTCATTATTCTTCAAAAATCAAAAAACAAAAACTGAAAACTCTCTAACTCTCTCTCACAATCCAGAACCCTAGATTTATAATACTAAGACAAATCATTCATCTTGTTTCAGAAAAGCAATCAAATGGTATCTGCTCAAGTTATAACAAGAAATGAACTAAACTTCAAAACCTTCACTACCGTCGATAAACAGTACCAGATGATACTCCATCTGTTAAAAAGGGCTGGCCTTTGAGAAGCATTAGGAACCAACACAAGGATCCTATCAAAGCTAGTCCAAGAATTCTATACAAATGGATCGTATGCAAATGGAACCCTAACACCACAGTGAAAGGGGTCCAATTCAATCTCACTGCTGGAAAAATAAACCTAACCCTAGGTTTTAAGCATGGGGGTCTCACGACTCTTTAATCTGGTTAGTACAGAAGAGGGCCAGAGAAGGATGCATAACAAGAAGAATCCAGAGCTGAGAAGATTGAAGAAGAAAGAGTTTCCCCAGAAATATGAATTTTTAGCTGATGTCATTAGAAAATTCCTCCTCTGCAAAGACTCTGCTCACGACTCCGTCAGCGAGATCCAGCTGAAGATAATGACAACCATAGTAAAGAAGATAAGCATAAACTATGGTTCCTTACTGCTAGAATGGATCGGTAATTGGTTCCTAAATGCAGATAAGGTAAAAGGAGTCAGAAAAATATTCTATGGGAGATTCATAAGCATTCTCCTTCAATCCACTTTGGGGAACAAGATTAAGCATGAAGAATGAGAAGTCTTTAACGCAAATAAGAGGATGACCCAAAGACTGTTCGACAACTAGAAAAGAAACCCAGTTAAAAATAGAAAACTATCTCGATCTGGGATAGTGAAGGAACATAGAATGACACTGGGCCCTCACGAATGAAGATCCTATCTGCAGAAGTAGACTCTCAGGAAGTCAGTAAGCAATCTCCTGGTTTAATCAGGAAGAGAAAAGGAAAGAAAGTCCTTGAGATTGAAAAACCTCAAGGATCATCAAATGAGGCATCTGACGTTGCTCCTAAAGAGAAGGCTGCCTCGGAGGATGAAGAATTAGATCAGCGAAGGAAAACTCGTAGCAAGCATCAGGCTGAGGAGGTCACTTCAGCAGAGCGAAAAAGGCTCAGTAGCTGAGAAGGAGCTACCTGAAAAATCAGACACTGATCCAGTTGAGAGGGAGCCATTTGAAGCAACTGAACCTATGGGTACTCAAACTAAGGGGGAGCCATCAGTAGTTCCTGAGCCAGCAGATGCTCAAGTTGAGGAGAAGATTCAAGAAGACATTTCAATCCTTTCAGCCACAATGAAAAATGATGAAGAGGATGACATCGAAATAGTGGCAGTCAAAAGAAATAGTGGCAGTCAAAAGAAATGAACAGAGGCACCTCTACTATAACTGCCTGTTGAAGTTCTTGCCACTAATGTCATTCCACCGAGCCTTGGTGCACAATGCATGGGATCAGCTCTTTTGGACCTTCAAAGTATATCCAAACGCGGTGATTTTGGCTCAAGGCTACCCTCTAAACCTTCACTTTGCTCAAAGGCTGATCTCAAACCACTCATTCTCACCTTCATTAGGGCAAAATGTACATTTTATTCCTTTAGCCCTCATACAAAGTCATACACTTTCTTGGACCTTCAATAAATTTGAGGAGCTATCTAATGCAAACCCTGAGACAAGCTCTACATCCAACTCTGCCCCAGTGGTAGAGTTCCCACCCTCTACCACAAGTGGTCAAGATATTTAAGACGTAGAGTGCCCTCAAGACTCTTCTGAAATCCTTCCCTCTACTCAAATAATGCGTATTGCTCAACCTTCCCAACCATCAAGACTCTTAGTCACACATAAAGCCATTCCCTCAACCTCTGGTCATGAATACTTTCACATTCCAAGCTCCATGGATGACCAGGGGCAAATAACTCAACTCCTCAACGAAATCCTGAAAAAGATATCTCTATTTCATATAACTAAGGGCTTACCTGACGTTATAAGCTATATGCAAGCAGAGATACAAAACAAACTGGCATCTAAGTCCAACAACATTCAACAGAGTTTAAACAATATTATTACTGCTACAAACAACCTTTCTCAAAATTTGGGAAGAAAAATCTCCTCAAAACTGAAGGAGTTAATTGTAGCAGTTTCTGACAATCTCAAGGAAAGGAACGAAAGGTTTACGAGAGCAATGGCCAACCATTAGAAGTCCATCGACATTCTTCAAAAAACCAATGCAAAATCGATAGCCCTCTTCACTGAGCAAATCTTTGAAATAAAGAAATCCCTCAGAGAACAAGTTAATCAAACAATTGCTATCCAAATCATTGAAGATGCGAATTCTTAGACTATTATGAACACCCCTTTATTATAGGGGAGTACCCTGTATCTAATATCAGGTACAAAAATACGGAAATTAAATGTTATGCATACACATATTGTAGTGAGGCTGATCCCCTCGGGTATATATTTCTAGTAGTAACCATTGGGTCAACCTGCTATTGACTCCAGTGGATATTTATAGTTCATACTCTATTTGACTATCCTAATTTTAAAAGCAAACTATTATTCCTGCTTATGTTATTCACATTATTGAATTGTTCAGCTATTCCCTTTCATTCATGATATATTGTTCCTTGTTGTTATTTAAACTTGCTGAGCAAACTAGTTGCTCACTCTTGCTATATCATGAAACCTTATTGCAGTGCAACCCGAGACTTCGGGAAAGAACAAGGGTAAAGGAAAGATGAAGTAATAGACTTTGAGATGCAGCCCTGTAGTTAATTAAATTAACTGTTATGTAATATAAACCCTAAGTACTTTATTAAGGGTATTTGTGTACTTTTGTGTAAGGTTATCGTATCTTGGGACTAGTAACACCTTTTGAATGAACAACATATGTTTATTATTCCGCATTTAGTTACTGTATGTTGTTTAGAGGTGAATGTTTGTATTGGATCGTGATGACCGGATCCGGGTATTTGGAACCCGAATTTGGGGGCGTCACAGGTTGGTATCAGAGCTGTAGGTTAGAAACGCTAGGATTGCGAAACCTAGGTTATAACCTTAGTACTAAACTCTTATCGAGTGCGTTAGGAGATGAATCGGGGAGATTCATCATGTTATGTATTTTTGGAGATGGATTGAGAAAATCCATCGAGCCGAGATGTACATGATAAAATATCATTTCATTTCATCAATGAATATATTTTATTGCGGTACTAACATGTGTTATTTGTGTGATTATAGGATGACGGAGATAGGACAGTCGAGTACTGCAGTGGATGAGGTGATTTATACTGATATCCATATGGATACGCAGCAGGATGTAGGTTATGCACCCGTTGCACCTGTATCCCCGGTTGAGGAGCCAGAGTCAAATCCCGATGAGGGAGATCGAGAGGACGCTGTCTGGGGCGGAGTGATGCGACCGTATAGCGAGGAGGAGGCCGATACTGAGGATGAGGAGGATGAAGAGCCAGCTAAGTATGTTGATGGCATGGGCACTTCCGCCAGTGACATCATTGATACTCTGACTACGGCTAATGATGAGCTAGAGGATAGGGTTCAGCACCTAGAGGCGCAGAACCAGATACACCAGCAGACTGAGGAGCAGTATAGAGACGCAACTTACATGTTCTCTGGTGAGAACGTGGAGCTCAAGGAGAAGATGGCTGAATTGCAGGCCAAAATACAGCAGTTGGAACAGGCTGCATCTCAGCCGAGTCCAATGGTACAACAGCTAGCATTGCAAAACCAGCAACTTAGGCAGACTGTAGATCAGCTAAATGACAGAGAAATGCATAATCAGACAGTTCTTTATGCCACCAGAGCTGAGCTCGACCGGGAGCGAATAGATCGGATTCAGATCCATGAGGCTTGGTGCAGGGCTACCATGAGGGTAGGCAACTTAGAGAGAGAGACTCGAGTTAGATCCACCAGGATTGACACTCTGGAGTATGCTTTGGACGTTTCCTTTGATCGTTTGAGGGACCGGGTTATGAGGTATCCTCGGGAGATGGGCAGTAGTCACCGCGTGATTAGACGTCGTGTGGTTGATGAGTTGGTTCGACAGGCTTACCGTTGGGCAGTTCGTCGCAGCAGGCGTTGATTATTGTTAGTTATTATCTTTAGTTGTATTGATAGGTAGTAGTAAGTCCCACCTTTTGTTCTATTAAGGATGTTTCAGCTGTTGTAAACCATTATGTTTCGATGTATGCATAGTATGTCAGTTAGACCCCAACTTTTGTTCTGTTAGAGGGGTTGGTGGTAGTGACTCCTCACTTTTGTTCGTCGGAGGATAGTCGTTATTAGGCAACTTGTGCCTTGAGCGTTTATAGAAGTATGCCACTTGTTGAGTCTGTACTAAAATATTGGTATATAAATATAAATGCAGTTATTTCCTTGTTTAAATCAAATATGCTTGATATATAGTTTTGAATTTAAATGTTAATTTGGCTAACATAATGTGTAGAGTTATAAGCATAAGTCTAATATTTGCTCTTTAGCAGATCATGCCGAGAGGTAGACCACGCAATCAACGTATCCCAGAGTCAGAGAGTGAGGTTGCGGATCAACCCAATCCTATGAGAATGTTTGCAGAAATGCTGGCGGAAGCCATGCAAACTAGACCCCCACCAGTGGTAGTACAACTAGCACCGCAGCCAGCGTCGCACTTGGCAAATTTTAAGGACTTCAAACTGGTTGGACCACCGGAGTTTCAGGGAACTCTAAACCCGATCGAAGCACAGACTTGGATCGAGAAAATGGAGAAGGTGTTCGAGGTCGCTAGGGTGGCCGAAGCACAGAAGACTAGTTTCGCTACCTTCATGATGAAGGGGGAGGCGAACTATTGGTGGAAGGCCAGCAAGGGTCGTGCAGGAGAAGGCGTCATCACCTGGGAACGTTTTAAGGAAATGTTTCTGGAAAACTACTTTCCAGAAAGCATGCAGCAAGAAATGGAGGTGAAATTCCTCGAGTTAAAACAGGGAAGCATGTCTGTGGCTGAATATGCAGCCAAGTTTAATGAGTTGGCAAGGTTTGCAACTCATCAAGTTGATACGGAGGCTAGGAAGGCTCGGAGGTTTGAGCTGGGACTGAAGCCGTGGGTGTACCGTTCTGTGGCGGTATTAAAAATCAAGAGCTTTGCAGAGCTATTGGAAAGGGCAATCATTGCAGAGGGTGGCAGTGAGGCCCTGACTAAATTCAACCAGGAGAGGAAAAAGGGTCATGAAGGACAGAAGACGGGGAGCAGTGGAGGCAGCAACCCCAATAAACAAAAGTGGAATGAGAGTCAATCGTCCGAAGGTAACAAATCTGGAGGAGAGGCTAAGAAGGTTGGCAGATGCAACAATTGTGGTAAGAACCACACGGGCGAATGCTTGAAAGGAAAAAGTGTTTGCTATAGTTGCGGGTAGCCGGGACACATGGCTCCACAATGCCCGAAAAAGATGAAGGGAGTATGTTTTTCCTGTGGAGCAACCGATCATCATGCCAAGGACTGCCCAAAGAGGAAGGGAGACACTGGGAGTGGCAACAGAGGCAACAACAACAACAACAACAACAACAACAGGCTGAGCATTGGAGGGTCAGCCAGCCAGGCCAACCGTCCCACAGTGCGCACCTTCAACATGACTGTGCAGGATGCAGTCGACTCCAAGGACGTGGTGTCAGGTATCATCCTGATCAATGATATTAATGCATATGTATTGTTTGATTCGGGTGCTACCTGCTCATTTGTTTCTGAAGATTTTGCTAAGAGAATAGATTTACCTCAAGAAAAGCTAGAACACCCTATGAACGTAGAAGTAGCAAACAAAGAAATCATTCCCGTAGACTGCATTCATAGGAACTGTTGTGCTGAATTACGAGGGTTTAGACTTAACGTAGATTTGATACCGATTCGTCTGGGGGAGTTTGATATAATCTTAGGGATGGATTGGCTATCGAGTCACGGGGGCGGTTATTGACTGTAAGAAGAAGTGTGTGCACCTAAAGACTCCGAATAGGTCCAAAGTTATATTTTACGATAGTAAATCGCCGAGACAATCAAGTTGTCTGACGATGATGCAAGCACGAAAGTTGCTCAGGAAAGGGTGCGTAGGTTATTTGGCACATGTGGTTGATACTCGACGTGTTGAGGGCAAACTGAGTCAGATACCTGTTGTACGGGAATTCGCTGATGTTTTCCCAGAAGAGATTCCGGGGTTACCGCCGGACAGGGAAGTGGAGTTTGTTATTGATTTGGTACCAGGGACCACACCGATATCGAAGGCGTCGTATCGTATGGCACGAGTAGAAATGAAAGAATTGATGGTTCAGCTGCAGGAACTGCTAGATAAAGGTTACATCAGACCAAGCGTGTCACCATGGGGAGCGCCGGTTCTGTTTGTAAAGAAGAAGGATGGTTCGATGAGGCTTTGTATTGATTACCGGGAGTTGAACAAGGTCACGATTAAGAACAGGTATCCGCTACCCAGAATTGATGATCTGTTTGATCAACTTAAGGGGGCGAAATACTTTTCGAAGATAGATTTGAGGACGGGTTATCATCAACTGAAGGTGAGGGAGGAGGATATCCCGAAAACGGCATTCAGAACTCATTATGGTCATTTCGAGTTTCTAGTGATGTCATTTGGATTGACGAATGCATCAGCGGCATTCATGGATATGATGAACAGAGTGTTCAAGCAGTACTTGGACAAGTTCGTGGTCGTATTCATTGATGACATATTGGTGTATTCGAAGACAGAGGAAGAACATGCAGAACACTTAAGGATCGCATTGGAGGCTTTGAGAAGGGATAAGTTGTACGCTAAGTTTTCGAAGTGTGAATTTTGGTTGCAAATGGTGCAGTTTCTAGGTCATGTTATCGACAAAGACGGTGTTTCGGTGGATCCAGCGAAGGTGGAGGCAGTTATCAATTGGGAACAACCGAAGACGCCGACTGAGATCAGGAGTTTCTTAGGGTTAGCGGGGTATTATCGGAGATTCATTCAGGATTTTTCGAAGATAGCATCACCGTTGACCAATCTTACCCGAAAGACTGTGAAGTTTGTTTGGTCGGAGAAGTGCAAGGAAAGTTTTATAGAGTTGAAGAAGAGGTTGAGCCAGGCACCAGTGTTGGCTTTACCGGACGACACGGGAGGTTTCGTAGTGTACAGTGATGCGTCACACAAGGGTCTTGGTTGTGTGCTAATGCAACACGGCAAGGTCATTGCGTTTGCGTCACGTCAGTTAAAGGATTATGAGAAGGGTTACCCGACTCATGACCTGGAATTAGCAGCGGTAGTTTTTGCCTTGAAGATTTGGAGGCACTACCTATATGGCGAGAAGTGTGAGATATATACAGACAACAAAAGTCTGAAATATATCTTCACTCAGAAGGAGTTGAATATGAGGCAGCGCCGATGGTTAGAATTGATCAAAGACTACGACTGTGAGATTCTGTACCATCCGGGCAAGGCCAATGTAGTAGCAGATGCCTTGAGCAGAAAAGGCAGGGAGAAGTTGTTGAAGCTAACAAATCAGGAAGAGTTGGTGAGAGATTTCGAAAGTTTGGAGTTGGAGATCAAATATCCGATGGAGACGGACGAGAAGTTATTTACAGTGTCAGCAAGCCCGACCTTATTAGACAAGATCAAAGAGGCTCGGGAAAAGGATGAAGATTGTGATAGTATTAAGAAGCGACTTGCTGAAGGCGAGGAGCTTAAGTACAAGATTGATAGCACAGGGTTGCTAAAGTTTGAAGGGAGAGTCTGGGTACCGTTAGATCCGGAGCTTCAGGAAGAGATTCTTCAGGAAGCTCACAGTACAAGGTACTCAGTACACCCCGGGAGTACAAAGATGTATCAGGATTTAAGGCAATATTTTTGGTGGCCGAATATGAAGAGGGAAGTGGCAGAATGTGTCATTCGATGTCTGACATGCCAGCGGGTTAAAGCAGAGCATCAACGGCCGAGCAGACTGCTTCAACCACTAGAGATTCCGGAGTGGAAGTGGGAGCACATCACGATGGATTTTGTGGTGGGTTTGCCACCGACACATAAAGGTTTGGACGCCATCTGGGTAATAGTGGATCGTCTGACCAAGTCAGCTCATTTTCTACCTATCAGAATACGGTACAATCTGGAGCAGTTAGCGAAGCTCTATGTGAAGGAGATAGTGTCACGACATGGAGTGCCGGTATCGATTGTGTCCGACAGAGATCCGCGCTTCACGTCAAATTTTTGGAAAAGTCTGCAAGCAAGGATGGGTACACAGTTGAGGTTAAGCACAGCGTACCATCCTCAAACTGACGGCCAGAGCGAGCGAACGATTCAGACCTTGGAGGATATGCTCTGAGCGGTCGTGATGGACCTAAAAGGCAGTTGGGATGACCATTTGCCACTGGTGGAGTTCGCTTACAACAACAGCTACCACGCTAGTATCGGTATGCCACCATACGAAACGCTTTATGGAAGAAAATGTCGAACACCGTTGTGTTGGAACGAGGTCGGTGAACGAAGACTGCTTGGACCTGAAATGGTACAGCAGACTGCAGACACAGTACAACTTATCAGAAATCGACTGGTAGCAGCTCAAGATCGTCAAAAGAAGTACGCGGATTTGCATCGCCAAAAGCGGGACTTCGACGTGGGCAGTTTCGTATTTCTGAAGGTATCTCCCTGGAAGGGGAAGATCCGTTTTGGTAAGAAGGGCAAGCTGAGCCCTAGGTTCATAGGACCGTTCGAAATCTTGAGGCGAGTCGGTGAAGTGGCGTACGAGGTAGCATTACCTCCTGAACTGGAGCACATTCACAACATGTTTCATATGTCAATGTTACGGCCGTATAAACCGGACTACAAGCACGTTATCTCCTATGAACCAATTCAAGTCGAGAAGGACTTATCATATGAAGAAGTTCCTGTCCAGATACTCGATAGGAAGGAACAGAAGCTGAGGAATAAGATAATTCATTCAGTTAAAGTACTTTGGAGGAATCACGCAATTGAAGAAGCTACGTGGGAACTAGAGGAAGAAATGAGAACGAATTACCCGTTTTTATTTAAGTAACCTTATTTTACAATTCTGATGACGGAATTTTTATAAGGGGGGAGAATGTAATGTCCTAGAATTTTCACGTCATTATTAATTTAATTTCCAACGAGTTAGTTTTACGAGATTATTTAAATCTTTTTATGTGATTAATTAATTACGTAATTAAATAATTATGCGATTAATTACTAGAATTAATTAAAGGGGGTCATTAATATGTTTTTAAATTAGTAAACAAACCCTAAAATTTTAATATCAAAATAATTGATAAGTTTCCTATTAATTAAATATTCAATTAAATTGAATATAATGAGTTAATTAAATATAATAAATTAATTAATATGATTATTAATTAATGCAAATAAGGTGAAATATTAATAATAATATTATTTAGTCCATTTAGTAATTTATTACTAATGGGTTAGAATATTTAATTATTTATTCAATCTAATTATTTATTTAACCATTGATTGAATAATTAATGTGTAAATTATTAAATTAGCTCAACATGGGTCTATTAGTAGCCCAAGTGGAGAATAATAAAATTTGACAATTTAGTAGCCCAAACAATTTAATAGGAGCCCAATTGGTATTTTAAATAAAGTCCAATAATTGGCCCACTTGGAAAATACTTTATATAACTTATTAATTATTCAAATGTAACAAATGACTATCATTTTGGGACAATAATAAGAGCCATCAGCCGACCATGTGGAGAAGAGAGAGAAAAAAAATTGGTTTTGTTTTTATTTTGTTTTATTTTTCATTTATTTAATAAAAGGATTGCTTGTTTTATTTTTAAAGTACATAGACACCATTCTTCTTTTCACCAACTTAGTACTTAGCTAGATTTCTTGCACAAGTCTCCAACTACCCTAATTATGGAAATTTGATAGATATAGATTTTATATCTATGCCCATTGTAAGTATACTTACAATTTAGTAGTTTTTGTAAGTCATTTCTCATCTTTTATTTTCCAACTAAAGAGAGAGCTAGAGAGCATTTGTAAGTATAAGAAAATATTGAGAGCAAAATACCAAGAGAAGAGAAGGAGTTCTTGGTTTATGTCTTCAAGATTCACAACATATTTTGAAAAGAAAAGGAGAATAGCTATCAAAACAAGGTAGTTATTTTTATAAACCTTAATCTTGTTTTCCTTTAAGTTTATGGTAGAAATATTAACATAGTAATTTCTATGGTTAAAATCATGCTATGTATGCTTCTATGATTGATCATGAGTTTAACTTATGTTTTATAAGTTTTAATTATGGAAAACATGTGTTTAGTAGTGTGTAATCAAATCTTGAAATTTATGACCACAAATATTTTTATAAAACTTAGGTTTGATGTTCTAATATTATAGAACATTAAATCATGAGAAAAACAAAGTTTGAATAACTCAAAATGGAGTTATATACAAAAAGTTATGATTTATGGTAGTTTATGTGATGTAAAATTTTTTATAAAAAAATAATGATATTAAATCATGAAAAATTAAATTTTCATGTTATAAATTGATATTAAGTGATTGGTAATTTTTTTGGATTTTTATTGAGGATTTAAAGCTTACTTGGTAGTATACTTTTATTTAAAATGGATATTGCCAGAACACTGTTCACATTCTGCAAAGGGAAAAAAATTAAAGGGTTTTCGCGCAATGCGCGCGCACTGTTCATAGAAAACGCGGAGACAAAACGACGTCGTTTGACGTTTGTAGAACGTTACTCCGCACGTACGCGCGGAAGCCATTTCCGGCTTCTCAAAACGGCACCGTTTTGGGCCGTTCTGTGTGCTGCTCGCGCAATGCGCAGCAGACGGATTTTGCGGAAATTACAATTCTGCCCCTCCGTGTTTTTCTCTGCGAAATTACTATTTTGCCCTCGGATCAGTTTTCAACTTATTTACAGAAATGTCATCCGGGTTAAATTTAATTAATTTAAATATTTAAAAACTAATTTAAAATTTTAACAAAAATAATAATAATACAAAAATGATATTAGGGAGGATATTTTTCATTAAGTTTAATATTTAAATATTTTAAATATTAATCTAGTTAGCTAAATCATGGTTAAGTTAAATAAATTTATTAGTTATTTATTATTTAAAATGTTAATAATAAATAAAGGTAATAAATTAGCAATTATTATTTAGTTACTATTAAATAATAATTGAAGAGAGATAAAAATCTATAAATTAATTATTTATTATTTAAATATTATTAAATAATAAATAAGGATAATTAAGTAATCAATTATTATTTAATTAACATTAAATAACGATTAATGGAAATTAAGTTATTAGATTAACAATTTATTATTTAATTTAACTAATAAATAAAGATGAATTGATTTTTATTTAACCTTAAATAATAATTAAAAATAATTAAATAATTAAGAGGATTAAAATTAGTAAACTATTATTTAATTTCCTTAAATTAAATAATAAGTGAGGTTAATTAATTAATTAATTATTAGTTGATTAATATTAAATTAAAGAAGGTTAAAATTAAATCAATAATTATTTATTATTTAATTATAATTAAATAATAAGTAAGTACAATTAGTTATTATTTATTTTAAATAATAACTAGAGTTAATTAATTTCTATTTAGCCAAGATTAAATAGTAATTAAATAGAGATTGAATTAATACAATAAATTGAATTTAATTATACTTTAATTAAACAATTGTAATAAGTTGTTTAAGGGTTTAATAAGTGTCCAACGCTTAAGAAAAATATTTTCTAACTTATTAAATTATTAACCTAATTTGATTGAGGGTCTATAAGGTTAATAATATTATTTCGACTAATGTAAATTATGTGTTAGTACTTATATGATAAATCAGTACCTTAGTGAGCGTATAGTTGTGCAAATACGTCGTACTAATTATTAGACCAACTTTATTAATGTTAGGTCTTTTTAAAGCCAGTTAGTTAAAGCTAGACATTTATTGTAGCTGAGCAGACAAGCAAGTTCCTTATCTCTAAACTCATTTCATTGAGCAAATTATTCATCTAAGCTTGAACTGTTATTTTCAAGCATGCTTTGAGTGGTTTAATTACTTTACAATTATTCCACATCGATATTATTGTTATTCGCACTTGTTGCACTTGAGATTGTACCGTCATTAACTTGTACTTAATTATTGTTCTACTGTTTAAAGAACTGTTCAAAGTAGGTCTAAGCCATTGTTCGGGTAGACGTTTATGTTAAAGATTTTAAAAGCTATCCAAATCATTGAAGATGCGGATTCTTAGACTATTATGAACACCCCTTTATTATAGGGGAGTACCCTGTATCTAATATCAGGTACAAAAATACGGAAATTAAATGTTATGCATACACATATTGTACTGAGGCTGATCCCTCGGGTATATATTTCTAGTAGTAACCATTGGGTCAACCTGCTATTGACTCCAGTGGATATTTATAGTTCATACTCTATTTGACTATCCTAATTTTAAAAGTAAACTATTATTCCTGCTTATGTTATTCACATTATTGAATTGTTCAGCTATTCCCTTTCATTCATGATATATTGTTCCTTGTTGTTATTTAAACTTGTTGAGCAAACTAGTTGCTCACTCTTGCTATATCATGAAACCTTATTGCAGTGCAACCCGAGACTTCGGGAAAGAACAAGGGTAAAGGAAAGATGAAGTAATAGACTTTGAGATGCAGCCCTGTAGTTAATTAAATTAATTGTTATGTAATATAAACCCTAAGTACTTTATTAAGGGTATTTGTGTACTTTTGTGTAAGGTTATCGTATCTTGGGACTAGTAACACCTTTTGAATGAACAACATATGTTTATTATTCCGCATTTAGTTACTGTATGTTGTTTAGAGGTGAATGTTTGTATTGGATCGTGATGACCGGATCCGGGTATTTGGAACCCGAATTTGGGGGCGTCACAGGTTGGTATCAGAGCTGTAGGTTAGAAACGGTAGGATTGCGAAACCTAGGTTATAACCTTAGTACTAAACTCTTATCGAGTGCGTTAGGAGATGAATCGGGGAGATTCATCATGTTATGTATTTTTGGAGATGGATTGAGAGAAAACGTTGAAGCATCACTCCTGAAGGACATAAAGTAATTGATGATGATGTAGCGAAGCTAATAGAGGCATGATTCATCTTCGAGATATACTATCCCGAATGGTTGGTCAACGTCGTCTTGGTGAAAAAGTATAATGGAATATAAAGGATGTGTGTTGATTAAGACGATCTGAACAAAGCTTGTCCGAAGGATTGTTACCCCTTCCAAGCATCGACCAGTTAATTGACTCTACCTCTATCCATGCAATGTTGAGCTTCCTATATGCCTTCTCAGGCCACAACCAAATCCGAATATGGATAGATGGCATCCCGAAGGTGGCCTTCATTACTCATAGAGCTATTTATGCATATATGTTGATGTCTTTCGGATTAATTAACACAAGGGCCACCTACCAACAGATGATGAACAAGGTCTTTAGGAGTCAGATAGGCTGGAACATAAAAGTCTATGTCAATGATATGATAGTCCGAAGCATGGAAATGGTGGATCATTTGATCGATCTTAAGGAATGTTTTCAGAACGTCTAAAAGTTCAACATAAGGCTGAATTCAACCAAATGCACCTTCGTACTCAGATCCAGAAAGTTCTTAGGGTGCATGGTGAGCCCAAGAGCGATTTAAGCCCATCCAAAAAAAAAAATTGGCGATAATAAGCATGCAACCCCCCAAAAATTTTTAAGAAGTTCAGAAGTTAACTGGAAGGCTAGCAGCACTTCAGTGATTCATGTCCAGATCTTCAGAGAAGTGCTTACCCTTTTTGAATACTTTGAAAGGAATGCAGAATCAGAAGACCTTTTAGTGCATCAAAGAGTGTCAAGCCGCCTTCGAACAAATCAAAAGGTACATCTCTTCCCCCCCCCCCCCCCCCCTCTTCTAAGTAAAGCTTTACCTGAGGAAGACTTATACATATATCTCTCGGGCACTCCTCTGGCTGTTAGAGCCATTCTAATTAGGGAAGATACTGACGGGAAAAAGCCAATATATTATGTAAGTCATGTACTTCAGGATGCCGAAACCTGGTATTCGAACTTGGAAAAATTAGTATATGCCCTGGTGACATCAAGCAGGAAACTCCGATAATACTTTTAAGGGAGGACAATAGTTATCTTGATTGATCAACCCTTCAGGAGGGTCCTCTATTGGCCAGATCTATCTGGGAGGTTTGCAGCATGGGCAGTGGAACTAAGTCAATTAAACTTAGAATTTTGTCCACGCACCACAATAAAGGTTCAAGCCCTAGCAGACTTCATCACAGAATGTTCTTTCCCATAAGAGCTAGAGACTGAGACGAGTAATGCTCCCGAAGAAAAAAGGTTCTTCGTCCGAAGCACAACCTTAGATTTTATTTGTCAATGGTTCCTCAACGGGTCAAAGAAGTGGTGTTGGGGTCATCCTTACATCAACCAAAGGATTCAAGGTCCAACAATCCATTCGATTCAACTTCTTGGCCAATAACAACATTCATGAATACAAATTTCTCCTAGCTAGTCTGAGATTGGCGAAGAGCCTAGAAATGTAGAACATGGTTATCTATAGTGACTCTCAACTGGTAGTGAAATAAGTTCTTAGAGAGTATGAAGCTCGGGAACCACATTTGTAATCCTACTTGACATTCGTCTGAAGCACACTTGCAGGCTTTCATAAATATTAAGTGACCGGAGTGGTACGGGCTGAGAACGCTATGGTCGATGCTCTATCCAAACTTGTTACCACTAATCAAGAGTCGCTAGGTGGTTCGGTATATCTTGAGGAGTTGGAACAATCGAGCACTTTAACCAAGGAGGTGCTAAACATTGATCAAGAAATTTGTTGGATGACTCCAATAATAGACTTCCTGAGAAATGATGTCTTACTCAAAGATAAAGTTTTGGCTCAAAAAGTCATATATAAATCCACCAAATACTGTATCAACAATGATCAACTTTACAAAAGGTCTTACTTGTCACCATTATTCCTCTACGTGGGCCCTAGAAGGGATAATTACATACTTCAGGAAGTGTATGAAGGAATCTGTGGAGATCATATGGGAGCCAAGTCACTATCACATAAGATCCTTCGGTAAGACTACTACTGACCCACAATGTTGCAGGATGCCAAGGACTATGTCAAAAAGTGCCCCAAATGTCAAGCTTTTACCTCGGTACCTCGACAACCACCCAAAAAGTTAACACCAATTCTCTCACTGATTCCTTTTGCCGTATAAGGAATCGACATCTTGGGTTCCCTTCCACAAGGAAAAGGATAAGTCAAATTCATAGTGGTGTCAATAGATTACTTCACAAAATGGGTAGAGGCCAAGCCTTTAGCTTAGATAACCAAAGAGGCTTGTCTTCAGTTCCTCAAAGAGCAAGTGATTTATCGTTTCAATATCCGGATGATCCTCGTATCCGATAATGAGACTCAATTTGTGGGAAGAAAGTTTGAGGGTTTCCTTCAATAATTGAACATACAACACCGTCGGACTTCTATGGCCCATCCTCAAGCTAACGGCCAATTTGAAGTCATGAACCGGACCCTTCTAAATGGGATCAAACGGAGACTCAAGGAAGCAAAAGGCAAGTAGCCCAAAGAATTACTCCATGTCTTATGGGTTTACCAGACTACTCATTGGACCACGATAGGTGAAACTTCTTTCGAGTTAGCCTATGGAAATGAAGCTTTAATCCCAGATGAAATCGGAGCTCCAACGTCAAAGGTTCAAACCTTTAATGAGATACTAAACAATAGGGGACTTCGAGAAAACCTCGACCTACTCAAAGAGTGTCGAGACAATGCAGTGCTTAGGCTTGCAACTTATCAATAGCATATGACTAGGCACTTCAACAAAAAATTAAAGATTAGAACATTTCATGTGGGTGATTTGGTTCTCCAGGAAGCCGAAGCCTTAACGCCTCAGGAAACGGGCAAGCTAATGCCCACTTAGGAAGGTCCTGACAAAGTTATTGAAGTAATAAAGCCAGGGACTTACAAACTTCAGTCAACGAATGGTCAAGACATACCCAACACGTGGCATAAAGTTTGACTTCTAAAATACTACCAATAAATACTTGTACATATTCTTAACTTGTCTTTGACGTTGATTTCAGCCAAAGTTGTTACTTCTTCGAAATTAATAAAATTATCATTTTGTTCCATTATTGTCTTATGTGTTGATCTGACACACTTAAAAAAAATTTAAGCCTTATATTATATCCAGGTTCACAATGAAGGTTGCAAGGGGCAAGAAAGCCTAAGTAGTGTTAATTTAACATCAAACAGAAAGCACAAGCATACAACAGATTTGTTAAAGAGAATAAGTCTAACAAAATAAGTCCAATTTTTTTTTAAATTGGCATCTTTATTGATTGACGAAATTTGTACAAGGTATATTTCAAAGTACAATCTCTTCATATCTAATACAAGAGTCCTATCAACTAATAATAAAAAGCTGGCCATATTGCTTCTCCTTGGACACCTTCTGATAGTTCATCTCTTCGAGAGGCGTCCGTTATTGAAGTTTGTGCTTCATTTCTTAACGACAAAACATCTATTACAATCTTGTTCCTTTCTTGTTGAAGGGAAGAGTTTAAGGAAATCTCGTTCTTACCTCTCTCAATCAAGAGCGGCATGGAAGAGCAAGAGATGAGTACACCCCTCCAGAAGCTCATCTTTGGATGCAGTATAAGAACTGATTCGATTCAAAGAACTCTGAAAATGGGAGAAAAGGCCCAATCTCATAGATTAAACCAATTAATCTCGTCCCTTTAATAGTCCAGGATTAAAAGTAACAAAGGGAAACCCTTCTCTTGCGTGAAGAGCAATTAGAGAGACTCCCCCTACTATGAAGAGCGATTATAGAGACTCGGTTGGGGATACGATTGTACTCGAAGTAAATCATCTCTCTAATATCATTTTCCCTACCATCACTCAGATACTTGGTTATGACTCCACCAATAATGGAGGAGAATGGAGACATGAAACTTAGGGAGGGAAGAAAAGGATTGCTACAGAGAATTATGGGAGACCATTGTTTCTATGAGTATGAGAATAACTAATGGTCTCCACCCCTATTTATACCAGATTATGGTGCAACAGTTCAATTGGAATTCCCAAAGTCTCGGCATTTATTTTACCTTTGGATTTGGAAACATTCGTTATCCCGAGATAATCTGTTAAGATTCTCCAGCTTAACTGTTGTGATTGATATCCCAAGGTAACCAGTTGGAATTCTAGAGAATCTGCTGCCTTAAATCGCGTCTCCTTTCAAATTCAAATTCAAAGATTTGGGCTTGCCTATCTTATAGATTGGGCTTGTAATCTGCACAAAACTCAACATCAAATGGACATTTGGTGAGCTAATAGGGCACATAATCGACCTAACTCCGTGACAAACACATTTGGCCCAAATTTACAATGTTCATTCTGATACATGACATCCTTTGGTCCGATAACCTTGGAAATCCTGAAGATAGAAAACTTCGGTCTGACATCCTAAGAATCCCAAAAAAGATCTTTCTTTGGTCTGAAAACTTGGGAAATACAAAGAAATCCCTATTCGGCTAAAGAACCCTGGGATCCTAAAGAAACTTACCTTTCAGTCCGATGTCTTACGGCTCCTAAAGAAGATTTACCTTCTATCGAAAGTTTTTAAAGCTCTCAAAGGAAACGCCCTTTGGTCTAAAATCCTTAGAACCCAGAAGATTTACACTTTAATATAATATCCTTGGATTCCCAAAGGATGAGACTCTTCAATAGGAGACAATTAAACTCCCAAAGAGTATATTTTTTAAGCTTAGTCATTTTACTTGTCTAACAACCATTATGTTAAATATTAATGTACTTTGTTCCAATTAACACCTTACCTTGTCCTTGAGACTTATCTTTGATCCTCTCATATAAGGTTAGGGGGCAAGGAGTCTAAGAAGTAAACTTTACATTGAACACAAACAATATTTAACATAACATAATGGCAAAAAAGAAGACAATGAATAAATTTGAATATTTGGTCAACGGTTTACAAAGTTTGATCGAAGGATTTACAAAAGTATCAAAAGGAACATCTAGGACAAGCTATTCATCAGGGAGTACAAGCCCGAGTTCTTCTAGAGAATGGCCCTTCATTCATAACATATTCCTCCCCGGCTTAAAACCTTCACTGAATTTGCTCAATATATGGCAGTTGATTTACTCAGCAAAGCTTAGTAAGGCCTTATAATCATCAATGATCCTTTGGCGAATATCGGGGGCGATATAGGAAGAAGAAATCAGAAGAAAATGGTCTTTAACCACGACATCTTCTTTAGAAGGAAAACCCTCGATTACCCTTCCGAAGTATTCTCTTAATTTGGCCAGCCTCTCAGTGTAGGCCTTCACTGTTTCATTTATCTCCCAAAGACAAATGTAGGCCTTACCTAATTCCTCTTCAATGACTATCTGCATGTTGTTCTCCTCTTTGAGCTTCTCATCGACTTCAAGCTTCTCTGCCCGGGAGGCCTTCAAGCTTTCATTGAAGTTGGTAATATCGTCATTGGCTTCGACCAGAGAAGCTTCAACCTCATCCCTATCCTTCAAAAGTTTGTCATAGTCAGTTTGAAGAATTTTCACGCCCGCAGAAACAGACTTGAAGCTATTATAGAACTTCTTGGCATCGTTTTTGGCCTTCCTAACCTCTTCGGACCCTTGGAGGAAATCCTTCTGACTATCAATAACCCAAAGTGTAATTGCATTGACCTAACGACATGGGGGTCTAAGCATCAGGGAACCGGAGGGATTAAACAAAAGGAAAAAGGGAAGGGTATAAAAACGGAAAGCTTACCTGGGCTTGGTGCAAGAGGAGTATCTCCACAACGAACTAAGGATCTTTTCCCTCAAACATCGAGTCATCAGCGAATGACCGGAAGCCTTCAAAGAACGAAGGATCAAACTTCTGGAAGCCAGCAAGATATACCGCAGCTATAGGACTCTTAGAGGAAGTTCCCCCGGATAATATCTTTTGTTTCGTGGAAGCAGATAGGAGGTCTGAAACTTTTTCCTTCCATTTCCTCCTCAATCCTGCAGTCTCCTCGAAAACAACAGACTCTTCCTCCATAATGAATACTTGTTGAAAAGGTTCTCCCAGACCAACGGCGATGGGAAGATCGACAAATTTTGGTTAGGCCTCAAGGTTTGAGACTGGAGCTGTAAAGCCTCCGAAACCCCATCATTTCCTAATGGCAATCTCGTGCATTAATACATAACTTTTTTACCTCTAAAACTATATCATTAAAACATAATACAATTCATAAACCTGTTTATTTAACTTACATTTATATCCTGTCTTAGAATCATAACCTTCACATTTTTAAACTTAGAACTCAGATCATATATACATAAATATGACCTAGTCTATTACATTTTTAAAATCATATAACTTATGATTTTTCTTAACTTAATTTGTGAGTACAATCACCATTCATAACTATTCTTACATAATTCTGCTTACTCACATCTTTGTCATACATACGAGTTTATTACATATAATACTCGACTTACAATAATACATTAATTTTATCTCATTACAATATTTTTATGAATAAAACTTACATACGTAGTTATCCCAATGAATTTACAAAGCATACATCACATTATTAACGACAAAGTTTAAAATTAAAAACTAAGACACTAATTAACTTATATCTTTATAGGTTTACATTTATCTACTGACTTATTATATTCTACAAATGAATATAATACATTCCTTTATACATTTCTATGTATTTACCATTCCTTACTCTTTATCTTAACCGGAACCTCCGGCCTTCTCATACTTTGCCTGAAAATATCAGTTTAAGCAAAAATGAGCACAACGGCTCAGCAAGTTTAACAGTTAACACATTTTATGCTCGCAGTTTATATACATGTGCCATACCTTTTTTATTATGCATATATCTATGCATTATATCTATCATGCTGTATATTTTCAAAATATAAATTTCACATATTGCATTTAACAGTTAAAACACGTAAATTGCACGAAGTGCACATTTCAAACATAATGACGTCACATTGCCTGTCAAATGGTTCACATAGAAAAATTATTACAATTCAACAAGTTTTGAAAAACTTGCCTGATATACGTTACTTTGATAAACCTTTACGTTTCTTGAATGTCTTTCATATCCTTCATCACATCGGCTTGCTAATCCGAATTCTATCTGTCATCGTTCAACCTATCAATCATAATAAGGTCACAATACGTCTCATACATTCTTTAAACTTAATCCATAATTACTATACCACTAGTCTTTAATCATTTCACATTTAATGTATTATACCTTACATAGGTTAATAATACATTCTAACTCATTACCGATCTTTTACACAATTATTATCATGCTTTTACTTAACTTTGATATGTTAAATTATACAGTTCATTGTTCTTTTATACCTTAATACCCAAAACATTGACCATTTTAATGAATCTAGGGTTTACATAACCTATCTCTATCATCCCACATCAAAACATAGCATTTTGGGACACTTAATTTTTTTTTCTAGGTACAGGGCACTGCGCCCCGATGCAGAACATCTCGCTGAATGAGATGTTCTCAGTTGACTACACCCTGGCGTTGACTGAACTCACTGGGGGTGAATTCTTCTCTATTGACTGTGCCCTAGCGTAGTGTTTAGTGCAAAGCACAATGCCTAGGTGCAGTGTTCAGAAATCGGGAAACTTGATTTTTGCATCAACTTTGTTGATTTTTAACTCCTTCGTCTAACATCCAATTAAGCTCAAATTTAGACCATAACTAGGTATTACTACATAGTATTTTACAAAAAATATAAATTGACTCATTTTGCATATTAAAATTATCAAAGCATTAGCCCGTAAAAGGGCGTTTAAACTCGTTTTTACACTTAAACTCATTTTCAACATTTTTCAGCAACTAGTGATTTTTGGCCATTCACTTCTAACGTTCATTCCAACACTTGATTTAGCTTAAATACATCATATAACACATGTATAGACCTCTCAAAGAACTTAACTTTACACACAACGATAATTGTCCACAAAAACTCATTTTAGGTTGAAACGATCGATTTTGATCGCTCGAAACGCATTTTCATTCTAATTTTTATTCGTTGACTACCAAATTAACGTAGACACATGTAATAACATAAAACTAAGTCTTTTAACTTTATTTCACCATTAATTACTCAAAATTGACAAAAATCACCTTTGAGTTGGATTTTCATCAACTTTACATAAACTTTTCATAAAATCTTCTTTTCAAGTCTTAAACTCCAATTTCCATATACTCATTAAAGAGTTTATTTTCAACTTTTATGGACTTATACTACACATATATGAATTTTTTAAAATACATTTACATTTAAAATATGTTTACATGAATATATTACTGTCCTATGTAGTTTTAACTTCCAAAATCATGTTTTCTATACTTTTAAGTATATATCATGCTATCTTTCATACAAATACACCTCATACCCTCATGTTCAACCTTATAGCTTAAGGTTTAATCATGAACTTTCAACTTATGACACATATCCTTCCATAATTCATAACTTTAACTATACATACATGTATAGATTTTATCACCGTAGTATAAATTAAATATTCTTAATTTGTCGTTACGATTATGCCATCCACTTCTAAAATAAATATTACTCTTTTACGGTGTGGCCCTTTAGGTTCTTCATATTAAACCGGTTGTATAATAAATAAATTAGAACAATTCAACATTCATTTGTTATGAATTAACTCTTTAATTTAGAATAAATATTTATTCTACAATAAGGGTAAGCCCCCTTAGCAATTAATTGTCATTCCAGATAATATAGATTTCAACATTTGATCGTAAAAGAGTCTTTCAATGAATATTTAATCCTTCTATCACATAATGTCTCAATCAAATATAAGACATGAAATTTTAGTCAAGTCTTATTTTATTTGATATTTGCATTTCAATTCTTAAATGCATAACTCAAATGTAAATTAAAAACTCCTTTCTAATTTTCATTCCGTCTTGGCCAATGATTTTTGAGTTGTCATTTATCGAATTACATAGGACATTATATCCCTTTAATAGAAGTGGTAGATTCTTTGTTGACCATTCACAACTTATTATACCTGGTCATACCATTTGATATACCCTAAGGTCTTAAGGAATATGCCAAAGTATAACTCATCATACACAAGGTACTATGATGATCTCAAGTCCAAAGATCACTTGTACTACTATCACATAAGGGACTCATAGTGACAGACATGTAAAACTCCATTAGGTGTTCTTTAAACGAGTCAAGTTCAGTGAACTTATTCTCTAATAAGCACCTACATACTTGTTTTAGTGTCTCTACACAAATAATTATGAGATCAATAATCCTCTTCATAATAGCAAACATAGTATGTACTGATATATCCGGATTCACTAATCCCCATTTTAGTGATCCCACAATTAAGAACATTTTAGTTTTGAACTCTCTTGAATTTAGATCTCATTAGCATAATTAACATTATGATTCTAAAAACATTACTTCAAAACTATGAGTTTATTCATATAATTAATTCAGCTAATTAATCATGAATAAAGAAATTCATTGATATTATTATTAATAAATCGAATAAGATTACAAAGTATATGTATATCATATCATATGTGATTTGCTTGAGGGAATACTACTTTCATATCGACCTCTGGTTGACCTACATAATTTGTAATTCGATCTATCGATTAATCTTCATTGGACCATTAATAAAATTTATGTCGGTCTAAACTACCTCATAAGCCTTCACTATTTAACCCCACACTCATTATTTAACATTTCCTCATTTACCTCATTCACCTTTGCCTTTAACTCACATTAATATTTATTATTTATTTATATTTATATCCATTTTCTACAAATAAAACAACTCTTATCGGCATTTTATTTGTTTAGTAATTACCTTTATATTCATAAACCACAATTAATCTTTATTGTTAATGATTTGTTTATTACATCTCATGATCATAGTCTACAAATAAAATAATATTTGTTATTATTTTATTTATTTAATCATTCTACATATATTTATTTAATAGTCTCTATTATTATTCTCACAAATAAAATAATCTTATCATTATTTTATTTGTTTAAACCCTTCTCATTATGTATTATTATCAACCTTGATAATTAATTTTAATTACTATTATTTTTTTTTACAAATAAAATAACCTTATTATTTTATTTATTTAATATTCACAATTAATCTTTACCTTTTATCTTAATATATAATATCTTTATTATTTTATTTGCTTAATGAATTCCTCCTCTTTTATATTAATCTTCATCAATTGAATAATTTCAATAACTTTACTATTATTTCTCATTAATCATCATTGTTATTTATTTATTAATTTCAACAAATAAAATAATTCCTTATTATTTTATTTGTTTATCCATCCCTTAATCATTATTGATTATATTTATTCATTGCACTTTACAAATAAAATAATCTTTGTCATTATTTTAATTGTTCAATTATTTCTCAATATTATTTATTCACACAAATAAAATAATCTTTATTATTTTATTTATTTAATCATTTATTATTTATGTATTTATTTATTTATTATTATTATTATTATTATTATTATTATTATTATTATTATTATTATTATTATACTTTTATTTTTTCCGGTCTAACCCGTTAGACCCAGGTCAACCAGGTTGACCAAGACCAACCTAGTTTGACCTGGATCCAGGTCAATAATCTTGCCGAGTCAGCGCCCCAACGCTGGTTGGCAGAAAATTTTCAGTTCCCAACTTTTTCGATTTTGTTCCTTCTTACTTTTAAGTGTTATAACTTGATTTCTATACATCCAAATTAGTTCAATTGTGCCTCATAATATACTAGATTTATGTTTTAATCTTTAACATTTTAAACAACATTTATAAGTCAACATACTTAATCCAAAATTTAGGACATTCTTTAAAAATTCCTCATAAACTCATTTTAACTTATTTTTCAACCTTTTCACTTAGGTTATCTTCAAATCTTATAGATCTATCATATACAAGTTATAAATCTTAAGATCAACATGCTCATCTTTAGGTTATTTGTTTGAAAACCATTTTAATACACAAGTTAACTTATATGATCATCATATACATATTTTCATACCACAAACTACCATCTAGACACATAAATTCCTTGAACAACATCTTATAACTTCGGAATCCACCATGATTCCCATAACACATAATCTCACACAACCAAGCATGGTATTCATCCTATATAATATGTTATCAAAATTAAAATATCTAAGTGGAGATAATTTTATACCTTCTTGTAGCTCTCTTTTTCCTTGCTAAAACTTATTGAAACTCTCCGCATTGGCTTTTCCTTCTCCTTTGCTACCTCTTGCTACTAAGACCTCACACCCTTGGAGTATTCTCTCAAATTTTCTTTAGTTCTCTCTCTTTTCTCTCTTCACTCTATTAGCTCCCAACACTTACAAAAAAGAATGAGTAACTTTCTAATTGCTTGATTGAGCTCTATTTATAGAGTTCAAGTAATACTCTCTTATGGCTATTAATCATCCAAGACTTGGGTAATTAGGACCTAATTAAGCAAGTCTCCAACATAATTTCATGGAAAAAGTGAACTTTGGGGAGTAAAATAAGAAATTTTTCCATAATTAAACTTTTACAAAGCTCTAGGAGCACAAGGCTCCACGTTGGCCAGATTTTCTAGCATTTTTTTTTCTTCCAAGCATTCTAGAAATTGGGCTCCAAAATTTAGGTCAAACACTTGGCCTTTGACTTGGGCTTCGGCTTGACTTTTATTAATCCAACTTTGGGCTTTAACATGGACTTATGCTTGGACTACAATAATTCTTCTACTAATCTTGGTAATATATAAAAGGTTTGGCCAACCATTCCCACCTTATACACACAAATATTGGGCTAACCAATAATAATCCCTTCCTAGACTTATTCTCATAATGCTTGGACTTAGTTAATCCATAACACAAGACTAGTTCATAATTTACATAATTATCATATTGGATTTATATTAATCATCTTTCATAAATTAATCAATCATTTGACTAATTCATCATCATAATTTATATCCTCATTAATCATCTTGCCACACAAGGCTTAACACCCAAGCTTAGTAAATTCATAACTTAAGCTTGTCACATATTTCTCATAATTTTAATAATTTCGTATTAGTTTCTTTTTTTAATTCATGCTTAATTCAATTTCATTGAATTAACTAACTTCATATCTTTCCTACCACATAATCACACATACACACATAAGTGTACATAAACCTTTTCAAATAATTTTTCATTTTCATTAATAATAATTTTATAAATTCCTTGGTCATTACACATAGTAAATCATATGAGGGACTTTTGCAATTCTCTGACCTAAAACTGGCCCAATTGCATAATCAAAGGCATCACACACGATCTTAAATGGAAGGCTCTAGTTAGGGGACTGGATGATGGCGCAGAGGTCAAATCAGATTTCAATGTCTCAAAAGCTTTTAGACATGCTTCATCAAAGACAAATGGGACGTCTTTAGCGAGGAGATTGCGTAGAGGTCTAGCAATTTTGCTAAAATCCTTAATAAAATGCCTGTAAAAACCAACATGGCCTAAGAATGAGCAAATTTCCTTAACCATTAGTAGGGGCGACAAGTTAGAGATTAAATCTACTTTAGCATTGTGTACTTCATTTCTTTTTCTATAGATAATATGCCCTAGAACAATTACTCTTTGTACCATAAAATGGCATTTCCCCTAATTAAGCACTAGATTTTTCTCTTCATATCTCTCTAAGACTAAAGCTAGGTGTTTCAAACATTCCTCAAAAGAAGACTCAAACATAGAAAAATCATCCATGAAAACCTCTAAAAATCATTATACCTTGTCCGAGAATATGAAAATTATACACGGCTGAAAAGTGGCAGGTGCATTGCATAGCCCGAAAGACATGCGTCGGTAGACAAATGTACTAAAAGGGCACGCGAATGTTGCCTTCTCTTGATTAGATGGATCAACTAAAATTTGGTTATAACGAAAATAACAATCCAAAAAATAATAGTAAGCATAACCGGCTAACCTTTCAAGCATTTGGTCAATGTAAGGAAGGGGAAAGTAATCCTTCATAGTCATTAAATTCAACTTCTGATAGTTAATAGAAACACGCCATCTTGTCTGAGCAAGAGATGGAACTCACTCATTATATTCATTGGCTACCACTATAATTCTTGACTTCTTTGGAACTACTTGGACATGGCTCACCCACTCACTATCAGATATTGGGACACGAAATGAAATTTGTTTGCCCCTCATTCCTTTTTCCTACAAAATAAGATTAAAACAATAAAAATAATAGAAAATACTTAAAATACTTGAAAACTTACAAATTCTTAAGCATAAAAATATTTAGTACACAGTTATAAAACTCACTTATCAAATACTCCCAAACTTAAATATTTGCTTACCCTCAAGCAAAACAAAAATAAAAACTATAAAAAATAAATCCTATTAAAAATACCAACTCAACATGAACAATGAATTAACTTGAAAATCAGCATGGCTTCGAAGATTTTTTTTTATACAAAAAAACGATAACTTTAGGAAATTTTCAAAACCATACAACATATAAAATTTTAATATAATCTTTAGTCATACATTACTCATAACCTTTAAAGTATATGTGTGAAAGTTTAGATATTGACAATTTATGTGCAAGTATACACGATCAACAAGTAATATAATAATAAGTTGAGTATCGTCCCACATAGAATTATTACTAATAAATTTCAAGTATTAATTTTATATCAACTATAAAACTTAACAAATTAAGATTAAAACTAAAGCTATTAACAAAGATTGATTCACCGGATTAAAAAGCTTAAGACTATAATTTTTCCTAATGCGTCGCATAAATCTCTACATTCTATTTTCAATTATTTAGTTAGAACGAGTTGTTAACTAAGAATTCAAAATTATTTATTAAACCTTTCCCAGTGATTAAATAAAAATATCTCTCCTAATTAAATTGTTATATTCCTATGCAAAATAAATTGAAACAAATTCATTAAGCTCAAATGCATGTAGGTATATTTCCTATCCTATGCATTAATCCAATTATTCAATCCTAAAAAGAATAACTTAGACACATGTTATCATATTCAGATTAAAACCCTAGAATTCATCTTTCAATTTCATTTAAGAAATCAAATTAATTGTTGGCCAAACAATTATATTATATGCACAAAATATGATAAAAAATTCATATAAGATCAACAATTGAAAATACGAGTGAATCAATTTAAACTAAGCACCAGGTTCCATTGCAATCTTAATAAAAAGTTTAGTTCATAATGTAATTGAATACCATCATTATCAAATTACTCAACATCTTAGAATATCAAAACTAAAAATAAAAGAAAATAATAAAACTGTGATGCAATCTTTAATTCCTCTATAGCCTTCAACTTTGATCTTCTTTGTGTTGCCTCCTTATTCTTCACCTCTAATTAGGTCTCAATCCTTGCGATTCTCTCTTGATAGCCCTCAATCTCCTATTTATATGACTCTTTGAAAATATAGGCTTTGAAGCATCCCAATTCAAGCCCGCATCAACTTTTCTACAAAAATCGCGTAAAAGTCCCGACCTTACTAGAGATTAGCGCCTCAACGCTGCAAAAATAGCCTAGAACGGTGCCCCGACGTTGCCATGTTGATTGAAATTATGAAATTGCCACTAAAGTCTAAAAATAACCGTTTTGCCCCTCTTTTGTCTCTTCCTACAAAATAAACATAAAAAACACATAAAAAATAAATGAAAATACCTAAAGATAAACAAATTCATCAACATAAGATTATCGATTCGTAGGTATATAAGTCACTCGTCACAAATATATGTACAAGGTCAAAACACACACTATCTCCATCAAAACATAGTTTATATTTGCTTTTAATAAATCATAAACTGAATACAATAAATAATAATAAGAATTCAACTATATTTTTATTAGTAAAAAATAGATATCCAATAGAAAAAATTATTTTTAAATGTGAAAACACTAAATTGGTATAGTCAATTAGCATCAATACGTCCAATGAAATCAATTTATTATAGTCATCCTCAACTCTAGAAAATAATTTAGCAACACATGGTAAAAACAGATTAAATGATAAACCATCATGATAACAAAGTTGCAGCTGATCTGTTTTCTTTTCTGTTTCTGCTACCACCGAACTACTAATCTGATGTCACTTCTCTGTTCTGTCCCGCAGCTGCTGCTATACCTGTTGTTGGGATCTGGATATCAGAATGAGGCTTGGGCCAATCTATATTATTTTATTGGGCTGGGCTTTCCTTTTAACATTTTGATTCTTTTATAGGCCAAATAGTGGACTCTTGTGGGACTTGGGCTTTTTTAGTTGCTGGCTCATACACAGTTTGAGGCCTTTTGGCCCTACACTCTTTCCAATACTTGTACGCTAATATAAATAGAGACTTGCATGGGAGTGGAAAAAGATATTATCATTATCAAACCGCCCTTACTACTTTTCAGATTCAGAACCATTATTTTCCAGCAAATAAGCTCTCTATTGTACTTGAGAAAGTTTGTAAACATCACCATTGTACTAGTGAAATTATCTTTTCACTCGTGGTTTTTTCCCTGTTGGGTTTCCACGTAATTTTCTGTGTCCTCATAATACTTTCTCCTGTTTTATTGGTGCTTGAAGTTAAATTTTCTTGGTTGTTTTTGTGATTTTCAACGGGTTATAAAATTTGGCGTTAACACCTATGTTTTTTACTTCACTGTCGTCGCAATTAACCGCCCTGCTACATATTCTGATGAAAATCTACCTGCGTCAAACTACTGTTGCTTCTTATCATTGCTGCTGATTTCCAGATTTCTGCCGTTGTAGTTTTTTTCCTGCTATTTGTTGCGATCTCTCCTGCTGCACAAATCTGTCGCTGCAAATCTTTCCTACTGCGGTTGCTCCTTCCTGCGAGCTACTGCGATCTGAAGCAGCTATCTATTATGCTGTAGTGTAGCGGCTGCTCTGGTCAAGTTCTGATGTGCATCACCACCCTACTCGATCTGCAACTGTGATCCTTTTATAACACGCTGATTTGCTCTCCTTCTCTCGCATGATTCTTCTTCTTCTTTATCTTTTCATATGGTCTGCTAGTTGGAGTCTGTTATTTAAGGGCTTGTTTGGGTGCCTTGAATAGATACCTCACCACTTTTGGTCCTGCTTAAATACTCTTCATGTGAGCTTGTTATTGAGTCCAAAATTGGGCTCATTAATTCTTTAACTTTTATTTTTATTTTTAAATAATTCTTACACTTATTCATCAAAATAAATTTAATTAATTATTAAATTTATTTTTAAAATAAATAAATATAAATATAATATGCTTATCACCAATTTTGAATGAAAAAACATTAGTTAAAAAATTGATCAAAATTGTCATCATTTTTTTTTATTTTTTGTTTATTAAAAAAGTCAGAAATACAATAATTGAATAAAAAACTCGTCAATTTTTTTTTTATTTTTTTTTATCAATTTTAAAACTCAAAAACAGAGTCTTAATTTCTGTTTATTCACTTATCAGGTATAGATGAAGAACAAGAAAAAGAGGAGAAAGAAAATAGTTATATAAAAGAATATCTATTTTACCCTCTCTTAAAAGATTTTAGTCAATATTCTATCTAAAAATTTGAGAATTCTGTATAAATTGGCTAATTTTATCAAGATTAGAATAATTAAAAAATTAAAAGATCAAATGTAGAGATGCACAAAAAGGCTACGGCCACAGGCCAGCCTGGCTTAGCCTAAGCCCAGCCTGGTCAAAGCCCAGATCGGACCGGTCCGTCCTACAATCTTTGAAAATGTTGTTATTTTGACGTAGAAGCCCGGCGTATGAAAAAGACCGGCTTGCCCCAGCTTATGCAAAAGTCCCGCCTAGCCTAGGCAGATGATCGGCCCGACTCAACCTACGTAGAGGACCGACCCAACCTAGCTAATTCGTTTTAACTATAAACTATGTTTATGACCTCATGTTGGTGTGGTACATAATCTCTTTGTTTATGACCTCATGTTGGTGTGGTACAGAATGAGTTTGAATTTTTCTATGGCAGTCTCATACAAATACCAAGAAATATGGATACGTTTTTACTGGTGATCAATGTACATACATATTTTTCTTTTTCATGCTCACCAAAAAAACAAAATACAAAAAGGTTACATACAAGTATGATTTTGCCAATGGGACAACTTTTTATGATAGTGATTTGTGGGATATTTTTTTTTATCACAATTTGTGGTTACAACTTTCAAAAAGGTTATATTTTTTGAAGATTTGAATTTTGAAGACATTTTTAAAATATTTTGAAGTAAAATATTTGTAACTGACTCATTATTTATTATTGATTAATTACTCATTTTTAATTTTTTGTCAATAAATTTAATTAATATAGTAGTTAGTTTATTTAATATTTATATTTCACATTAAAAATTAGTTGATTATATTTTTAGGCCTGACCTGACCCGGCTCGGCCTAAAGACTGGCCTGACCGGACCCAAAACCTAGCCCGGCCTAACCTACAGACCTGACCCGTCCTGACCTCAAAATGCCAGATTTTGATCGAGAATCCCGACCTACTACAGACTCAAAAGTCAAAGTCTGACCTGGTCAATGACCAAAGCCTACCAGACCCAGGCCAGACCAGACTAATCCGACCTACTGTACATGTTTAATCAAATGTGTGGAAAAAAATGAGGAACTAAATATAAAAATAATGATAAATTTAGGGACGATTAAATAGGTTATTTCAATTTATAATGTAACGGTTTATATTCCGGTGTGTATTTATTTTTGTTGATGATTTGTGAACTAAATTACATATTTATGCTTTCAAGAAGCAAATGACAAAAAAACCCTTCTTCTTCTACTATTATCCATAGTCCTTTTACCGTAGTCGATCATCGTTCTCTCAAATTTATGTATCGGAGGTTTGAAACTTGAAGAAACCGTTCATCATCTTCATCTCAGTCACCAGATGGCTAGTCTGCAGGTGGGATCGCCATGGATGCGGTTTAGAAGTAGAATTTCAGGGGTGGCTCCTCCAATATTCCGCCAATCATCTTCACCGTCATCACCACTGTTGCTTTATTATCATCCGAATAATTACTCTGGTTACAATAACAACAACATCCGTCGATGTTTGTCAATATCATCTGCATCATCTTCTTCCACTAAAAAAGACGACGTAGTTCGGGTTCGTTTCGCTCCTTCGCCCACTGGCAATCTCCATGTTGGAGGTGCAAGGACTGCTCTCTTTAATTACTTGTTCGCTAGGTCATTCCCTCATTTTTCTCCTTCCATTTTAGTACTACTCTTCACCTCCCCCTCCCTCCTACCTAGATGCTGCTACTACTAGTTTACCGGTTCTAAATTCAATATTCTTGTGTTCTCCTTCTCTTCCTTAAAGGTCCAAGGGTGGGAAGTTTGTTCTTCGAATAGAGGACACTGACTTGGAGAGATCCACCAAGGAATCTGAAGAAGCAATGCTACAAGATCTTTCCTGGCTTGGTCTTGATTGGGATGAAGGTTCCCCTTTCCCTTATATTTTAATTTTCCTATATGTATATCTATTTGATTCATTGTATCTTGAAGTTAGTTCTTCCTGGACGTGATTAATTAATTGGGGTCTATTAATTATTTATTTATTAAAAATAATTTGGCTTCCTTCAGTTACCATGGAACTAGATTCGATTTTCCAACCTTTTCTTGTTGAATTGAAAAGTGCTACATTTATTCCACGATTAATTTAAGTTTAGCTGTACTTGGAGCCTGTGGAGGGTAACAAGATGCTACTGATTCCATTGGCATAGAAACAACAACAAAATTTTGGGTTGGAACTTGCAATCTCTGTTAGAACAGATAACAAAAAGAAAGTTTAGTTGTATTACATTCAACTTACTTCAACAATTACACAAAGATTCTTATTTATAGATGTGAGTTGCTTACAGAAGACGCTACTCAGCAGCTTACATAACACACTATTACTAATTACAAAAATACCACTCTACAATCTGATTTAAGTTGTTACTATAATTCGAAATAACAAACATTACATTACTACCAGATCACGGTGGTAACATATATTACTCTACGATCAGGTTATTTTACGACTTTATGATACTTTATGATCTGAGTACTCTACGATTTGAGTACTACTCTACGATACTCTGATTCTTCGTTTCTACTGTTCTGAGAATCGAAGTCTTTATCCTCTGTAATACCCCCCAAATTGGTAGTGTGAAACAAATTACACACCCAACTTGACTAGATGCTGTTGAAGTTGAGAAGAAGACAAAGCCTTTGTAAACAAATCAGCTGGTTGACTAGAAGTAAGCAAATGACAGGTAGCTATAACATTTTTGATCAATATATCGTGAACCAGGCGACAATCAATCTCAATGTGTTTAGTCCTCTCGTGTTTAGTCCTCTCATGAAACATTAGATTAGAGGTTATATGCACAACAGCTTCATCGTCACAATACAGAGAGATAGGCCGAGAAGTTTGAATATTAAAATCAAGAATAAGAGACTTTGACGAAGTTAATTCACAATAGGTATTTGCCATGGAATGATATTTAGCCTCAGCTAAAGATCAAGAAACAGTATGCTGACGTTTACAATTCCAGGAAATCAAGGAATGTCCCAATAAAACACAATAACCGGATATAGATCTCCTTGTATCTTTGTAGGTTGCCCTGTCAACATCACAAAAAGCTATAAGGCTAAGAGAATTAGCTTTAGGAAAGAAAAGTCTCGGCCTTGCTGCGCCTTTAAGATATTTTATAAGCTTGTAAGCAGTTGCTAAATGTGAAACACGAGGAGAGGACATATATTGGCTCAAAACATGCACAACATAAGAAATATCAGGTCTGGTAATTGTGAGATAGATAAGTCTACCAACAAGTCTTTTGTAGCTGGCTGGATTAGACACAGGTAGTCCTTGATTAGCTAAAAGAGAATGATTCTGCTCCATAGGTAGAACAGAAGGCTTAGAGCCTTGTAATCTTGTATCATGAAGTATATCCAGAGTATACTTTCTTTGATTGATATACACATCAATAGACTTTCGAGCAATTTCTATGCACAAGGAATATTTTAACGGACAAATCTTTCAGCTTGAACTCTGAGATTAAAGACTCCTTAACCTAAGACAAAACTGAAGTATGTGTACCAACAAGAATGACGTCATCGACATAAATTAATAAGGTAGTAAAAGAGCCTTTATGATTCAAAGTAAAGATAAGATTGAGCTTGAAAGAAGGAACATACAAAGCATCTTGTAAAACAAGATCTGTAGTAAACTTAACAGTTCCTTTGTGAGATATGATAACCAGTTGACCATTAGGCAAACGAATAGAAGAATGAATAGGAACATGATGAATTAGATTAGAAATTCGAAAGTAATATGATATGTGGCTCCTGAATTTATAATCCAATAATCAGAACAATCAGTAGCAAATAAACAAACTGAAGTTGTAACATTAGGAACACAGGTAGAAGTACCTGTTTAATGAGTGTCTGCAAGTAGAGTTGTTTTATCATTTTGAACATATTGTTTGACTTGTTCTAGCTCATGAGGTGTCAGACTAGAGAAAGAAAATTTTTGCACCTCTGTAGATGACTGTCCTTGGGAAATAGATTGTTGAGATCACATGAATTCTTTTGTTGAGATGAAAAATATTGTGTACCCCCAGGATTAGGTATATTCTGTTGAGAGGACTCAAACAGGTTAACAGAGGCATGTGAAATTCTAGCACCTTTGTATCAATTTGGATAACCATTCAGCTACCAGCTGAAAACAAGTATCTCTGGTATGATCGGTGCTCTTACAACGAGTACAAAAATGGTCTTCCTAAAACCACTAGCACTATTACTAGTATTGCTAGTACTAAGAGAGATTTTAGAATTATGAGATTTATATGGTTTGTATGAACCAGTTCTAGCTAACAATGCAACTGTAGTACCAGAATTCAACACAGAACTTGTATTAGTACATTCTCTCTGTTTTTCCTCTTGAGCCAAAAGAGCATAAGTTTGATTTAAATCTGACAGCGGTTGCATCATTAAGATCTGCCCTCTGATATTAGTAAAACTGTCATTTAATCCCATGAGAAACTGAGTAACCTTTTGAATTTTGTCATGTTCCTCCAGTTTCTTAGTAACTCCACATACATAATGACAAAGTGCATTTAGGTAAATCAGCCAAGTTAACATGTGCATCATACAAACTTCTAAATTTGGTAAAATAAGCAGCTACACTTGAAGAACCTTGAGCGAGATAAGTCAATTCCTTTTTGACTTGGTACATTTTAGGTATATTGCTCTGAGTAAATCTAGATTGCAAATCTTCCTAATTTTTTTGTGCAATACTAAGATATACAATACTAGATCCTATCTCTGGTGAAACAAAATTGAGTAACCATGAAGTGACTATGTCATTACAACAATTACACAAATTCAAATAAATTGAGGTAAAATTAGTTTTAGCACAGGTTCCATTAATCATGCCTAATTTCATTATAGCAGATAAGGTGATTGTCATTGCTCTCTTCCACCGGTTAAAATTGAGAGTTTGATTTACAAGATTAAGACTTGGATGATCCTTAGGATGTAGATGCAATGAATGAAATGAATCTAATTGTATAATAGAAACATTTGCATATGGATTCACATCAATATTTTGCATATTAGTTTCATGATTTCCAGTAAAAGCATGAACATATGAAGGCAAATGTACTGACATGATTGAAGAGATGAAAAATACTTCAATTTGAGTTAAAGAATCGTAAAACAATTGTAAAAGAAAAATGAAGAATTCTAATAATTTAAAAAAAATAAAGTTGAAACTTTGATCAAGAGGATCAATTAATCGAAACCCTAGATGATTGGCTCTGATACCATGTTAGAACTGATAACGAAAAGAAAGTTTAGTTGTATTAAATTCAACTTACTTCAACAATTACACAGAGGTTCCTATTTATAGATGGGAGTGGCTTACATAAGAAGCTACTCAACAACTTACATAACAAGCTGTTGCAACTTACATAACATGCTATTGCTAATTACAAAAATACTACTCTACGATATGATTTAAGTTGTTACTCTACTATTCGAGGTAAAATACATTAGTCTACGATTAGATATTACTCTACGATCAGGTTACTCTATAACCTGATGATACTCTACGATCTGAGTACTATTCTACGATACTCTGATTCGTCTTTTCTGCTATTCTGATGATCAGAGTCTTTATCCTCTGTAATAATCTCTTTAGTGCACTTCCAAGCAACCATGTTAATATAACTAATTGTAGCCTTTCTAAGTTCTACACTCATCACATAATTGTTAGTGTTCATTTGACATTTCTCCTTGTGTCAAGATGCCAACCACTTATTACACCCTAACATGTCTAATTTTTTATTATTATAATTTTTTTTAACTCCTCCACTCACCCCTTCCTGTGGCCGATTAACTCTCTCACTCAGATGCGACTAAAACTATCAAAAAGTTTATTGTAGTACAAATTTTCTCACTGCACCATGAATCAGATAATATGCTATATGGAAGTAAACATTTATGCATTCATTCGAAGCAATATGAGCTTGCTTTATATGCAGAATATTTTATCTTCTAGAAATTAATGGTTTCATTCTTTTTGTCAACTTCAATTTTCAAGTCTCAACTAAGTAGTGTGCACCTATAGCCCGAGGTTATGGTCTACAGTCAACCAAGTGTGGGGACATGCATTTTGCTGATTTTTTTTGGTGTTTCAGATCTGAACTTGTTTGTTTGCTATGTAGTAGTACTATCAAGAGGCATTTTTTCGTTGCATATCATGATAAAATATTTTGTTATTTTATTTTTAACCTATTTACTACCAATCTTCAAGTAGAAAGGCATGAATCATCTTGGACATGCATACTGATGATGCATTTGGTAAATATGTAGGCCCTAATGTTGGCGGAGTCTATGGCCCTTATCGACAGTCTGAAAGAAATGCTCTGTATAAGCAATATGCTGAGAAGCTTCTAAAATCTGGTTATGTTTATCGTTGCTTTTGTTCTAATGAGGTACCGTTGTTTAACTTCAGAAAAATTGTGTTCAACTTTAGAGAAATTGTATGTGAATATATTATTTGATATGGAATCTCTACACCTACCCATGCTCCAAGCAAGATTTGGACCGTAGTCTTCCCCATTAGTGGGTTGTAAGCACCGCATTGTCTCGTAATATTTGCTTTAGAAAGCAGTAACCAGCATTTTGGTAATCTAACTCGGTGATATAAAACAATAGGGTGGCTGCTCTAGACAATCTATATTTCCCTTTCTATGGTGTAGAAAAGAAAGGATCTTGTTTTGCATCTGGAAATGGCCCAGATTTTATATTACTATTATGTAGAGATGTAAGTTAAAGTCTCAGTTCTTAGACCTTTATGTTTATTGGTCAGGAAAAAGATATCATTTATGACCTTAAGTTAAGTGGGAAAGCGAGGCTATACAATTAAGCCTCATCCATCGTGATATAAAGGTGCACCTAGGTCCAAGGGCCAAGGCTTAGGTGGGTGCACCTTTGGAGCCTTGCTTGGGCTAAGGTAAGGCACATACAACAAGGCACCCATCTCTTGCGTATAGCCCTAGGCACTAGGCACAGCCTAAGGCCGCCTGGTTGAAGTTTTCAAAAATAGCATTTGAGTAGCTTTTTTCTCATCCTTATTTCTTCCTCCGTTTTCCCTCTTTCCTTTCTAGTCTTTCCCATTTATTTGTTCGTTTTTTTGCTAGTTCTTCCCATGTTGTTGTTCTTTTTCTCCAGTCTTTTGTTCTTCTTATTCATGCTTTCATCATCTTCATCTTTCCCTGCATACTTCTAAAAACTGCATTATAACCTCCTTAATGGCTTATAAATTCTGCATTGTGGCTTATGAATTATGCATTATGGCTTTTGAACTCTGCGTTATGGCTTTTGATTCTGCATTATTGCCATCATAAATATATATTTTGTAACACCAAGGGGCGGGAAAAATGGCAGAGGTCTTGAGGACAAGGTTACTGGTTCCAATCCCCATACTTCGGGGCTAAAATTTCCTATCAAATATATATATATGTGTGTGTGTGTGTGTGTGAATTTTTTGGGGACATGCGCCTCACTTTGACCAGATAGGCAGATACACTCTTTCCTTAGGCCGTGAGTAGACTTTTGCGCCTTGGTGCCTACAAAAATGAGTAGACTTTTGTGCCTTGGTGCCTTGAATAACAATCATCTACTTTAAAATGCATGAAGTTAGGTCTTAGGAGTAAATTTACCTTTTGGGAAGTTAAGTCAAATATAAGTGGCATATGTACCGAGTATTGAGCAATTTTGAGTTCCAGTTTTGTTGAAGATTTTGCTCGAACAAAAAGCATTATGGTGTGTATCCATCTTTTGGGTCTCAGGTCTAAAAGATTATCAGAGGACCACGTTTTTCCCCTTTTACTCATTAAGATCATTTGTAGGCATTGTGCCATCTTAGGTGATAGTTGAGTAAATGTAGGTGCCTGCAAGATATGTTCTCTGTGTAATCTCCATTTTAGTTTCTGTTTGTTAGTTTTTACATTCTGGTGTATCGTCGTTGCCTGATTTGCCCAGCAACACATTTGATGGGAGAGGAACATGTTTCTTCTTTGATTCAAATTATTGCAAAATTTCCCAAACAATCAGTTTATGGGATTGGTGCCTTGCATGTTGTATATAGAACTTCTGAATTTGTTATTACAGTGTGAAACTGTGAATATCATTATTTTGTCTTGACCACGATCATAAATCAAAATTATTTTTGATCCTTTGCTGTCATAGTTAATCCCTAAGAAAACATATTGCTATTTTTAAGTCATCCATCTTTTTGTAATCTTAGGACTTTTTATGTACTGTGATTCACTAATGATGGTAGGCTCAGTGTTGTACTCATAGACTCCTATTACAATTTCTGTAGGAATTAGAGAAAATGAAGGAGATTGCGAAGTTGAAGCAGCTGCCTCCAGTATACAATGGAAAGTGGGCTAGTGCCACAGACAAGGAAGTAAAAGAAGAGCTGACAAAGGGAACACCATTTACATATCGATTTCGTGTTCCTAAGGAAGGGAGTCTGAAAATTGATGACCTTATCCGGGGGGAAGTGAGTACAGTTATTTTTAAGCAATCTTACTGTTAGACTTTGAAAGAGCTGCAGAAATAAAATGAGTGGTTAATTAAGAATCTTAGATAATAAGCAAGAAGAGAAGAGTTTAGCATGAACTGCTGGTTCTACTGTGGTCCGGATGAAGGTTGCTATTATTGTGGTTTAGATCAATGAGAAAAATGCAACTTCAACTATGTTTAAAGCTAGTGAACCAAAGTTGTTCGGTTGTAGGCTTCATTTACTTGGCTGCATAAATATTAAAACTAACTTTTAAGTGGTAAGGTGCATTTATGAGCTAAACATTGAATAGCGAAATGCTATCAACTATAATCATTGTCAAGTTCGCTGTGGCATGTTTTATTTTTTATATCGTATTCTCAGAAAGAAAAAGAAGCTTGGAGGGAGACAATTCGTGTAATTTTTTTTTGACATTGTTGTGTATGTGCATCATACCACGAGGGAGCCATATTCTGGTGTTGTGCACAGTTAACTTTTAAGAAGATAAATGTCAAGTTAGTCATGTCGTAGAAAGCTAGGTGTCTATCATTTTAATTTTCTTTCAGCATGGGCTTGGATGTACTTTCACATGTGCTCGGGTTTGTGTTAGAGCAGTCAATAACAAATCGGAGCTTAAGATTCATTATGGCATGCTCCCTTTCCAATGCTTAAAAACCATGTTACCGAACTCAATTTACCTATGTGTGATTTCTCTGTTTGTTATGATCTCCACTAAGAAGAAGGTTAGAGGGAGAGAACATTCTTTGGTGTTATTTCTAGTGCATCATAGCATAAGGGAGCCAATGTCTGGTGTTGGGTGCTCCTTCACTTTGACAAAGATGAGATTAAGGGTGTGATGTCATGGAAACCAAAAATTCCGTAGTCCTGTAAAATTAATCAATGACTAAGTCACTCAATCTTTATTGGTTCAGCCATTGGTATGACGTGGATTTGTGTATTCTTTTGAGTTTTTGTGGACATGGGTTGGGGTGTGTTTCAAACATGTTTTCTGATTTTTATAATAGTGGTCAATAGAAATCTAGTCTTGGTTGGTTTGGTGGGTACGGTTGGTAATATGGTTTGATAGTGTCATGAAGGTTAGCTGGAACTTGGACACACTAGGAGATTTCGTGATAATGAGAAGCAATGGACAACCTGTTTATAATTTTTGTGTTACGGTGGATGATGCTACCATGGCTATCTCACACGTTATAAGGTAAGCCTAAAATTATAGTTGTGTCGATCTTTCATGTGCTTGTCTATGTGTTATTCATTTTAGTTCCACTATTTTTGGATCTCTTTTCTATAGGATCTCATTTTCTATATTAGTATAAGCATTGCTATTATTATTAGTACTCCTTTTGTTCCGCTTTTTAGCTGCTTCACTTTTTTGTTGGGGGTTGGGGGGGGGGGGGGGGGGGGGGGGGGGGGGGGCTGGTACATATTTCAAGTCATAGAAAATTCATTTAAATATTACATTTTAAATACATCTGTAATATATTTGAAAATATATTCATACAGACATTGAAAATAGAAAATATAACAAAAATTAATTTTGTTTCTGGTACGTTTTAAAATCCATGCCTCCTCTTCTGGTATTTTACTATTCTTGTTATGACTATCCTCTTCTAATTTTGAGTTCAGAGCAGAAGAGCATTTACCAAATACTCTAAGGCAAGCATTAATATATAAGGTTTCTCCTTGACTTGCCCAGAGTTTTGTTCCAATGTTTTATCTTTTCTATCTATTGGCAAGAAGTTGATGCAGAATTATATTATATTCCTTCGCAGGCTCTTGGGTTTCCAATGCCTTACTTTGCACATGTTTCTTTAATTCTTGCTCCTGATAGGAGCAAACTATCAAAACGACATGGTGCAACTTCAGTGGGTCAGGTGTTTAACTCTTTCATTCCTTCTATGATATTTCATATTTATGATGTCCTCCCCCCCACCACACACAAAAAAAAACACCCTCTTTCTTTTCTTTCTAAGTAGGATTAACATTAGTACCCTTTGTAATCAAATCATCATCTGATTACAGTTTAGGGAGATTGGATATCTGCCTCAGGCAATGGTGAACTATCTAGCGCTGTTGGGTTGGGGTGATGGTACTGAAAATGAATTTTTTACCCTTCAGCAACTAGGTAAGTTAGTCTCTAAATAATAATTGTTCATAAAATGTGCTTACTTGCTTGTGCTGATGAATGTCAGGGTGCTGTCAAATTTGATTTTGAAACTGTAATATCTGTTTTTTAATTTCCCCCCCATGTGGTTTGCAGTTGAAAAGTTCTCAATTGAGCGTGTGAACAAAAGCGGAGCAGTTTTTGATTCTACCAAGTTTAGGTGATTATTGATTATAGCTAATAATTTGTATTCTAATTGCAGATGGAGCACTTTCTTTATAAATATATTAGTTTTATTGTCTTTTGCATTTGTAGTGATGTGTTGTTTGTTGTCAAGTTGTTATTTTGATTACCTTGGTCAGTTGTTACCTAGTTTTTTTAATTATGCAAGGCATATTCATATTCAATACCTTCTTGAAGATTTAGGCTTTTCATGTTTTGAAAAATTGAAGGTGGATGAATGGTCAGCATTTAAGGTTACTTCCATCAGAAGAATTTACGAGGCTTATTGGTCGGCACTGGAAGAGCACTGGCATCCTCACAGAATCAGAGGGGCGATTTATAGAGGTCAAAGTTCTCCCTTCCACGTGCTTAGATTTCTCACAGAATCATCACAATTTAAATTTCCATAAAAGCAAGCCCATCTTTTTTACCATTGAAAGGATGATGTAAGGTTGTGGAGAATAATCATTTTTCTTTTAATTTGGGTTGATTTTTGCAATATATTGATGCTCAATCAGATAATCGCATCCCAAAAAGTTGACATATATTCGTAATTTGCATCATGGGGAAGTCTACTTTTTCTGTTATGCATTTATATGGCCCTTTCTCTTGTAAATTTCTGATATTGCATATTGGAAATTCTATATTTTGATATTAGAAGTTCTCATGGTCTAAGATAGAACTCTAAAGGTACTATTACATACCACCTTAGTTGTGGTTCTCTCCACAATGCATTTGCTTCTGTAATTTAGCTTTAATCCATGCTCATGCAAGGGAGGAGCTCCCATCTGCTGCATTTATTTGATTTTGTGTCCTTGTCCCTTTTTGTTGATTCTTGGGGAGTTTACGCTGGGTTCCCAGTTTTATTGTATCTCGTTTCTTTAGGGTTTCCCTATTGGTGGTGTTCATAGGTGTATCTTGTGTTTTATCTAAAAAAATAGGTTTATATGCTGAGTTTTTTTGTTTGCTTTCGGGTATATTGTTTGTTTTGTAGTCACATGTGTGCTCTAATGCCTCTGCACCATGGCTTTTTGTACTCCAACAGCATAAATTTAAGCTTCCAGTAGGTGCTTGTAGTTGAATTTACTTTATAATTTATAATAGTCAATTTATTAGAACTCATAGGGTAAATCTGTATAAACAGGAGGCTGTTCAGCTGCTAAAGGATGGGATCGACTTGATAACAGATTCAGAGAAAGCACTTTCGAACTTTCTATCTTACCCTCTATATGCAACTCTATCAAGGTATATCCTGACCTTATCGACTTGAAGTTTTAATTATGGGTGTTAATTAGCCTTTGATATGCTATTACGTAGAATCTACTTTGCTTAAACATTCTGAAGAAGCCTTGAACATATTTAGTCCAGAGGTTGAGGGTATTACAACATATCATCAATAAGGAAAGAGAAAAATGCTACAAAAATGTTACTTTTAGTCCTTAGCTACATGAATTTCCATATGCAACCTCCATATACTATCTTGGATCTCCCATCTTTTAACTCGTTATTTTGAAAAACGAGTATGCCTTATCATTAATATTTAGATGCTCATATGATTAGGAAGCTCTGCTTTCTCCTTTCATAGTTGTTTTTTCTCATCAAGTGAACAACATGTGGAGTGCCTAGAGCAGTTCTACTGGCTACACATTTAATATCTTTCACAATATGTGCAAGGCCAAGGGTCTAAATGAAGCCTAGGGATTATGACAGGACTAACCGTAGTCCTGATTGTATTTGAATCCCGAATAACTTATTTTTTATTTTTTGATAAAAGAAGAAATTTTATTAATAGAAAAGAAAGAATACAATAAAAAGAGGAATAAGTCCACCCTCAATAAAAAAACAAAAATAAAAAAAGAGCACTTAAAAAAGTGCAACCCTCTAATCTTTGTACAAATCTGTCATAGAGATACCTCTAAAGACTCCCATAAAAGAAGCTCAAAGAGAAGTAAAGAAAATAATCCTCTCACTCAACAGCTTAAAAGATGAGAAACTTCCTCTAAGAAGTCTAGCATTATGCTTATTCCAAATTCCCCATAAAATAGAAGGAAAAAAAGGCACATTTCCATAAAATTTTGGCATATATCTTATTTCCAAATTCTTGAAAACGAATTTGCAACATATCTTTCACTGAAGCATTACACGCCCGCTCCTCTCCTAACACTCAAAGATAAAGCTCCACAAGCCCCAAGCAATAGGACAATGCAAAAATAAATGATCATGAGTCTCATTACTTTGCCTGTTCATAAAACAAATGTCCGGAGATAGAATTTTGTAAGGCCTGCAATTTTGATAGAGATCATAAGTATTCAATCTTTGTAGAACTAGAGATAGCACAAAAACCTTGACTTTTATGAAGCCAATGTAAATTCATTAGGAAAAATAGATCGAGTTAAAAAATACAAGTAACTATTATAAGGAAAAGAACCAATTGGAGTCCAGATGCACTTATCAGAGGAGGAGGATAAATGAACCGAGTCAAACAAGATAAGCAAAGATTCCATTTCACTAGTTTCCAAATTAATGAGATTCTAATGAAAATCCCAAGAAAAGAAATATGATACAAACGATTAAAAGTAAGAGAAAAGTGATTATCTCCTAACCAAGAATCCTCTCAAAATCGAATTTGATGACCATTCCCAACCCCGTATCTCAAATGACTAGTAAATGTAATATAACTTTGGAGATAAATTTCCAAGAACTTGCATCAGTAACATAAACCCCAGGTTTGGTATCCCACCTATTCAAATGCATACCGAACTTGCTCCTAATAACCTTTTACCAAAGAGAACGATGTTCCAAAAAAAAAATCTCTAAAGCCATTTACCAACTAGAATAACATTCTTAAGGATCAAATTACTCAGCCCCAAACCCCCCCTTCTGCTTAGAAAGACGTCGTTTTTCACCCAACTAAATGATCTTTTCTCTCATTACTAGCTCCCAACTAAAGAAAGTCCCTCGTTAACTTCTCTAAGATGTCAACTACACTAATTGGGATCCTAAATAAAGAAAGATAATAAAGGGAATACTAGACAAACAAACCTAAATAAAAGTAATTCTACCCCCTAAAGAAAAATATGCACCTATCCACCTATCTAAACGCTGAGCCACTCCCTCAACAACAGGGTCCCAATAGGAGACTGACCTAGGATTCCTACCAAGTGGAACCCCAAGATAAGTAAGCGGGAAGCTCTTAATAGTACAACCAATCATAGGCAAATATGCTAAAAGTTTCTCCATAATCCCTGCTAAACTGCACTCGGACAAATTAATCCTCGTACCAGAAACAGTTTCAAAAACTTGAAGAATTGCAAACACATTTTTAAATCCTTGGATCCCCTCCGAAAGAAAAAGAATAGTATCATCAGCAAATTGAAAGTGAGAAACCTTCACCTCCTCTCGCGCCTCACTCCACAACCGACAAGAGTACCACACTCCTTTCCCCGACTAATCATTTTGCTTAAAACATCAACAACAAAAGTAAATAAGATAGGAGACAAAGGGTTATCTTGTCTCAAACCTCTTGAAGCCTTGAACCAAGATTTGAGTTCCCCATTCACAATCACAAAAAATGAGAAAGACAAAGATCCCTTTCATCCAAGAACGCCACCTAACTCCAAACCTTTTCCTCTCCAAAAGCTTATCCAAGAAACCCCTGCTAACCCTATAATAAGCTTTCTCAAAATCAAATTTAAGCACAAGATCCTTTCTCTCTTTCCTATAAACATCCTCCACAACCTCATTAGAACCTAATGCTGCATCAATAATTTGCCTACCACCCACAAAGGCACTTTGAGAATTCGAAATTGTGTCCCCAACAACATCACCCAATCTCTTAGAAATAACTTTAGTAAGAATTTTATACACACTAGTCACAAGACTAATGGGACTAAAATCCAAATAACTGATTTCAGCTTGCAACTGATGAATTTAATGGGAAATTAAGAATGACGGTAGCTAAAAAATGAAGAAATGAGTGGAAATAGTAAACTTAAGTGATGTTGGATGCAGAAATAACTAAAAGCAAGATGAATTAATACAAAAACAGTGATGAATTCAACAATCTAATTTTGGAACACTAATTAAGAAAATTTGAACAAAAAGCCAGTGAGAAAAATAGAATGTGGACCAAACCATCTTAATTCATTTCTTATATGATTTCATACAATACATACATAAACTACTAACTTGAATTCTGCTAAAATGAATCTAACAAACTAGCAACCTATGTGTCATTTTTAGAATTCTCCTATCTAACGAAGAACTCCCTCATCTTATATTTAAATTGCTTAATGCTTGAGGACTTAAATTGCCATTCCCTCTTAAAGATCCATGTCCTCATGGGTAGCAACTTGTCGAACTCTTCTTTCTTTGACAAAATATTACAGCCGAGTTTCCTTTCATTTGTGTCATCCTTCTTGGGTTAAAAACCATCAACAACTTCTTTAAAGTGTAGCTATTCCATCTACTTTCTCATGGCCAATGATTTCCTTTAAAGAAATTTAGAAATATGATGAAGAGCCTCCTTGGTAGTAGCTTGGCATTGCATAGATTTTCTGTATTACTTCAGCATTTTGATCCCCATCTAAGTGACATTTTGATTATAAGTTGCTCTATTGGCTGCTTGCATCATCACATTTAAACTCCAAGATCATGCCTCCTGATATCCTTCCCCACACATTGGATCCCAAGTTCAGATTCCCCTAGTTTCTGCCACTGCACCTTTTTCTCGGGTTGCATCATTATTTCCCAAGAACCACATAACTATACTGTTCATAATATTGCCTTTCAGTGTCACCCATATAACATTTTTCTGCTTCATTTCTGGCATAGATCATCTTCTTTAAGTCTTGAGACATCCAAAGTATCGACATACAATAAAGGACAATAGGGACCAAATGTTGAAATCCATTAAAATCACTATATTGCAAACACACATACAAATTTCAACCTTCCAACCTGTCAGGCCAAGGGTAAACTGGAACAAAGGGAACAATTAGTATATTCTAGTAGAAGGTATATATTGAGTGAACATGTGAGCACATAGGTAGGTAGTTATTTTGTGAGTGAAGGATAAGAAAAGTAGTGAAGGTTAGGAGATTTATTTTTAGCATTGTTTTCAAGTAATGGCAAGTATTCTCCAAGTTTTGAAATGAGAATTATGTAATGAATCAAGGAGTAAAGCTTTCCACTGCTTTCTCCTCTTTTCTCTCTCTCACGAACTCGGTGATTAAACACAGTTCTCCTTCTTCCTCCCTAATTCTCTGGTTTCTCTATATTTCTCTATTTCTATCTGTTTTTCTCTTATTCTCAGGTCAGGTACCAACAGGGGCCTGACAAATTGGTATCAGAGCTGCTGGTTTGATCTATAACCATCATCTTCTTCCTCTAACCTTCTGTTTTCTTCCTTAACTTCAGCCTCTGAAATCTTCTCTATCTCAGTTCCAAAGTAAATTCTCTCTCTTCTAGTCTCTTTTACTCTTCAAACACTACCTAGAACCAGCCCAGAAACATCAACAACTGCAGATTACAGCAATCAAGCAGCAGAAAAACCACCACAGAGGCTCTGTTTTTCAGTAGACCTGCAACTCAGCACATTGAAGTGTTAGTTCAATTGAATCTGGTAACCCTTCAAATCCACTCGTTTCAGTCATATACACAGCCCAAACTATAATTCTCATAAACAACACCTAAACATGTTTCAATTCATAAATTGTTATTTCTTCTTGGTCAGAGCAAAAATTTCCAGATTTTATGATATATTTTGGTTCGACTCTGATTTTTTTTGTGTTTAAGTGACTTAATTCACTTTGTTTAGCTTATCTAGCATCATTATAAACATCTGAAAATCCAAAAACAAATTTATCATGTTTTCAGAATTTTTTCATTCCAAAAACTAAACTGTTTATGCAAAAACTAAACTAAACTGTTTATGCTATATTGCAAGGCTACCCAAAATTTTATGATTACATGCGAGGAGATACAAGACTGTGATGAATATAATGGGCCTCTCCGCAATATGATGAATAGCTCAAGAACAGCATCCTAGATGATTCACCAGCTAAGGAAAACCTAGAAGTATCTCTCAATGCCCTTGAAGGACAGTCCAGTCCAGAAACCATGAAGATGACTGGGTATAAAGGGAAGAGGCTCATTTCCAGAAAGTACTCACAACTTCCTAGACTCAAAAACAACAAAAGGACTCAAGTGTGCTTTAGAACCTACTCAACCTATGCTAGTCTTTGTAGCTGATGGGAGCCAACTCAGAACTCACTAGTGGTCAAGAGTGCACAAAGTTTAAATGGAAGATGGGAGGTTTTTTCTTCAAAGATGGAGTAAGGATTCTGCCCTTGGGAGGATATGACATGATTCTAGGGGTGCAATGGTTGAAACAACTAGGTTACCTTTGACTATGAAAATTTAACCATACAGTTTAACTATGGAGGAGAAATGGTGCAGCTACAAAGCCTAACAAAAAACTCCCTGCCAGAACTAAAAATGATTACTCTAGAGACAAAGTTCTAAAAGGCCGGGGGGGGAGGGCCACCTGTTGCTCCTTAAGTACCTCTGGTGCAACCCCAGAAATACAAACTTTACTTAAAGATTATGCTGATATTTTTCAGGAACCAAATGGGATGCCTCCAAAAAGAGCTCTTCACCATAGCATATTCCTAAAAATAAATTCTTCCCCATTTTCTATCAGGCCCTACAAAAATTCCTGATCATCCTATGATCTAGAAAAATGAAATTGAAAGGCTGCTTACTGAGATGCTACAGTCTAGAATTATAAATCCCAGTCAAAGTCCTTATGCTCCACTCCTACTCCTTGTTAAAAAGAAGGATGGAAGTTGGAGCTTTTGTGTAGACTATAGGCACCTCAATTTCTTGACCTTCAAAAGCAAGTATCCCATTCTCCTCATTGATGAGTTACTGGATCAATTACAAGGTGCTAAGTTTTTTACTATACTAAACTTGAGGGTTGGGTATCACCAAGTTAGAATGAGAGAGGAAGACATTGAGAAGATAGCCTTTAGAACACATCTAGGGTTATTTGAATTCATTGCGTACAAAAAGGGAAAGGATAACATTGCAGCTGATAGTTAGTCAAAGGAAGTTTGAAGAGGGAGCAAGCCAAGAATTATTTCGTGAGGACACGAAAAATTTTAGGGGGAAGGGAATGTCAGACCAAGGGTAAACTAGGAACAAAGGGAATAATTAGTATATTCTAATAGAAGGTATATATTGAGTGAGCATGTGAGCATATGGGTAGCTAGTTATTTTGTGAATGAAGGATAAGAAAAGTAGTGAAGGTCAGGAGATTTATTTTCAGCATTGTTTTCCTTTAAATAGATGTAATGGGAAGAGTATTCCCCAAGTATTGAAATGAGAATTGTGTAATGAATCAAGGAGTAAATCTTTCAGCTGCTTTCTCCTCTTTTTTTCTCTCTCTCACGAATTCAGTAAATAAACACCGAGTTCTTCTCCTTCCTCCCTAATTTCTATGGTTCCTCTCTATTCCTCTATATCTATCTCTGTTTTGCATTTATTCTCAAGTCGGGTACCAACAGGGGCCTGACACACACAACTCTTTTAATAGAGGCTTCAAAGCAGACATTCTCTCTAATTTAGTGACACGGTACTCCTTGAGTTTCAAATTAGAACTAGTGTTAATGTGCAATATGTTACCATTGAGGAGGTAGTTGATTGACTTTACCGTGATCCACTCTTCCTTCCATTTCTACCAGCTGTCCTTTTCTATTAAATTCCTCAACAAATTCCTGAGCTTTAAGAAGCAATTTACTTTCCACTATCCAACCAGTTTGGAATGTGGCAAGACTTCTCTATATCTGACAGAATACTGCTTATGCCTTTGAAATCCTTCAGCATTATCTCAACTTCTCTAGCATCCCGTAATGATGTTACAGCTTCTGACACTAAATAAACACTAAACACCAGCTAATATATTCTTGTTTGTGCACCAGAAGCAGTGCCAAACTCCCGGTAGACATCCTCCAGATGAGATCAAACTTCTAAGCAAGATGATGCTAGCTCTGTGCAATATTTTCCATCACAGCATATGAGCTCTCAACCAAGTTCGAATACAATGCAACTATCTTTGTTAACATCCATGAAGTTAGGCAAATCTCCTATATAGCTTAACAAGCCACCAATTCTATGTTAGATTATCAATTTAGCTGAACTAGTGCATGTATAGTGAGTGAATGAAGTCATACTGGATAGACTGATATTGGATGAATTTGATTTTTGAAACATGTTTGATTTGTATCTAATTGGTGATTCCAAACTTTAAAAAAATAAAAGTAAAATAAAATGAACAATTTTAGAATCAAATCACCAATCGAAGCTTTTTTTTTCCAGACACATTGAACATTGAGATGAGCAAAAAATAAGATAAAAATGTCCACTTGAGAATTTGAATTTGGATATATTTTTTTTTTTTTTGAAACAAGCTTGAATAGCATGTAATTAGAGAATTGAATCCACAATTAAGTTTGGTCAACAATTCCATGCCATCAATTGGAGATTCCTCAAAAATATTTCCGACTGAATATAGATTGAAATTTTCGATACTAAACCTATTCGGATTGGATTGAATCATCAAATTGGAATTAAGAGTAGTGTTTAAGAGTTAAATAGAGTGAGATGGAGTGGTCTATAGTGCAGTCAATCAATGAGGATGGTCGGTTTGAGTATCTTCATTTTTGCTTAGATTGAGCCTTTTTTATTATTGAGCACGTAAGGTTTGAGATAACTTGAATATGATTTGAAGAATGTCTTAGTCCATCTCTTTTTGCTCTCTATATTCTCTCCAAACATGATAAACTTTTGTTACTGAATTTCTCCCTTAATCTACTGATGATCATTGATTGCAGAAGATGTTCTTCATCGTTTTTCATCTTTATGAAGCTATTTTTCTTCATAATTCTCCATTCCCAGCTACTGTATTGATCACAATTCCTTTGCTAACTTTAGTTGTGAGTTTAAGTCGATGTTTGGGATTCAAATCAGTCGGCCAAACTAAGGTTTGACCTTACAATATGTCAAAGGAACATATTTCTCAAATTCTTTCAACCTTCATTTTGGTTATAAATTATAATGTAATATGGTATGCCTAATACTAAAGTAATCTGGCCAAAAACAAAAATGATTTGTCCCCAAGTGGCATGTGAAATTGAGGCTAGAGTTGCTGCTTTCAATTGGAATTAGCCCTTTCATATCAAATTTGGTGTTAAAAGAGCATTGGCAGAATTGTAATCACTAGTTTTACAACCTATGCTGAATTCATTTTCAGTTTGAAATACTGTGAATCCAATTGTTAGGTCTAGGGTTCCAATATACAGTTTTTTTGTTTCTCTCTCTCTCTCTCTCTCTCTTTTAGTGCGCGCATGTGTGGGTACATTATATGCTAATACCAAGTTCCTAACAAATGGGTTTAAATTTTATTAGTCCAAAGAAATGGGATTTGGTCTGTAAACAACTACAATAAATATTTAACTTAATTTGATCACTGATTGATTTAGTATTGTTTTGTTATTCCAAATTGCAATTCTGATATCGCATGTCAGTAGGATCCATAAAACTCTTTAGCAGTTATTAACCTTATTCGTTCCCTTACACTACAAGATACATTTGCCACAAAGACCATATTATTCATAGGTTCTCTGCATACTTTTCCTAATCTCTATCTAGAACCATAATTGTTGTGTGCCTACGTATCCCTGCATAATGTATAATTCTGATGGATTTTTGGAGTAACACAAGTTTATAAGTTTCAAGGTCCTTGTTTGTTTATTGATTTATGTCATTCTAGAAAATTATTTTTTGTTTTGAGTCACCTTTTACCACTTACATTTGACCAATTACTTCACATCTGCCCCTGAACTACTATCATAACTTGTGACTGAGATCTGAGGTATTTTTTGTGCTTCTATCAAGCATTAATACATATTAGAAGAACAGGATGTAGTCTCATTTGACTTTAAGATAGGGGAGCTTTCATATACACCAACTGCTTTAAGATGTGTTAATAATGTATAAAAATATGACTTATTATTATTAAAACTGGCAAGTCATGGTGACAGACCATTGCATAGGTTTCTTCATTCTAAAGAAATAACTTGTTGTATGGTGTCTACAGTTCTGAAGGTATACCTGTTTTAGAAGATGGCCTTTCTGAAGTTGCAGCTAGCTTGTTAGCTGCCTATGACAGTGGTGAGCTCCTTGATGCACTAGAAGAAGGAAAAACTGGATGGCAGAACTGGGTGAAAAGCTTCGGAAAATCACTGAAGCGCAAGGTTGGTTTTAATTCAACTGGATTGGCCAAGAATCTTAGTTTGGTCTTGTAGCTTGTCCCCAACTACTAGAATTTCATTCAATTTCATGTTCATGGCAGGGTAAATCTCTCTTCATGCCTCTCCGAGTTCTGCTAACAGGAAAACTCCATGGTCCAGATATTGGTGCTTCTGTGCTTTTGCTACATAGTGCTGGAACCAGTGATATTTTAGCATCTCAAACAAGGTTTGTGACACTCGAAGAAAGGTTCAAATTGCTGAGAGAAGTTGAATGGGAATCCTTTAAGAACAATGAGACTGTCTTAGAGTCTGCGACCGCTGTATCACACTAACAGTTATCAGTGTTGTACTAATTTTTCTTTATAAGAGTATCATCTTTGTGCCTTTTCCAGAAGCTTCCGTAAACATGAGTAGATTTTGGCTCTTGTGCCGGTTCCAAGTCTTCCAGATTTATTTTGTCATCCTAGTTACTTGATAACGTACTGGGTCATGAGTTCATTAATATTGGGATATCCATCGATTAAATATGTATGTTATTGTCGAGCTCAATTGGACGTGATGATAGGAGTTTATTCAATTATAATCAGCTTAACAGTTTTGTATTAGGAAATTTATATTCGTTACTGGTTTGTTGGTTATCTTGAAACTCCTTTGTACCTCACGACGTTTGAGATGAATCCCATCGTAAAACATCCTTTTGCTTGAAATTTCAGTTTTGTTTCGCTTCGAGGATTTCCTATATTAGAGAACTTAATTTGCACACTAGGCATAAGAATCTTCTTATGTTTATCGAAGAGTTGGAAGATCCTTTCATGTTAAAAAACTATAGTGCTCAACAAGTTTACATTTTGTACCTGGTGAGTTTGTATGCGAACGAAAAAACCTGAAGAATGAATATTGGAAGGAAAGGCATGGAGGAGTTCCCTCGTCCATATCATATCATCATGTTATAAGGTCCAATTACTACATCATAATTTAGTTTAAAACATAATGATACTATTATAATTTGCTTATAAAAAATATTATAGAGTATGATTTACTGTGTTGTAATTGAAATAATATAGAGAGAAAAAAAACTGGAATTGTATTTAAATAATTATGAATTGGGGGGCGTTATCGATACTTGTTCATCAAGGTTTTGAGGTTAACGCCGTTTCAGATTCGTGGAAACCTCACCTTGATGTTGGTGTCATTTTAAAATAAGAGGAGCATGTATACGTGTAACTAATAGTCAAAACATTAAATTTATTATTGGAATACGTAAATGCTACATGTATTTTATAAAATTTAAGGAATCTGTTAAGTATGAAAACTATTTGTTTGGTTATTGTGCACACGTACATGTATGTGACTTCATGCAGTTTATTCCGACTCAAATTTGGTATATAACTTGGTACCTACCAAATCAACTTAACGGAATAGCCTTTCCTCTTATTATATATAGGTATTGAGGTATTGATTTTATGCCCCTTATCCTATTAATATATGATTTTTTTTAAAAAAAATTATTTACCTTATCCCCTCTCCCTTAGCGTACTCTTCTCTAACTTTCAGCCAAACGTTGTCGTTGGATTCGACAACTCTCATAGATTCCCTCATCTAGGACATCTGTGTTAGAGGATCAAGTTGGTTTTGCAAACAAGTTAATGCACTATCTTTAACTCTTTGAGTGAAATGAGAAAAAAGAAAAATTCATTAACTGATCACATCATCTCCTCTCCGTAGAAACTATGAAATTGTCCCAACGATCAAAGATCGACTATATAACCCTCTTAAATAAATGAAACGTATTAGTTGTCCATTCTTAGGCTGGCTAATAAGGCTTGAAGAAGGGCAATCACTCATTCATTCTTAAAATCGACATTCTTAAGACCAAAGAGTCAACCAAAAGGGGGCAAAGCTCTCTGTCCTTGGTTCTCCTATAACTTGAAAGATTGCAACTTTACATGTTTCTTGAATTTTGCACTCAAATTTAAAGTTTGTGCTTTGTTGCATCATCCCATATATGTTTTAAGATGATTAGTTAATGAGGATTGATATTTTTACAGTATTTTTTAATATTTTTACATGTAAACTGTCGTTATAGACCTATAGCGACAGTCAAAACCGTCGTTATAGATCCATAGCGATACTTTTCTTATAAAAATATCAAAAAACCTTGTGAAAATATCAGTTTTCTTAGTTTGTTTGTTTTTATAAGGATAAATAGGAATACTATGTTAAATTAAACCAAAAAAATAAAAATACAGAAATATATTAAATCAATTAATATAATCTTCCATTGTTTATTCCATTTTGGTTATTGTAATAGTACAGTAAATAATTTTTCAAAGTCTCATAGTCAATGGACATGAGTCCTTCAATAATACAAATACAGGGGAGATTCTCACTGTAGCTACCTGCGATTGCGTTGAGTATACTTAGTTCTCCATTGGTAAAAAGGTGAGGACGAAGGTGTTGACAGATGCAAGGTAACTTTAGCAACATACTCAATGTTAAGCTTGTTGAAATTGCAGATGTGAGAAAGCAGGGGCAGATCCAGCCTATGAAGTCAGTGGGGTCAAATTTAAAATAAACAAATTTCTATAAAAAAAATAAAAAAAAAGTAAAATAAATTACAAAACTAAATAATATCCAAATATTATGTATAGCAACATTTTTCTAAATTTCATTACTTAAAATTGTTGAATGATAGTTTTATTTTTATTAGTTACAAAAATTCGCAAGCAATTACCAAAAAAAAATTCGTTAGTAACTACAAAAAAATTCAAAACAATTGATACACAAAAATTATACACATAAATATAGATATGGAATAATATACTAGTGTTATCTACTAGTACCTTTCCTAGAAAATGACTTTTGTTCATGAAGATAGTTGAAGTGTCCATACCAATACGATCGGAGAGCATCTCCTTCTAATGATAGAGAAAAACGTATGTGCAAAAATAGTTAGCAAAATCGGCGCCCCTTGTCCACGGATTTTGCTTTCGCCGGAATGGTCCGCAGTCTGCTGCACATTGGGTGTTCATGAGGAGAGAGAGAATAGTACCGAAGAATCGCGTAGAGACAGTTTACTCTATTTCATTTATAGTACTATATTTTAAATAGTACTTAATTTTGAATCTTACAAAACTGTTGAGTTTGGTTAACTAGGCTCCTATAGCTTTTTTTAATGCACGTGTATGGTGTATCCCACTATCAAAGAAGACGCAATATGGGATTATTAATGCTTTTTAAATGAGTCACCGCCATTAAAAGGAAAAAGCCGCAAAAGAAGTGGAGAAAATAGGAAAAGCGGAGAAAAAAGAGGTTGAAGAAAAATGAGGAAGAGTGCATGAAAGAAGGAGAAAAGACGAAAGAGTTGGAATAAAGTAATAATGGGCTTTAATATTCAATTCTAGAAAACCAAAATTTGTCACAAAAAGACAAAATTACACCTCTATTTTCCCATTTACAGTTATTAATGCACATTGAACGGTAGGAATCCTGTTCTTTTTTTCTCCTTAAAAACTCAGTGGGGTCAATTGACCCCACTACCCTAACATAGGTCCGCCACTGTGAGAAAGTGAAAAATTGTATTGAAAATATTTAATGAACAATTACAGAGTACATTCTATTTATATTTAAGTAACTACTTCTAACAAACCTAAAAACTTGATTACTTATTGACAGTTGTAATATTAACAAACTAACTAATTAGAGCACTATTTATTAAAATGCCTTTACATAATTTAATTACAAACTGAACTAATTGTTTCAAGACTCTTTAACAATTAGTTTTAAGAAATTCTAACAATTAGATTTGAGAAATTCTTCTCGACTTAAGGATTCTGTATAGCCATATCCTTGACATCCCCCCTTAAGTTGGATTATTAATAGTTGTAAGTTGCAAAGGACTAGTTTCAGATAATAAGATACCTTGACCTCTTGCATTTTTGAGGTATCTGACCAGTTTGAGAGCAACACTTCCGTATGAACTTGAAGTGATTCATAAATTGACTCAGAACATGTACATCATATGTGATGTCTGGTCTGGTGATAGTAAGGTATATCAATCTACCTACTAGTATCCTATAGGAAGTAGGATCAGAAAGAACACACACTTTAGCCTTTGCTAAGTTGTGATGTTGATCAATAGATATTTTGGAGGGTTTAACACCAAGAAGACCAGTATCTGTTAAGATGTATTTTCTTTGGTTTAAACATATGTCAAAAGATGATTAAGCTATCTCCAATTCCAAAAAAAATTCAAAGACCCAAATACTTAATGCGAAATTGAGTACTTAATTTGTAACACCCAAGTCCCAAATCTAAATATGTGGGAACATTTTGTTTGCATATAAAGAATTAAGTTACTAACAATAATATTTTTTCTCGTGTCTTTTTGGGTGAGCCTATGGTGGGCTAAGATAACCCAAATAAATATTATTAGGCTAGTGGTTTAAGGTCTTGTTTGAATGAATTTGATTCGATTCGATTTAGACTTGGGACTTGACCCAAGATTTGTTCCGGACTCGAAATTTGACCCGGACTGTTACATATGGTATTAGAGCCGACTCTCGAAAACTCGGGTCTAGTAATCCAATCTGGTTGCCGAAGGTGGGGAGATGAAAGGTGGTTGTATTATCCCACAATAGAGAGAGGTATGAATGTCGGGACACTAAGCCAGCGATTATGATGAGGATGTTAGAAATTTAAACGGGAGAATTTGTAACACCCCAATCTCACATTCAACATATGAGAAAAAATTGTCTAATATATAAAGAATTAAGTTACTCACAAGTACCTTTAGTCATAACACTTTGAGTGAGTTTGTGGTGGACTGCGATGACCTAAGAAGATACTATTGAGCTATTAATTTAAGGTCTTGTTTGGATAGAGTTGATTCGATTTAGAGTTAGGAATTGACCCAGATTTGTTTAAGACCCAGGGATTTAACAGAATTATTTCATAAGTAGTGCTTCACATTAGATATTTGCTCGTTATTGTTGCCAGTAAGAACTATGTCATCTACATAGACTAAAAACTCAGTAAAAGAATCAACTGTAGCCAAAGTAAATAGAGAAGAATTAATGTATGATTGAATAAAACCATATTGCAGAATAGCTGTAGAAAATTTAGAGAATCATTGCCTTGGGGCATGTTTTAAGCCATACAAGGATTTCCTTGGTTTACAAACTAGTTGAGAGTTCTTAAAAGAAAGATGGGAAGGAACTTGAAAGCTTGGTGGTAAAGTCGTGTACATCTCTTATTCTAAATTACTTGAGGAAAGGCATTTATAACATCCAAGATAATTTCCAACCTTTTATAGCTGCAACAACTAATAAGGTCCTAACAGTAATCATTTTGGCAACTGGGACAAATGTTTCAAAATAGTCTAATCCTCCAGTTTGGGTGAATCCTTTGGCTACAAGCCTAGCCTTGTATCTCTCAACAGTGCCATCAACATTATATTTAATTCTATAAATCCATCTACACCAGGAACATGACTTTCATGCATGTAACAATGTTAACTCCTATGTTTTATTTTGTTCCAAAGCGGTTATTTCAGTTTGGGAATATGTTGATGGGTCATAATTAAAGAAGCTTTTGCAAGAAAATAAGCATAAGAACTGAGATTAGTGTAAGAAACTGAAGGAAACGATTTCCAAATAAAATAATAATTTTCACTTTTAAAAATTATTATCCCAAAATCTTTCTCATAATTTAGCATAATCAATAATATATTACATACCTCGTGTTTGGTTGTAGCACAATGGAGAACTTTGACTTATTCTGATGATGTATCCTGCTCCTCCTAAACTTCCTCTCTATGACCCTTATTTTGATATTACGTACTTTTTCTGAGTGTGGGCTCAAAATACTGAGTAATAAAATATATAAAGTCCTTAACTCCCTGATAATTATCAGGATAATTGAAAAACTTACGTATATATTTTATCCTCCCTTTTCTGTTATATCTTAATAAGGGCTAGAGTGGGGATCAAGTAGGATTCTATAATTCTAGCTTCAATATAACACTAATTTCTGATTAACTCTTTAATCAATTAGAATTATATTAATTATAACTAATTCCACTAAATAGTTATAATTGCACTCTAGAATTAATAGAATTAAAATTAATTAATTAAATCCTTCCACTATTAGTATCTTGCAAAAATACTCCTCTACATTAATATCCATAAACATGTGTAGGAATAAAACTGTTAATCCATTACGTCTACTGCTTATATCCTTGAGTACATAATTTATAAACTTTTGATCACTCATTAATTTAATAAATTAAATTAATACTTTAGTAATATAAATTACTAAAATACTTGGCCAAGATTCTAGTGATCAACCAAATAAATTATCTCAAGGGGATATTACAATTTAATTGTAGAATTCCATCTTGAAATATACATGTTCCCAATTTCATAATATATATATCACCCAACATATTGAGGTATTGATTATATTAAAAATCTCACTCTTTAATATATTAAAGTGACACACATTATAAAATCAAGTTCATTATTTTCTCAGGATTAAGAGTAATTGCACATTAATAGTAATTAAAAATTATTCGTAATAACAGTAATTAACAAATAATTTTTCGTAACGATCCAGTTCTATGTATTTCAAAAATACACCAATATATTAGATTAAAGTCTCTACTTTACATGACTAAGACAAGTCATCAAATCAAGTGTATTACAATCTACTAGAATGGTATGTCCATTTCCATCTAAGATTGAGAACAATATAATTTCTTTAATTATACATAACATATAATTTATGTCTTCCGTATATGACACTCCTTCATATACATAAATTATAAAATGTATAATGGACAAAATTTATGACACATTTAATTATGCAAAAAGAAATTAAATTTTATTATTAAACTAATAAAATAAATATCAATATTGGGTTTTTCTGGGCTTAAATCCTTACAATCTCCCACTAGCCCTAAACCCAATCTACCATATGTCTAACACCCATCCCCTCAAGATGAAAATCAAAAACTTTAGAAGACAAGGTCTTTGTAAATGGATCAGCCAAATTTTGCGCGGAAGCTATTTTTGAAACTATCACATCTCCTCGTTGAACTATATCCCTGATGAGGTGATATTTTCTCTCAATGTGTTTGCCTTTCTTGTGGTTCCTAGGCTCCTTTGATTTTCCAATCGCCCCATTATTGTCACAAAACAGGACAATAGGAGATGATACTGAAGGTACCATTCCTATTTCTAACAAGAACTTCTTGAGCCAAACAGCCTCTTTTGCAGCTTCGGAAGCAGCAACGTATTCAACTTCCATGGTGGAATCAGCTATGCAAGACTGTTTAACACTCCTCCAACTGACAACTCCACCTCCAAGAGTAAACACATAACCAGAGGTTGACTTTCTAAAATCTCTATCTGACTGAAAATCCTAATCTGTATATCCTATCGGGACAAGATCATCGCTAGAATAGACAAGCATATAATCTCTTGTTCTTCGTAGATACTTAAGTATATGCTTCACTGCTATCCAATGTTCTAGTCCAAGGTTAGACTGATATCTGCTGACCAAGCCTACTGCAAAACAAATATCTGGTCTAGTGCACAACATCGCATACATAAGACTTCCCACTGCTGAAGCATAAGGGACTGTCTTCATGCGTTCTTTCTCTTGAGGTGTCTTAGGACACTGCTCCTTAGTAAGAGGAATTCCATGTCTGATAGGAAGTAGTCCTTTCTTGGAATTCTGCATGTTGAACCTAGCCAAAATTGTATCTATGTATGCAGCTTGGGATAGGCCCAACATTCTACTCTTGCGATCACGCCAAAGCTTGATCCCTAAAATGTAATTAGCCTCTCCTAGGTCCTTCATCTCAAAATTACTAGACAACCAAATTTTGACACTAGATAAAATTCCCACATCATTACCCATAAGCAATATATCATCCACATAAAGAACTAAGAATACTACCTGCATACCATATTTTCTTGACCTTTAACTATGAAACCATCAGGCTGCTTCATATAGATTTCTTCATCAAGATATCTATTAAGAAAAGCAGTCTTGACATCCATTTGCCATATCTCGTAATCGAGATGAGCTACAATGGATAAGAGTATTCTGATAGATTTAAGCATAGCTACTGGTGAAAAGGTTTCCTCATAATCGATACCTTCTTTTTGAGTAAAACCTTTTGCTACCAACCGTGCTTTAAAGGTTTCAACCTTTCCATCTACTCCTCTTTTTCTCTTGTAGACCCACTTGCACCCTATAGGTTTGACCCCATTAGGTGCTTCTACAAGTTCTCATACTTTGTTTGAGTACATAGAATCCATTTATTGTTTCATAGCCAAATGCCAGTTGGATGCATCTACATCATCAATAGCTTCATAGTAGTTAGAGGGATCTGACTCCACTTCTTCCGGAATAACATCGTAAGTTTCTCCAAGAAGTGAAAGTCTTTCAGGAGGCCTGATACTCCTCCCACTATGACGAAGCTCCGGTGTATTAGAAGAATTAGGTTGGTTAGTTTGTGGCAATTCATCCAAGTCTTGTGGTGGATTAATTGATTGAGTAATTGATGTACTTGACATTTCTTCTAAGATAATTTTACTACTCGACTTGTGATCCATTATGTAATCATTTTCCAGAAAAACTGCATTTGCGCTAACAAATACTTTCTGGTATAAAGGACTATAAAATAGACCACCTCTAGTTCCTTTTGGATATCCTACAAACAAACATACTTCAGTTCTTGAACCTAACTTATCTAAGTCTGTCTTTCCTTTTCGCACATGTACAGGTGTGCCCCATATATGAATATGATGCAATACTGGCTTTCGCCCACTCCACAATTCTTTAGGTGTTAAAGGAACAGACTTTGATGGTACAAGATTCAATAAGTACATTGCCGTTTCAAGTGCATAACCCCAAAAGGAAATAGGAAGAGTAGAAAAACTCATCATAGACCTTACCATATCCAAAAGAGTCTTGTTTCTTCTTTCTGACACACCATTTTGCTGGGGTGTACCCGGTGCAGTCAATTCAGATCTAATTCCTTTATCAGATAAGTAATCTTTGAATTCCCCAAGGAGATATTCACCTCCTCGATCCGATCGAAGGGCCTTTATGTATTTACCAGATTGTCTTTCTACTTCTGCCTGAAATTCTTTGAATTTTTCAAAAGCTTCAGACTTTCGATGCATAAGGTAAACATAACCACATCTTGAGTAATCATCAGTAAAGGTGATGAAATACTCAAAACCTCCCCGTGCTCGAATATTCATAGGACCACATACATCTGTATGAATTAACTCTAACTTATCACTGGCTCTATATTTCTTTGCCTTGAAAGGCCCTTTGGTCATTTTTCCTTCTATACAGGATTCACAAACTGGAAGATTTTCAACTTCTAAGGAATTTAGAGGACCATCTTTAACCAGTCTTTGGATCCTGTTTAGATTAATATGACCTAATCGTAGATGCCAAAGATAAGTTTGATTAATTGAAGAAACTTTTCTTTTTAATGGTTTTTGTTGACTACATTCAGTTTACAATAATGAATAATAATTAGGAGTAAGAATATATAAATTATCTACCAATGATCCAGAACAAATGAAATTTCGATTCTTGCGAATAACAACCTTGGAATCAAAATTAACTGAATATCCATATTTAAACAAGCAAGAAACTGAAATTAAATTTCTACGAATGTCTGGAACATAAAGACAATCTACTAATTCTAATGTCCTGTCATTATTAAAATTGAGATGCACAACTCCCACTGCAATAGCCGCTACTTTTGCACTAGAACCAAGGTGTAGATAAATCTCGCCTTCATTCAACTTTCTGGTTTCCTGAAACCCCTGCAAAGAATTGCAGACATGATTAGTGGTTCCCGAATCTACACACCAGGATTCAGTAGAACGGCCCACAAAACATGTTTCATGAACGAAAGATTGATAATTACCTATCTTGCCAAACTAATCAATTAAACAATCAACCATACCTTGATTTTTGATCTTGGCTAGGTAAGTAGGACAATTCCTTTTCCAGTGACCTTTCTCCCCACAGTGGAAACATTTTCCTTGAGGTTTTACTTTTGCCCCTTTCTTCCCAACCCCTCCAGATGGAGGTAGGTTTCCATTTGCAGCTTTCTTATTGTTCTTCTTTTTCTGGTTCTTGCCCTTAGGCTTTCCCCTAGAAGTACCAACTTCTGCAACATGAACGCTTCCTTTTGCACGAAGAATACCTTTTGCTGCCTGGAGTTCCTTCATCAGTTCAGGTAATGATAAAGACATTTTGTTCATAATGTAATTAAGTTTGAACTGATTGAAGGAATTAGGCAAGGTCTCTAGCAACATGTCAACTTGGGTTTCCTTGTCAACTGTTGCTCCCAGGATTTCCAGTTCGTTTAAGTAAGAAATGATTTTTAAACAATGATCCCGAACTGAAGATCCCTCAGACATCTTGGAATTCATGAGTGTTTTCATCACAGTCTGTCGTGCAACACGACTTTGATCAGCAAACATTTCATGAAGGTTATCCAAGATTTCTTTAGCAGTGGTAATAGACTGATATTGGTGTTGCAATATATTTGACAAAGATGCCAAAATATAGCAACGAGCCATATCATCAGCCTTTTGCCACTTCTTTTGGTTATTCCTTTGTGCAACGGTAGCATTTTCTGGAAGAACTGGGCAAGGTTCAGTCAGTACAAACTTGTAGTCTTCAGCCGTCAACACAATGTCAAGATTTCTTTTCCAGTCCACATAATTTGGTCCAGTTAATTTATTTTCTTTAAGGATAATAGCAAGGGGATTAAACGACGACATGGTAATCTGTACAATCACACAACATGCATAAATTAAATGGTCATTTAATAAAAAAAACTTTTGCATATAATATGAAAGTGTAATCCTCAAACACAAACATAAAATAAACATGGCAACTTAATTTCAAATAATTCTCTTTTCGAAAGGAAAAATAAGAATAATTTAAAATTACTATTATTTTTATATCTTGACATCTCATGATATAAAATAATTCACCATTTTATTCAACCCAAAACAATAATAATAAGTATCATTCCGATGGGGAGAATTATTATTTATATTTTGTCAAGTGTATACCATCCATTTAAATTTTCTTTAAAATTTTAATACAAATATTTCGAAAGGAAATAATTCATAATAAAACTTAAATAAATTTATCACAAGGAAATCCATATCTAATATAACTAGATTCATGTATCTTCCGAAGGGAACTCACAAAATTTGAGATTAGATACATGCACCAATATAATGGACCAATGATGGAAGCCATAAGATATACAATTCTTTCTCCCACTTGATTTTCTTATTTATAAAAAATTGAGGATTTTTATTTATTTAAAAATATGTAATTATATTAATATCCCATATTAATACATATAAACATGTAAACTAAGATACATGCATATTCATATTTAACAATTTCATCAATTATGAAAAATATAACAATTAAACATAACAATTGTAACCTTCCAATTCATTTTAACATAAATGAAAATAAAAAAGGTCCACAATTTAAAACATGTGAAAATGCTAAGGATCTATTAGTTTTAAAATATATGAATCTGCATAAATAAGTAATAACCATGTTGGGTGAGTTGGTACAAATCCTGAATGCCAAAGGTCTTTGGTTCGATTCTTTCTTGCTATAAAAGCTGGTTTCAGTTCTTGCTTTTTTTTTTTTAATTATGATTATTTAAAAAAATATATATATATGCAGCAGGTTTCGATCCCGGTACCTCTAATATGGCAAACCAACATTTAACCAAATGCGCTACATCCAATTCTGGTAATATAGCCTCGACAAATAAGATACATTCCAGAAAGCATGTAAGGCTCTGAAATTAAAAAACAATCTGGAGATATAAGGTATCGAACCCAGAACCTTGAAAAGGCAAAGCAAGAACTCTGCCAACTGAGATACATCTGCCTATTGTTAGTAATAACAATCAAATTATACGTAACCAAAATTTACGCAACCGACATTATTCAATAATCTCTTTCAGCGAATCTGATGGTTGTATACTTGTATCTCCTTGTGATTCTTTTTTAATTATGCAACGGAACTAGCAGATTAAATGACTCGAATAAATCAAATACGTACAATCCGTGTGGCTTGTTTTTCAAAAAAATTATCATTTGGCGATACATGCATATTATTTATATAACAGAAAAATAATCATTCATGTATTCGCGAATATGATACTATAACACCGATAAATAATATAACAACATAATCATGATATATGAAAATTATGAGTTAGCTCTGATGCCAATTGAAGGAAACGATTTTCAAATAAAATAATAATTTTCACTTTTAAAAATTATTATCCCAAAATCTTTCTCATAATTTAGCATAATCAATAATATATTACATACCTCGTGCTTGGTTGTAGCACAATGGAGAACTTTGACTTATTCTGATGATGTATCCTGCTCATCCTAATCTTCCTCTCTATGACCCTTATTTTGATATTACGTACTTTTTCTGAGTGTGGGCTCAAAATACTGAGTAATAAAATATATAAAGTCCTTAACTCCCTGATAATTATCAGGATAATTGAAAAACTTATGTATATATTTTATCCTCCCTTTTCTGTTATATCTTAATAAGGGCTAGAGTGGGGATCAAGTAGGATTCTATAATTCTAGCTTCAATATAACTGTGACGCCCCCAAATTCGGGTTCCAAATACCCGGATCCGGTCATCACGATCCAATACAAACATTCACCTCTAAACAACATACAATAACTAAATGCGGAATAATAAACATATGTTGTTCATTCAAAAGGTGTTACTAGTCCCAAGATACTATAACCTTACAAAAAAATACACAAATACCCTTAATAAAGTACTTAGTGTGACGCCCCCAAATCTAGGCCTACACAGCCCAAACTTGAGTCGTCAAAAGACTACAACAAAATTATTACAACAAAGCACAACGTACAACAATACAGTGTATAATAATACACAACTAAGTCTTCACTATTATTGTCACACTATTTTACAACACGTGAAGACTAGGATAGCTATTCCTCGGACTCTCACTCCATCCCCCGGCTAGACCCCGTTACGTTTTCATCTCCTGTTGAAAACAATGGAACAAAAGAAAGGGTGAGCTCAAATAGCCCAGTAAGAAATATCATGACTAAGATAATGACGAATAAATTATCATTAGCCTTCAACAGTTGAGTTCTTGATAGAATACAATAGACTACAAGGTTTATATCAAAATCTGTAGTTAAATTCTTAAACAACGTTCAGATCAATAATAGCAGCGGAATGAGCAATCTATTAGAAGAATAATGCAGACTATAATGTCCACTCGCTTCTCTTTTTAGTAAAAATATCATCAACTTTTATCATCTGAAATACCATTAGTCAAGATAATACAACTTCACTATTCCTGGTCATAATCCTGCAGATCAACAGTTCATCTTTGCACTACGGGCCAAAGACATTCAATATAACACCAACAGTCATGATTATACCAGATTCAGCCTTTGGTCATAATCATACCAATCAACAGTTCATCTTTGCACTACGGGCCAAAGAGAACATTAACCACGTGCCATAAAAGACACCGAACAGATGTATCGCCTTTAACCTAGTATATCGCCTTTAACCTATCATCTGTTCAACAATTATATCACATCTGTGCCCCCGGCCACAGATATTCATAACAGTTTGATTCTTGATGATTAATACAAATAACAGTGATACAAATGATGAACAGAAGAACATGATAAACAATAAGTATCGGAAGTTTACTTTGTGCAGATTCAAATAATGTCCAAATTGTTAACATGATGTGGAGTGAAATTTAAAAATGATATTCAAGATCCACAGTTCAGAATAACGGTTACAGTTCAATAGAAAGGTTCACGTAAATAGGAAGGTTCAGTTGAAATAATGAAGTTCAACTATTATGGAACATATAATATTTTCAGGAATTATAGAAGCAATAGTTCCATAATAAGTTTCGATTTAGGAGTATGAAAGAAAATAATATCCCTTACCGTAGCAGGTTTGATTAACAAAAGGTGAAGGGAATTAATATCCCTTACCATAGTAAGTTTGAATAATGGAAGATGAAAAAGATGGTATCCCTTATGAGTATAAAGGAAAATGATATCACTTACGAATATGGAATAAAAGTGTCATGTGATAATTCGTGTAGACAAATTATTTCCACACGAGACAAATAAAAAGGGTTATTCACCAACAGGCGATAATCCGCACCGTAAGGTTATTCCCATCAATTTGAATACGAATAGTTATTCACCAAACAGGCGATAATCCGCGCCGTAAGGTTATTCCCATCAATTTGAATACGAAGAGTTATTCACCAAACATGCGATAATCCGCGCCGTAAGGTTATTCCCAAAGATTAATAAGGAATGAATACAAAAGGTTATTCACCAACAGGCAGTAAACCGCGCCGTAAGGTTATTCCCACAATTTAATACATGGAAGTAAATGGCACAAAAAAGAAACGATATTATTTTCGAGAATCAAAGAATGATAATCCCTTCAAGTAAGAAAGAAAATAATATCCATTTATGATGATGAAAAGAGTGATACCCCTTACCTTAACACGTGACTGGATATTGATTTAAATGAGGTTGATCAACCTATATATTTTTAATATAATTAGTAATTACCACATATAAATTTCAAAGTGTATGATAACTCGTATAATATGAATTATCAAAATTATATATATTTAACATAATTTTTGTAGTATAATATAACTACTTTAACATAGTTTTTAAAATAATATTTCAAAATAAATCTTCCAAAGAAAGCTTTTAAAAATGAATCTTCTCAAAGAAGAGTCTTCTAAAGGAAGATTTGTGAATACCGTGAAAAATAGGAATTTATAAAATTACTACTCTTTAATAAAAGACTTACTTGAAAATTTTCTGTACTCCTTTTGGCTTTCAAACTCTCAAAATAACCTTACTATTCTCAGAGAAAACTCATAAAATTCTTATAGAAAAATTTTATGTTTTAGGTGTGATTTTTCTATTCAGCTGAGCAAGCTATTTATAGGAGAAAAGGAACCACTGTGCATGGTAGGTGGCAACAGACGCCTGCCTACATTTTCTAAATTGGCAGCGCAGTCGGCTGCCTTACCAACCTTCCCAGCAAAATGAAAAACTCATTTTGATTTTCATGTGGCCCCCACATAGGGTCCACATGTTATTATTTAAAATAATAATAATTAATTATTATTATTATTTTTTTTTTTTTACATTTATTTATTTTATTTTATTTTTCTTCCTATGGGTCCTGCATATAAAATAAAATAGTGCTACAATAATAATTCAACAATAATGCAATAAACACGTTACAGATCATATTAATTTAATAATATAAATTACAGTATATTTGCTACTGTGACAATTATTAGGTTCAATAATTTTAAAAACAGTGCAGCAACAATTATTGACTCAATGATATAAAATACAGTGTAATGACAATTATTGAATCAATAATGCAAAATACTGTGTAGCAACAATAATTGAATTGATAATATAAAATATTATGCAGTGACAATTATTGATGAAATGATGCGTAACAGTTACGGTGTCAATTATCAGACCAATAATATGAGACACTGTGCAATACCGTGTGCTACTGTAGAGTACCGTGTGCTACAGAAAATACCATAAATTACCGTATGCTACTATTCTTTTATCACCGGTATTTTAACAGTTAACACCGTTGACTATTTTTATTTAAAAAGGTTACTTCTGTCGTTTTCTATATCCGACAAATATTCCGTTGTGGGGTCCACAAATAATTTGTTATTTCGGCGCCGTCGTACGACCCGAATATTCCCCGACAAAACGAATATTCCCCGACAAAATAAAATTTGCACATAATATCCTTAACTTTCAAATTCGTCAGTTTAACCACTTACTGTTTCATGAAAAAAAAATATATGAAGAAAAATTAAATTTTATATTTCATAAAATTCGGGGTCTTACAACCTCCCCTCCTTATGAAATTTCGTCCCCGAAATTGACGTACCTGGCATTTCGAAGAGGTAAGGATACTTAGATTTCATCTCGGATTCTAGCTCTCAGGTCATTTCCTCAATATCTTGGTTCCTCCATAAAACCCTAACTTGAGGTATAACCTTTGAGCGTAGAATCTGCTCCTTCTTATCTAGGATCTTAACAGGTACCTCCTCATACGTTAAATCTTCTGCTATAACGTCTGGTTCTAACTCAATGACGTGGTTTGGGTCCTTCACATACTTACGTAACATAGATATGTGAAAAACATTATGGATGCGAGACATACTTGGTGGTAGGGCTAGTCTGTAAGCTACGGATCCTACTTGATCGAGGATTTCAAATGGGCCAATAAATCGAGGGTTGAGCTTTCCTCTCTTTCCGAATCTCGTAACCCCTTTCCATGGAGAAACACGTAAGAATACATGATCTCCGACGTTGAATCTCCTATCTCTCCGATGAAGATCGGCATAACTCTTTTGTCGTTCTTGTGCTGTCTGTATTCGTTGTCGGATCATTTGGATCTTTTCGGTCGTCAAGCGTACCAACTCGGGTCCCAACAGTTTTGCTTCTCCTACCTCATTCCAACATACTGGAGAGCGACACTTGCGTCCATATAAAGCCTCGAATGGAGCCATACCTATACTTGCTTGGTAACTGTTGTTGTAGGAAAATTCCACCAATGGCAAGTACTTATCCCAACTTCCTTTGAAATCTAGTACGCAAAGTCTCAAAAAATCTTCGAGGGTCTGGATCGTCCTTTCCGATTGTCCGTCCGTTTGAGGATGGTATGCAGAACTAAAACGTAGTTCAGTGCCCATAGCTTTTTGTAGACTGATCCAAAAGCGTGAAGTGAATCTAGGATCTCGATCAAAAACTATGGAAACTGGCATGCCATGCAGTCTCACGATTTCATTTATGTACATACCGGCAAGACGTTCAAGTGAAAAGTTTTCTCGTATAGGCAAGAAATGAGCGGATTTGGTCAATCTATCTACGATGACCCAAATTGCATCTAAGCCTTGAGAAACTTTGGGAAGACCCGTCACGAAATCCATATTGATGTGTTCCCACTTCCATTCGGGAACCTCAAGTGGTTGTAATGGACCCTTAGGTACTTGATGCTCTGCCTTGACACGTTGACAAGTTAGGCACCTTGAGATAAACTCTGCAATCTCCCTTTTCATATTGTTCCACCAAAATGTATGTCGAAGATCTCGATACATCTTGGTACCTCCTGGGTGGATTGCAAATGGCGTGTTGTGTGCCTCCATCATGATTTTATGCTTCAATTCAGGATCGTTAGGAACACAGAGTCGAGAGTTGACTCGAAGTATTCCTTTCTCGTCGATTCTTGCTCTGGGAATGACACCTTCTTATACTTTCTTCATCATGTTCATCAGTTCCGGATCGGTAGCTTGAACAGCTTTAATTTTATCGATTAAAGCCGGTTCTACTCGCACGTGAGCAATCTTCGAGTGGGTCCCTGGTGTCTTTAGCTCTATCTCCATCTTTTGTAAGTCGTACAGAATACGCTTTTGTATTGTCACCAGTGCACTTGTACTCGCATAAGATCTTCTGCTCAAAGCGTCAGCTACAACGTTAGCCTTTCCCGGGTGATACTGGATTATGTGGTCGTAATCCTTCAACAGCTCAAGCCAACGTCGTTGTCGCATGTTCAGTTCCTTCTGGGTGAAGAAATACTTGAGACTTTTATGATCCGTATAGATATCCACTTTTTCTCCGTACAAGTAGTGTCTCCAGATCTTCAACGCGAAAACGACTGCTGCCAACTCTAGATCATGAGTAGGATAATTTTTCTCATAATCTTTGAGTTGTCGAGAGGCATAAGCTATAACATTTCCATGTTGCATAATGACACAACCTAGACCTTTGCCTGAAGCATCGCTATATATGACGAATTCTCCTGATCCTGATGGAATGGTCAGAACAGGAGCTGAAACAAGTCTCCTCTTGAGTTCTTGAAAACTCTTCTCGCATTCCTCGCTCGAATGATACCGATATCTAATAATCAAACTTTCATCTCTTGGCGTTCTATGGGAGCCATTTGGTATTGAGCTTTGGAAAAGGGTTTAGTACCGGGTTCAAGATCAATACAAAATTCAATTTCACGGTTTGGGGGTAAGCCAGGAAGTTCTTCAGGAAAAACGTCAGGAAACTTATTAACAATGGGAATATCATTCAAGTTTGACGTATTTTTGTTCAAATCAGTGACATGAGCTAAAAAGGCTTGACATCCGTTTTTCAATAAACGAATGACTTTATGGCTAGAAATAACAGTTATAGATTTCAATGGTTTAGTTGCTTGAATTTGCATGACAGGTTGATTAGGAATATGAAAACTAATAATCTTATGAAAACAATCAATTTTAGCATGATGGGTAGTCAACCAATCAATTCCTAAAATCACATCAAATTCATGCATTTCCAAAGAAATAAGGTCAACAGGTAATGTGAGGTTGTTGATTTGAACTAGGCAAGATTTATAGACAGTAGATGTAATGGTCATTTCTCCTAATGGGGTTTCAACTGATAAGTCAAAGTCCAAATTTTCAGGAGTTAAGTTTAAACGCTGAGCACATGCAGGTGAGATAAAAGAATGGGTAGAGCCAGTATCTAACAAAGCGTAGACTTCACGAGAATTTATGAATAGCTTATCGGTCATCACCTCATTCGATTTCTTGATCATCAAGGCTGTCATCATCAAATCGAGTCCCATATACTTCATCCGGATCTTCACGTATTTCAACCATGGGGATACCACGAAATAGTTCTCTAACGAACTGTTTCTCAGATTCTTCAACTTCATCAGTAGTAGCGTACCAATGATTTCCATTAAAATAGTATTTTCGATAGACTACAGTTTCCACGATAGTGACTAACTTAACCTGAATTCCTCTAAATTGTAACGCCCAAAAGTATAGATACATCATTTTTAAATAATCTTGAAAATCATAGCTCGAACACCATAAATCCCAAAGACTTATATGAAACGTCCATATATTCTGATCCTTTGTTATCGAGCATAACCAGGTGATGATATGTTTCCAACTGTCGAGCAAATTAAAGGCAACAATTTCCGCAAGTTCCGGATATCCTTTAAAGAACGAATTTGGAAGAACGACGGTAGAACTTTCACCTTCTTCTTCTTTAGATCGGATACAAATAATTTTTGCTTTAGGCAAATTATTCAACTCTGAGTTTGTAGAAGAATTGTTTGTGGCCTCTACATTCACTTCAGGTACTCCGTGGTTAACCTCCTGATTTCCAGATGCCATACTTATCTGTGGTCACAAAATAGATGTTAGTTCAAATAAACTGACTCATCACTTCATGTCCCTATATTCAAATCAACTCATTAGATAATAAAATCTAATTTAGGTGGGACACACTAGTGACTGATTATATTCGTCTCTCCCCTCCTAGTTCTACCCCAGATCTCCATTAAAGACCATATCCCTAAGCTCTGATACCAACTGTGACGCCCCCAAATCTAGGCCTACACAGCCCAAATTTGAGTCGTCAAAAGACTACAACAAAATTATTACAACAAAGCACAACGTACAACAATACAGTGTATAATAATACACAACTAAGTCTTCACTATTATTGCCACACTATTTTACAACACGTGAAGACTAGGATAGCTATTCCTCGGACTCTCACTCCATCCCCCGGCTAGACCCCGTTACGTTTTCATCTCCTGTTGAAAACAATGGAATAAAAGAAAGGGTGAGCTCAAATAGCCCAGTAAGAAATATCATGACTAAGATAATGACGAATAAATTATCATTAGCCTTCAACAGTTGAGTTCTTGATAGAATACAATAGACTACAAGGTTTATATCAAAATCTGTAGTTAAATTCTTAAACAACGTTCAGATCAATAATAGCAGCGGAATGAGCAATCTATTAGAAGAATAATGCAGACTATAATGTCCACTCGCTTCTCTTTTTAGTAAAAATATCATCAACTTTTATCATCTGAAATACCATTAGTCAAGATAATACAACTTCACTATTCCTGGTCATAATCCTGCAGATCAACAGTTCATCTTTGCACTACGGGCCAAAGACATTCAATATAACACCAACGGTCATGATTATACCAGATTCAGCCTTTGGTCATAATCATACCAATCAACAGTTCATCTTTGCACTACGGGCCAAAGAGAACATTAACCACGTGCCATAAAAGACACCGAACAGATGTATCGCCTTTAACCTAGTATATCGCCTTTAACCTATCATCTGTTCAACAATTATATCACATCTGTGCCCCCGGCCACAGATATTCATAACAGTTTGATTCTTGATGATTAATACAAATAACAGTGATACAAATGATGAACAGAAGAACATGATAAACAATAAGTATCGGAAGTTTACTTTGTGCAGATTCAAATAATGTCCAAATTGTTAACATGATGTGGAGTGAAATTTAAAAATGATATTCAAGATCCACAGTTCAGAATAACGGTTACAGTTCAATAGAAAGGTTCACGTAAATAGGAAGGTTCAGTTGAAATAATGAAGTTCAACTATTATGGAACATATAATATTTTCAGGAATTATAGAAGCAATAGTTCCATAATAAGTTTCGATTTAGGAGTATGAAAGAAAATAATATCCCTTACCGTAGCAGGTTTGATTAACAAAAGGTGAAGGGAATTAATATCCCTTACCATAGTAAGTTTGAATAATGGAAGATGAAAAAGATGGTATCCCTTATGAGTATAAAGGAAAATGATATCACTTACGAATATGGAATAAAAGTGTCATGTGATAATTCGTGTAGACAAATTATTTCCACACGAGACAAATAAAAAGGGTTATTCACCAACAGGCGATAATCCGCACCGTAAGGTTATTCCCATCAATTTGAATACGAATAGTTATTCACCAAACAGGCGATAATCCGCGCCGTAAGGTTATTCCCATCAATTTGAATACGAAGAGTTATTCACCAAACATGCGATAATCCGCGCCGTAAGGTTATTCCCAAAGATTAATAAGGAATGAATACAAAAGGTTATTCACCAACAGGCAGTAAACCGCGCCGTAAGGTTATTCCCACAATTTAATACATGGAAGTAAATGGCACAAGAAAGAAACGATATTATTTTCGAGAATCAAAGAATGATAATCCCTTCAAGTAAGAAAGAAAATAATATCCATTTATGATGATGAAAAGAGTGATACCCCTTACCTTAACACGTGACTGGATATTGATTTAAATGAGGTTGATCAACCTATATATTTTTAATATAATTAGTAATTACCACATATAAATTTCAAAGTGTATGATAACTCGTATAATATGAATTATCAAAATTATATATATTTAACATAATTTTTGTAGTATAATATAACTACTTTAACATAGTTTTTAAAATAATATTCCAAAATAAATCTTCCAAAGAAAGCTTTTAAAAATGAATCTTCTCAAAGAAGAGTCTTCTAAAGGAAGATTTGTGAATACCGTGAAAAATAGGAATTTATAAAATTACTACTCTTTAATAAAAGACTTACTTGAAAATTTTCTGCACTCCTTTTGGCTTTCAAACTCTCAAAATAACCTTACTATTCTCAGAGAAAACTCATAAAATTCTTATAGAAAAATTTTATGTTTTAGGTGTGATTTTTCTATTCAGCTGAGCAAGCTATTTATAGGAGAAAAGGAACCACTGTGCATGGTAGGTGGCAACAGACGCCTGCCTACATTTTCTAAATTGGCAGCGCAGTCGGCTGCCTTACCAACCTTCCCAGCAAAATGAAAAACTCATTTTGATTTTCATGTGGCCCCCACATAGGGTCCACATGTTACTATTTAAAATAATAATAATTAATTATTATTATTTTTTTTTTTTTTTACATTTATTTATTTTATTTTATTTTTCTTCCTATGGGTCCTGCATATAAAATAAAATAGTGCTACAATAATAATTCAACAATAATGCAATAAACACGTTACAGATCATATTAATTTAATAATATAAATTACAGTATATTTGCTACTGTGACAATTATTAGGTTCAATAATTTTAAAAACAGTGCAGCAACAATTATTGACTCAATGATATAAAATACAGTGTAATGACAATTATTGAATCAATAATGCAAAATACTGTGTAGCAACAATAATTGAATTGATAATATAAAATATTATGCGGTGACAATTATTGATGAAATGATGCGTAACAGTTACGGTGTCAATTATCAGACCAATAATATGAGACACTGTGCAATACCGTGTGCTACTGTAGAGTACCGTGTGCTACAGAAAATACCATAAATTATCGTATGCTACTATTCTTTTATCACCGGTATTTTAACAGTTAACACCGTTGACTATTTTTATTTAAAAAGGTTACTTCTGTCGTTTTCTATATCCGACAAATATTCCGTTGTGGGGTCCACAAATAATTTGTTATTTCGGCGCCGTCGTACGGCCCGAATATTCCCCGACAAAACGAATATTCCCCGACAAAATAAAATTTGCACATAACATCCTTAACTTTCAAATTCGTCAGTTTAACCACTTACTGTTTCATGAAAAAAAAATATATGAAGAAAAATTAAATTTTATATTTCATAAAATTCAGGGTCTTACACTTAGGGTTTATATTACATAACAGTTAATTTAAATTAACTACAGGGCTGCATCTCGAAGTCTATTACTTCATCTTTCCTTTACCCTTGTTCTTTCCCGAAGTCTCGGGTTGCACTGCAATAAGGTTTCATGATATAGCAAGAGTGAGCAACTAGTTTGCTCAACAAGTTTAAATAACAACAAGGAACAATATATCATGAATGAAAGGGAATAGCTGAACAATTCAATAATGTGAATAACATAAGCAGGAATAATAAGTTGCTTTTAAATTTAGGATAGTCAAATAGACTATGAACTATAAATATCCACTGGAGTCAATAACAGGTTGACCCAATGGTTACTACCAGAAATATGTACCCGAGGGGATCAGCCTCAGTACAATATGTGTATGCATAACATTTAATTTTCGTATTTTTGTACCTGATATTAGATACAGGGTACTCCCCTATAATAAAGGGGTGTTCATAATAGTCTAAGAATCCGCATCTTCAATGATTTGGATAGCTTTTAAAATCTTTAACATAAATGTCTAGCCGAACAATGACTTAGACCTACTTTGAACAGTTCTTTAAACAGTAGAACAGTAATTAAGTACAAGTCAATGACTGTACAATCTCAAGTGCAATCAAGTGTGAATAACAATAATATCGATGTGGAATAATTGTAAAGTAATTAAACCACTCAAAGCATGCTTGGAAATAACAGTTCAAGCTTAAATAAATAATTTGCTCAATGAAATGAGTTTAGAGATAAGGAACTTGCCTGTCTGCTCAGCTACAATTAATGTCTAGCTTTAACTAACTGACTTTGAATGACCTAACATTAATAAAGTCGGTCTAATAATTAGTACGGCGTATTTGCATAACTATACGCTCACTAAGGTACCTATTTATCATATAAGTACTAACACATAATTTACGTTAGTTGAAATAATATTATTAACCTTATAGACCCTCAATTAAATTAGGTTAATAATTTAATAAGTTAGAAAATATTTTTCTTAAGCGTTAGACACTTATTAAACCCTTAAACAACTTATTACAATTGTTTAATTAAAGTATAATTAAATTAAATTTATTTTATTAATTCAATCTCTATTTAATTACTATTTAATCTTGGTTAAATAGAAATTAATTAATTAACTCTAGTTATTATTTAAAATAAATAATAACTAATTGTACTTACTTATTATTTAATCATAATTAAATAATAAATAATTATTGATTCATTTTAACCTTCTTTAATTTAATATTAATCAACTAATAGTTAACTAAGTAATTAACCTTACCTATTATTTAATTTAAGGAAATTAAATAATAGTTTACTCATTTTAATCCTCTTTAATTATTATTTAATGTCAATTAAATAATAATCAATTATTTAATAAATTTTAATTATTGTTTAAGATTAAATAAAATTTAATTTATTTATCCTTATATTATTTAAATTAAATAACTTAATTTTCCTTAATCATTATTTAATGTTAATTAAATAATAATTAATTACTTAATTATCCTTATTTATTATTTAATATTTAATAATATTTAAATAATAAATAGTTAATTTATAAATTTTTATATCTTCTTTAATTATTATTTAATGGGAATTAAATAATAATGGCTAATTTATCTCCTTTATTTATTATTAACATTTTAAATAATAAATAACTAATAAATTTATTTAACTTAACAATGATTTAGCTAACTAGATTAATATTTAAAATATTTAAATATTAAACTTAATTAAAAATATCCTTCCCAATATCATTTTTGTATTATTATTATTTTTGTTATAATTTTAAATTAGTTTTTAAATATTTAAATTAATTAAATTAAACCCGAATGACATTTCTGTAAATAAGTTGAAAACTGATCCGAGGGCAAAATAGTAATTTCGCCGAGAAAACACGGAGGGGCATTTTGGTAAATTCCCGGAACGGTTCTCGCGCATTGCGCGCGTTATCCGGAAGCAGGCCCAAAACGGTGCCGTTTTGGGACACTGCTGATGGCTTCCGCGCGTACGCGCAGATTGATTTTTTTTTCTTTAAACAAAACGACGCCGTTTTGTCTCCGCGTTTTCGGTGAACAGTTGTCCGTGCATTGCGCGGAAATTAATTTTATTTTTTTTTTCTTTGCAGACTGTGAACAGTGTCCGGCAATACCCATTTTAAATAAAAATATACCATCAAGTAAGCTTTAAATCCTCAATAAAAATTCAAAAAATTTACCAATCACTTAATATCAATTTATAACATGAAAATTTAATTTTTCATGATTTAATATCATTCTTTTTTTATAAAAATTTTTACATCACATAAACTACCATAACTCATAACTTTTTGTATATAACTCCATTTTGAGTGATTCAAACTTTATTTTTCTCATGATTTAATGTTCTATAATATTAGAACATCAAATCTAAGTTTTATAAAAATATTTTTGGTCATATATTTCAAGACTTGATTATACACTATTAAACACATATTTTAGCATACAAATGATACCAAAATACAAACCAAGCATATTAAACTCAAGCATGGCCTAAATATTACTACCACACATTATTAAATATATTAACATATTTATATACACATGTTAGTTTAAAACAAAATTAGATTTAGAATAACCATTACCTTGATTTAATGGCTATCCTCCTTTTTCTTCCAAAATATGTGGTGAAAGAAGATGACATGAACCAAGAACTCCTTCTCTTGATATTTTTGCTCTCAAAATATTTTTTAACACTCTCAAATGCTCTCTAGCTTACAAAGTGGAAGAAGAAGAAATGACCAGCATGCATTCCTAAATTGTAAGTATACTTACAATTTGGATAGATATAAAACTTATATATATTAAAATTGTCATAATGAGAGTAGCAAGGATACTTACACAAGCTAGCACAAGGAATGAGTTGCATGACACATTTGGTGAAAAGAAGAATGGTGTCTATGTACTTTAAAAATAAAACAAGCAATCTTTTAATTAAATAATTGAAAAATAACAAAAAAATCAAATTTTCTCTCTCTCCTTGTATGCTCTCGGCTGATAGCAATTTGGTTGTCCCAAAATTGAGTCACTTTTCACTTTTTAATTAATTAATTAGTTATTTAATTGTTTTTCCAAATGGGCCAAGTATTGGGCTTTAATTTAAAATACCAATTGGGCTTCTATTAAATTGTTTGGGCTACTAAATTGTCAAATTTTATTATTCTCCGCTTGGGCTACTAATTGACCCATGTTGGGCTAATTTACTAATTTACACATTAATTATTCAATCCACGATTAAATAAATAATTAGATTGAATAAATAATTAAATATTCTAACCCATAAGTATTAAATTACTAAATGGACTAATAAATATTATTATTAATATTTCACATTATTTACATTAATTAATAATCATATTAATTAATTTATTATATTTAATTAACTCATTATATTCAATTTAATTGAATATTTAATTAATAGGAAACTTATCAATTATTTTGATATTAAAACTTTAGGGTTTGTTCACTAATTTAAATAACATATTAGTGACCCCCCTTTAATTAATTTTAGTAATTAATTACATAATCATTTAATCACATAATTAATTAATCACATAAAAAGATTTAAATAATCTCGTAAAACTAACTCGTCGGAAATTAAATTAATAATTTAATTAATAATGACGTGGAAATTCTAGGACATTACAATAACACTAATTTCTGATTAACTCTTTAATTAATTAGAATTATATTAATTATAACTAATTCCACTAAATAGTTATAATTGCACTCTAGAATTAATAGAATTAAAATTAATTAATTAAATCCTTCCACTATTAGTATCTTGCAAAAATACTCCTCTACATTAATATCCATAAACGTGTGTAGGAATAAAACTGTTAATCCATTACGTCTACTGCTTATATCCTTGAGTACATAATTTATAAACTTTTGATCACTCATTAATTTAATAAATTAAATTAATACTTTAGTAATATAAATTACTAAAATACTTGGCCAAGATTCTAGTGATCAACCAAATAAATTATCTCAAGGGGATATTACAATTTAATTGTAGAATTCCATCTTGAAATATACATGTTCCCAATTTCATAATATATATATCACCCAACATATTGAGGTATTGATTATATTAAAAATCTCACTCTTTAATATATTAAAGTGACACACATTATAAAATCAAGTTCATTATTTTCTCAGGATTAAGAGTAATTGCACATTAATAGTAATTGAAAATTATTCGTAATTACAGTAATTAACAAATAATTTTTCGTAACGATCCAGTTCTATATATTTCAAAAATACACCAATACATTAGATTAAAGTCTCTACTTTACATGACTAAGACAAGTCATCAAATCAAGTGTATTACAATCTACTAGAATGGTATGTCCATTTCCATCTAAGATTGAGAACAATATAATTTCTTTAATTATACATAACATATAATTTATGTCTTCCGTATATGACACTCCTTCATATACATAAATTATAAAATGTATAATTATGGACAAAATTTATGACACATTTAATTATGCAAAAAGAAATTAAATTTTATTATTAAACTAATAAAATAAATATCAATATTGGGTTTTTCTGGGCTTAAATCCTTACAGAAACTACATTGGAAATGGGATAACGTTTGTCTGAAGATAAAATTTTAGGAAGACCTCTAAAATCTTTAAATCAAGCTGAAGGTTTTCTTGGTCTAGTAGGCTCAGTATTAGTAGAATCAGATAATGATAAAGATAAAATCTCACTAGATAAAGTAGGAGGATGATCAGAAGAAACCACTGGGGACACGGTTCTTAAAGGAGAATCCTGAACTGAGGTATCAATTGCAAGTATTTTATCATGACTATAGGCAGGAAACATAACTGAAGTAGAAGACGAAGAATCAAACTCAGGATGAAAGGGAAATAACTATTCATAAAAAATAAAATCCCTTGACACAAGAATCTTCTTACTCTGAAGATCATAAACTTTGTAGCCCTTCTTACCGTAAGGGTAACCAAGAAAGATACACTGAGTAGCCCTAGGAGAAAGCTTACATCTGTTAACAGATAAAGTAGAAGCATAGTAGAGGCTACCAAAAACTTTTAAATGTGAATAAGAATGTTGTTTTCCCAAAAGAACTTCATAAAGTATTTTGCCTTGCAAAGTGGAATTGGACATTCTATTAATGAGATAAACGACAGTAAGAATACACTCTCCCCAATAAGAAATGGACAAATAGGATTGAAATCTAAGAGCTCTAGCAACATCAAACAAATGTTTGTGTTTCCTCTCTACAACACCATTTTTTTGTGGAGTATTAACACAGCTACTTTTATGAGTAATACCAAGATTGTGAAGTAAGGCAGTAAATTCAACACCATGAAAGAATTTAGTGCCAGTATTTGATCTCAGATGTTTAATAGATGTATTGCACTCATTGTGAATGGTAGAAATAAAATTCTTCAAGAAAGATAAAACTTAAGATTTAGATGACATAAGATAAACCCAAGTGTTCTTACTGTAATCATCTATAATAGTGAGAAATGAAACAGAACCATCATAGGTTTTATCCCTACAGGACCCCATACATCAAACTGGAGCAGCTCAAATGACTTAGTTGTAACAGTAGTACTTATAGGAAAAGACAATCTAGCTTGTTTAGCTTTATGACAAATTTCACAGTAAAACTTAGAAACTTTATCCAGGGAAGGAATTACAGAAAGTAATTTGATAGAAGATGGAGGTAAATGCCCTGGTCTAGAGTGCCAGAGAGAAACTGAAAGTAGCAGAACAAAATGGTTTAAAATGCTTCACTTTTGAAAAGAACCATGATCAGATGAACTGGATAGACGAAGCTTGTACAAGTTGCCATCTAGCTAACCAATCATTTTCAACCCCTTCAATAAAGGGTCCTGTAGAAAGTAATATACAAAAGAAAACAGCAAAAAGAAGTTGTTATCTTGAGAAAATTTGGAAGTAAAAATCAAATTGTAGTGAACAGAAGAAACAAACAGAACATCTTTAAGAACAAAATCAGAATCAAACACCATTGTCCCTTTGCGTGTCACAATTGTAGATTCACCATTAGGTAATAGAATAGCTGTATTAATAACCACAAGATTTTGTAAGACAAAGAAAAGAAGGTGAAATGATCAGTAGCATCTGAGTCTATATTTCAATTAAGGCTATGCATACTAGAGAAACATGTTGGAACAAAAAAACTTGAGGAAGTAACAGTTATACCTGCAAGATGACAGTCACCAGGGATAGACTGTTCTGAAACCTTCTGAGTTTGAGATGGAGAACACTGAAAGTGATGAGACACTGAGGATGTTTCAAATGGCATAATATGCTGCAGTTGTGTTGGTGTGAACCTTGATGCATAAAATGAAGTGGTAGAAGTATGATGTTCAGGTGATATAATAGATACATCTTAGTTGGCAGTAGGATAACTAGGTGTAGAAGAACCAGGAGGAAAGTGAGTGTACTGATCAAAGACAGTATTAACACAATATGCTGCACTTTTTCCTTTAAACTTGTTAAAACTTGAGTCCATAGAAGGAACATGAGATGTTGTATTGTGAGTAGACTTATTCCAAGTAGAACCAGTATTGTCCATAGATTGTGCTGGTGCTTGATAAAGTTTATGCCAAGGAGGATAACCATGTAATAGAAAGCACCTGTCCTTAGTATGCGCCATTCCTTTACGGTAATCACAGGTCAATCCATTAGACTTCTTCAATGGTTTGTTGCCTTCAAAATTTCTGGAGATATTAGGATTATAAGATCCACTTGCTAAAGCGATAGAATATGTGATAGCAGTAGGATCAATAACACACTCTTTGTTTTTCATGTTGCAATAACAAAGAGTAAGCCTGATCAATACTAGACAAAGGATTCATAAGGAATATATGATCTTTTACTGCAATGTAATTGTCATTCAAGCCCATAAGAATCTGAGTCAAATTTTGATCTTATTCAACTTGTTCCTATGTTTTGATAGATCCAAAAGTACATACACATGTACATTTTAGTATAGCAATCAAATTCTATAATTATCTTTAAAACTTTGATATTTGGTAAAGTAATTAATTATAGATTTTGTTCCTTGTTGCAAAGAAACCATATCCTTTCTCAACTGATATAATCTAGGACCATTAGTTTGAGTAAACCTATTCTCCAGATCAATCCAAATTTCCTTAACAGTAGAGGAAAACACAACACTAGATGCAATATCAGGAGTAACATCACTCATGAGCCAAGAAATAACCATATCATTGCAGCGCTCCCAGTGCATGAAATATGGTGAGGTAGAACTAGGTTCAACAAAAGTATCACTAACCATACCAAGTTTATATTTCGCAGATAATGCTAGTGGCAGAGATCATTTCCATTGAACATAGTTAGTACCATTCAATTGTAGAGTTACAAGTCTTAAGCCTGAATGATCAGAAGGTTGAAGGTAAAGTGGATGATTAGAATCCAGTTGTAAGACAACAGCAGCAATTGCATAGATATGAGTAGTTGATGTTAAAAGATGAAGCAGTCATTTCACAATTGCTATCAATTAACAATATGAGAGAAATAAAAAATAAAAAATCTTGACAAAATACAGAGAATATGTTGAAAAGATTGAATACAGAACAAAGATTCAACGAGTATAGAATAGATCGAACACAAAGAAATATATGCTGCACTTTTTCCTTTAAACTTGTTAAAACTTGAGTCCATAGAAGGAACATGAGATGTTGTATTGTGAGTAGACTTATTCCAAGTAGAACCAGTATTGTCCATAGATTGTGCTGGTGCTTGATAAAGTTTATGCCAAGGAGGATAACCATGTAATAGAAAGCACCTGTCCTTAGTATGCGCCATTCCTTTACGGTAATCACAGGTCAATCCATTAGACTTCTTCAATGGTTTGTTGCCTTCAAAATTTCTGGAGATATTAGGATTATAAGATCCACTTGCTAAAGCGATAGAATATGTGATAGCAGTAGGATCAATAACACACTCTTTGTTTTTCATGTTGCAATAACAAAGAGTAAGCCTGATCAATACTAGACAAAGGATTCATAAGGAATATATGATCTTTTACTGCAATGTAATTGTCATTCAAGCCCATAAGAATCTGAGTCAAATTTTGATCTTATTCAACTTGTTCCTATGTTTTGATAGATCCAAAAGTACATACACATGTACATTTTAGTATAGCAATCAAATTCTATAATTATCTTTAAAACTTTGATATTTGGTAAAGTAATTAATTATAGATTTTGTTCCTTGTTGCAAAGAAACCATATCCTTTCTCAACTGATATAATCTAGGACCATTAGTTTGAGTAAACCTATTCTCCAGATCAATCCAAATTTCCTTAACAGTAGAGGAAAACACAACACTAGATGCAATATCAGGAGTAACATCACTCATGAGCCAAGAAATAACCATATCATTGCAGCGCTCCCAGTGCATGAAATATGGTGAGGTAGAACTAGGTTCAACAAAAGTATCACTAACCATACCAAGTTTATATTTCGCAGATAATGCTAGTGGCAGAGATCATTTCCATTGAACATAGTTAGTACCATTCAATTGTAGAGTTACAAGTCTTAAGCCTGAATGATCAGAAGGTTGAAGGTAAAGTGGATGATTAGAATCCAGTTGTAAGACAACAGCAGCAATTGCATAGATATGAGTAGTTGATGTTAAAAGATGAAGCAGTCATTTCACAATTGCTATCAATTAACAATATGAGAGAAATAAAAAATAAAAAATCTTGACAAAATACAGAGAATATGTTGAAAAGATTGAATACAGAACAAAGATTCAACGAGTATAGAATAGATCGAACACAAAGAAATATATGCTGCACTTTTTCCTTTAAACTTGTTAAAACTTGAGTCCATAGAAGGAACATGAGATGTTGTATTGTGAGTAGACTTATTCCAAGTAGAACCAGTATTGTCCATAGATTGTGCTGGTGCTTGATAAAGTTTATGCCAAGGAGGATAACCATGTAATAGAAAGCACCTGTCCTTAGTATGCGCCATTCCTTTACGGTAATCACAGGTCAATCCATTAGACTTCTTCAATGGTTTGTTGCCTTCAAAATTTCTGGAGATATTAGGATTATAAGATCCACTTGCTAAAGCGATAGAATATGTGATAGCAGTAGGATCAATAACACACTCTTTGTTTTTCATGTTGCAATAACAAAGAGTAAGCCTGATCAATACTAGACAAAGGATTCATAAGGAATATATGATCTTTTACTGCAATGTAATTGTCATTCAAGCCCATAAGAATCTGAGTCAAATTTTGATCTTATTCAACTTGTTCCTATGTTTTGATAGATCCAAAAGTACATACACATGTACATTTTAGTATAGCAATCAAATTCTATAACTCATCTTTAAAACTTTGATATTTGGTAAAGTAATTAATTATAGATTTTGTTCCTTGTTGCAAAGAAACCATATCCTTTCTCAACTGATATAATCTAGGACCATTAGTTTGAGTAAACCTATTCTCCAGATCAATCCAAATTTCCTTAACAGTAGAGGAAAACACAACACTAGATGCAATATCAGGAGTAACATCACTCATGAGCCAAGAAATAACCATATCATTGCAGCGCTCCCAGTGCATGAAATATGGTGAGGTAGAACTAGGTTCAACAAAAGTATCACTAACCATACCAAGTTTATATTTCGCAGATAATGCTAGTGGCAGAGATCATTTCCATTGAACATAGTTAGTACCATTCAATTGTAGAGTTACAAGTCTTAAGCCTGAATGATCAGAAGGTTGAAGGTAAAGTGGATGATTAGAATCCAGTTGTAAGACAACAGCAGCAATTGCATAGATATGAGTAGTTGATGTTAAAAGATGAAGCAGTCATTTCACAATTGCTATCAATTAACAATATGAGAGAAATAAAAAATAAAAAATCTTGACAAAATACAGAGAATATGTTGAAAAGATTGAATACAGAACAAAGATTCAACGAGTATAGAATAGATCGAACACAAAGAAATGAAATCAGAAACATGTGAAATGAAAATGGAGCATACTTGAAGCACAATTCAGCGGAAGAATGAAGATGAAAACTCTAAACTCTCGAAAAATTCAGTAGCTCTGACACCGTGTGAGAAAGTGAAAAATTGTATTGAAAACACTTGCGGACAATTACAGAGTACATTCTATTTAGACTTTACTAACTATTCCTAACAAACGTAACAACTTGATTACTTACCAACAGTTGTAATCTTACTTACTAAAATGCCCTTTTATAATTTAATTACACAATGAAGTAACATCTCCAAGACTCTTTACGGTGGCGAAGCTACATGCATTGTAACAGGGTCAATTGATATCAGTGAAAAAAAAGTAACTATTTTATTAGTAGAGTAAATTTTTAAGTATTATAAATAAATTGATCCTACTCAAATTTTATAAATTTTATTTTATTATACGGGGTTAAATTGAAAATTTATAACTTTGTCAATCAAATTTTAATCACATCTGACTCATATCCTCTCAAAAAATATATATATATTTAAACCAAATAATAATCTAATTTATATTATTTATTAAAATAATTAATAAATTAGTTATTTATAAACAATTGTGATTAGAAAAGTCTATTATGAATCAATATAGTGTATATATACCATATATTATTAATTATTATATTACTATTGTAATATAGTATATATTTTATATATATTATATGTGTGTGTGTGTGTGTGCAGGGGCGAAACTACATGTATAGTAGTGGGGTTAACTGATCCCACTGAAAAAAAAATAATTGTTTTATAATGTAAGGTAAATTTTAAATTTTTTAAGTATTATATATAAATTGACTCCACTCAAATTTTATAAATTTTTTATTATACAGGGTCAAATTGAAAATTTATAACTTTGTCAATCAAATCAAATTTTAACCACATATGACTTATATACTCTTAATATATGCATCTCTCTTTATAATATTTTAAAACTAAATAATAAACTAATTTATATTATTTTTTAAAATAATTAATGAATTGATTATTTATGAACAGTTGCGATTAAAAAAATCTATTCTGAGTCAATATAATATGTATATACCATATATTATTAATTATTATATTACTATTGTAATATTATATATATATATTATATATGCGTGTGTATTCGAAAGTATAAAAGTATTAAAAAAAATTAACTCAAAGGTGCTGTCCTCGATTCCCGTTAAATTATTTATAATTTAATAATAATTTTAACCCTACTAAAGTATATTTCTGGCTTCGTACTCTTTAACAATTAGATTTGAGAAATTCTTCTGTACAGCCATATCCTTGACACCAGGGAATGAATAAAACAATTTCCAAGTACCCAATTTTCCACGTCGTTGGCTAAAATCACTGGTCTACGGGTAATCGTTTTTTTACTATTAAAACGAGCTCATTAATCCTATATAACGCACAAATCTTACTGTGGATTTATAATATTTTTTATATTATTTTGTAAAGATATTTTATTAAATGAAGCAATTAATTTTTATTTTCAAATTTTATAATAAATAATATGATTGGTAATTGTATTATGTTACGCTAATATCTTACATTTAGATTAAGGTATAACTGATAATGTTCAACTAAAAATGCTGTCACTTGCATGTCCCATAAATATTGTGTATGATCATTGTAACACCACTTTTTTGAAATAGAAAGAAAAGTTATACACAAAATTCAACAGAATTAACAAAATAAATTAAAAGCTTTATGCCACGAATAAATGACTTAAATAACCAATAAATACCACATGTCAAACCATAATAATTGTCAAATCAACTCAAGACTAGAATCTAGAATATTAATTACAACTCTTAATAATAAATAATTTCAGAATATATGTCAAAGTTTCGAAGTCTAATTTTTATAAAAAAATAAAATTATTTGGATAAAAAAGAAGCTTTCATCACATTTGCCCTGATCCCCTTGTTTATCTACTGGAAAGAAAAAAAAATACAATATGTGTCAAATGTCTCGTATGGATATAGAGCGTAAAAAATAAGGAACTGAAATAAATAAATCAATTGACTAAATTGAATTGAAACGAACAAAACTAACACAATAAAATAGTGGTTAAATCAAATATTTATGTGTTATTTCATACTGAGGTCTGAACAGAACAAAAATATATATTGTCACACAAGTAAGTCAAAATAATGTCACACAGACATAATATACATCGAATTGGGCGAATCCAAATGCATGCAAAAGCGGAAAGCGTGTTCGGCATAAATAACACAAATTTACAGAACAAAATATAACAAAATAGAAAATTAGGATTGACTCATACACCTAAAATAAAATCATAATATGACAAACTCCTACCGGAGTACAAATGGAAATGCCGTTGACTGATTACACCGTCACAAAAGGTGTTATGTCTCGGTGTCAAAAGGACATGCATATGGCACCCCCACAGGTGATTATAACTCTACCCTCTGGTACATTCTAATAAAGATACTATGACACAATACATGCTACACAATATCAACACAACGTGTTCTAATACGTACATGTTAAACCAAAATGAATTAATATAAAATCTCCAAAAATATATTAACATATACATTTCTACAAAGATTAAAATAATTTACTAAACATGATCAATAAGTCCAAAGAGTACAAGTTATAAAATTCTAAACATTAGAATCAAACGAAACTGTCATTTAAATTCGATTATGAACAAGTATCAAGACAATACGCGATATCTAAAAGATGAGCAAAACAAGCAAATTAAAATTTAGGTTAAATACAATTTGCTAGTGCATATAATAATTTGACGATGATTGTGTAAATATTGTTAAACGTATCGTTTGGTATGATTTGATGATGATCGTATAATGATTGAATAATAATTATGATTGCAAAATTAACACTAGTTTAATTAGACTTTATTACATAATAGCATTGTAAAATGATTGGATCATTTAATTAGAATGGATAAAAGATAGATTGATAAACTTATGTTCGTATAAGGTTTATAATCGTATAGTTAACTTCTTATCATATATGCTCTATAACTGGAAAATACGTATGTTAGGAATTTGTACAGTTCTTATAAAAAAATTGTATTGTACAAGGACTTAAAACTGCTACGAACAATAATATATATTTGTAAATGGTAACTTTTGTACAATCCTTAATAAGTAATCCATGTGCAAGGACTTAGCTTAGAAAGAGATCAAATTTGTTAGATTTGATCTATTGAGAAAATTATTGTATAAAAGCTCAAATCGTATTACAAAAGAAAGTTTGTATAACAATAACGGATTGCATTAAAAGAAGACCAAATCAGATAACCAAGTGGCAACAAGATCAACAACAGAGTTGTATACAAAGTTCGTAAAGATCAACTTATAGAGTAATTCAAGAAATGTAATTTCATATTGCATGACAAAGCCAAGACATATTGTATCACAAGCTTCAAGTCGTATGGCAAAAATGAAACAAAGACAAAGATCGCATAAAAGAAGGAGAGACTCAACAACAAGAAGAAGATTATTGAGTTGAGAAACGTATCAAGGAGAAAGAACTATAAAAACGCAAAAGTTATAGATCAATGCAAATAGAGAGTTCATAGAATTCTATTAAGTAGACTCATTATAGTACAATAAAGACCTAAAAGACTCTGACTAGAAAAGTAAAGATAAAAGCTCACATGTGCTGAAAGGACTAATGTACTCAAGATCAAAGAATGAAGTTGAATTAAAGAACCTCATATCGTTGAGTTACAAATTTCGTAGAGCCACTTCAAGCTGTAGTTACAGAAATAATGAGATGCCTTACTGCCTTACCTATCAGAGTTCACAAAACAAATGACATTGAGAAATAGACTCACTACTACATATGATTGGAATGATACTACAAGAAGAATCTTCAGCGAAGGTGTAGTTTGAGGAAAGCCTGCTAAGAACAGAAAGCAGATCATGAATTAGCTATGGAAGTGTTTGCCTAATTTGAAATAGGAATTAATATGCAAGTATACGCGGCCTACAAGTAATAAAGTGATTAAGTCGAGTGTCAAACCCAAAGGAAATTAAAAATAATTATTACCAAACATTAATTTAATATCAAATCAATCTTATTTAAACAAACGCAATTTAATTATAAAATAAATTAATTAAAATTATCAACTAAATTAAACTAATGAAAATGATTAAATCAGATTAAAAATATTTAAGATTATAATTTCTCCTAATGCTTTATTTAAATCTCTTCACTCTATTTCTAATTAATTAATTATATTGAATTGTTAACTGAGAATGCCTAACTATTTATTAACCTTTATCAAAAATTAATAAAAATAATTATTTTAGTTAGTTCTTTTATATTCATGCAAATCACTTAAAATAGACTTATTAAGAACAAACTCTCAATATGTTACATGCAGTATATAGGTATATCCTTTTCATACACTATCATGCTATTCTTCTTAAAAAGAATAAATAAATTCACATGTTATCATATCCGAATCTAAACCTATACTCCACTTTTAATTTCATATAGATTATTTCATTAATTATTGCACAAACTATTTATACATGAACACACAAAATATGATAAACAATCCATATATAATCATTAATAATTAAAAAGAAAACAAATTAAATTAAACTACACATTAGGTTCAATTGCAATCTCAATAAAATAATTAGCCCATAACTAAATAATAAATTATCCAAAAATAATTAAACATCTCAAAATTACAAAAATAAAAGTAAAAAAAATAAATCAAATTTGTGTTGATATCTGTTTGTCACTCGAATCATAGTTTTCAATTTCTAAGCTTTGCCGTCAATTCTTGAATCCACCACGTTAAATATTTGCGTCTAAACTAATAAAATTATTCTAGTATATTCTAATGCTATGCTAATGTGTGTTAAAGTGCTAAAAATAAAAGAGTCATAATGTATTTATAGAGTACATTAATAATCTTAAGTTAATGTGAAATTAAAATCCAATTCAGAATAAAAAATAAGCTAAAATCGCAATTAATCTCGTTTTGCAGCATTAATGTTTCAACCAAATAGTCCCTTCATGCTCCTATATATTGACCAGTCAACTCTGCAGTGCGTGCATGGCGCACGATTTATATTTCTTTAGTTGCCTGGTGCGCCTGGCGCGGTCCCTTCCTAGCAGTTCCACGCCACAAAACGGCACCGCTTGATTGGCGATCTCTTCTCAAGTCCAATGCACGCGTGGCGCGCTTGCTATACTGAGTTAATTATGACAATGCCCCTTGCTACTACTTTCACCTTATTTACTAAATTTCCACTCATCTTGACTTTCCTACAAAATAAAATCTAAAATGAACAAAAATAAATAAATATAATATAAAAATACTAAAAATAATAATAATCCATAAAATTAAATAAAATACCTAAAATCAATTAAAATGCTTAACAACTAACAAATAATTAAACCTAAAAATATTAAATAAATAGGTATAAAAACTCATTATCAAATACCCCAAAACTTAACTATTTGCTTGCCCTCAAGCAAAACAAAAATAAAACTAAGACTCTACTAAATAAACCAAAATTATTCAACTAACTTGAGCAACAAATCAATATAAAATTTAACAATTAGTCCCAAAGATTTTTTAAATGATAACTCAAATAAAATTTTTAAAATTATGCAATGCCCAAAATTTTAATATATTAATTAATTTTACTTTACTCAAGACCCTTTCGCGTGTGTGTAAACCCAAATGTATCAAACTAATTAAAATTATAATTACAAAGCAAAACTCTATAACTCTATAAGATTATAATTTCTCCTAATGCTTCATTTAAATCTCTCCACTATCTTTCTAATTAATTAATTATATTGAATTGTTAACTGAGAATGTCTAACTATTTATTAACCTTTATCAAAAATTAATAAAAATAACTATTTCAATTAATTCTTTTATGTTCATGCAAAACACTTAAAATAGACTTATTAAGAATAGACTCTCAATATGTTACATTCGGCATATAGATATATCTATCATATACACTATCATGCTACTCTTCCTAAAAAGAATAAACAAATTCACATGTTAATATATCCGAATATAAACTTATACTCCACTTTTGATTTTATATAGATTATCTCATTAATTATTGTGCAAAATAATTATACAGTAACGCACAAAATACGATAAAAAATCCATATATAATCATTAATAATTAACAAGAAACCAAATTAAATTAAACTACACATTGAGTTCAATTATAATCTCAATAAAATAATTAGCCCATAACTAAATAATAAATTATCCACAAATAATTTAACATCTCAAAATTATAAAAATAAAAGTAAAAGAAAAGAAATCAAATCTATGCTGAGATTCATCTATCACTCGGGTCACAGTCTTCAATTTTCAAGCACCGCATTCAATTCTTGAATCCTTCGCGTTGAATATTTGTGTCTAAACTAATAAAATTAATCTACTATATTCTAATGCTATGCTAATGTATGTTAAAGTGCTGAAAATAAAAGAGTCATAATGTATTTATAGGAGTATATTAATAATCCTAAGCTAATGTTGAATTAAAATTCAATTTAGAATAAAAAAAAGAAGCTAAAATCGCAATTAATCCTATTCTGCAACATTAATATGTCAGCCAAATAGTCCCTTCGCGCCCCTATTGACCGGTCAACTCTGCAGTACGCGCATGGCGCGCAGTTTATATTTCTTCAGTTGCGTGGTGCGATCCCTTCTTAGGAGCTCCACTCTACAAAACAACGTCACTTGATTGACGGTCTCTTCTCAAGTCCAATGCGCGCATAACGCACCTGCCATGCTGAGTTAATTACGACAATGCCCATTGCTGCTACATTCACCTTATTTACTAAATTGTCACTCATCTTGACTTTCCTACAAAATAAAATATAAAATGAACAAAAATAAATAATAATAATAATAATAATAATAATAATAATAATAATAATAATAATAATAATAATAATAATAATAATAATGCATAAAATTAAATAAAATACCTAAAATCAATTAAAATGCTTAACAACTAACAAATAATTAATCCTAAAAATATTAAATAAATAGGTATAAAAACTCATTATTATGAAGAAGAAAAGATCTCTATTGTAATAAAGATTTAATAAAGATCGTAATCCTAAAAGTGACAAGTGCTTATGTTAGGGAACCAATCAATTAGAAGATGAAAATGCTCAAGTAAGGGGGAGTTAATCCTATGGAAAATGTCTTAGTTCTCAGAAAGTGAACTAAGCTCATCCAGTATATGGTAAAGCCTAAATGTTGATTGAAGAACTAAAAAAAATATGGATGATTGTAAAGAAAGGAGAATGTAAATCACAGAACAAAAGGAAAATGGAATACAACCAGAAGAAGTCAAAGAGAAGATCATAAAAACGTCAGATCATTGAATTACAGAGGTAGATCGTATTGCTACTCTAAGAATGAAGTATAAAATCATCCAATAACAGAATCAAAAGATCGTAAGGTTGCAAGAGTCAACGAATTTTATGATTAGCAAAAAGGGAAGGATCTTATATTAAATCAGGACATATGGTTCAAGACTTGACTAAAGGAATGAAAGTGACAAAATGATCAAGCTTTGAGTCGTAGCATCATATCAGAATCACTCAAGGAATTGAATCATACTAAAAATACCATATCAAGTTAATCATACAGATTGTAGAATAGTTTTCAGTTCGTAGTGCAAGTCAAATTTTTATAACATTAAGGAGATTGCACTTCGTGATAATGATTATTTTAGAAGATATAATCATATTGAAAGATAAGATCGTATTGTAGAAATTGATTGTATACGGAGATTGATCGTATTACAAGTCATGTTCGTATAACAACAGGCAGATCGTGTTGTAAAGCCAAAATCGTATTACGACTTTCATTTGTAAAGCAATGTGAGATCACATTGTAAAGGTCAGAAAGTGCAATGAAAATATGAGTTCAAGCCAGAATTCAGAAAGTATAGTAGAAGGAAGATTGTAAAGAAGTCTAGTTCGTATTGAAGTATTTCTAATCATATAACAATGTATCTCATATACAATCATCTCACTCCCGATAACAGTCAGAAGCTGTCAGAAGACTAAATATCAAGATGTCTTTGATCTCGATGCAATCTTTCTACATCAAAGACGAAGCCTGTGACCCATAATGCAACAATGTCTACCAGCTAGTTTGAATTTGAAGTCTTAGCCGGACGATGGAAGATTATCAAAGAAAGCATACAATATAATGTCATCCACGTGATTGCCACTTTTAGTATACCACAAAGACAGAGTCAAAAGCAGGCTGACACTTACGTTTAAGTGTCAATAACAAAGATCTTCATGAGATTAACACAAAGAAGAAAGTAATGGCTATTTTTTTAATGGATACTTTGGCAGACATCTCTCTATAAATATAAACTTTCTTGTAAAATCAAAGAGATGGATAGGATGAAAAAGCTCAAAATAGAGAGAATGGATTGAACCTCTAAATTATAGAGTAAAGAAAGTAAAGAGATGAGAACAATAAATTTATTTACTAAATATATTTATCATCAACTCAAAGTTGATATACACTTTGGAGGATCAAACAAGGGAAAATTTCACCAACAATAGCAGAAGAAACAACAACATATCAAAAGGCTCAATATATCAAAGTGAAGAAGGAATTGCTTAGCTGTTAAGTTCTAAAATAAAGAAGAACTTAATGCTAACTTAGCAACACCCTACAGTCATCTTCATCAATAACATCAGAAAGACGAGACTTAATGACTCGCCAGATTTTGAGTGAATTTGACCCTGTGTGGGATGGACTTAGTGTCTAGGTGTTCCAAGACTTAGTGTCTCGAAGGAACCTTAGTGGTTCAGGTGTAACAGACCTTAGTGATCTGATTGTATTGAGCAAGAATATCTTTAGTGGATTCCCTGCTAGAAGTGCAGAAGAGTGGAGTAGGAGATAATTATGCTCTGAACCACTTAAAGTTCCATGTGTCCTTCTTTCATGTCTCTTGCTGCTTTACTTTATCACTGCATGAACTATAACTGCACTAACTATTCTAACTGCACTTATCTACTTTATCATTTGTAATAACATTTTAGTAGCCAAATTTAAGAGAGAGTTGAATCTTTTATAATCCTTGATTTAAAAGGGGTCTTATCAAAATAACTATTCCATTACAATTGCAAAGTAAATGATTTGATAAAAAAATTTATTGGAAAAAAAAGAAAAAAAAATGATCTATTAAACCCCTCCTTTCCAGATCACCTTCGTGTCATCTGGGAACCAATAGTTGGTATCAGAGTGGGTTCTCTTATTTAATGTTTAACATCTTGAGTAGATCATATGGCACAAAAAAAAATCAGTTATGTTAATTAATAGTAACAACTCATTGTCACACAAATATTGATAAAATGACCACTAAAATGTTTGAGTAATTGCAGTTATGAATGTAAGCATGAGAAATGCTAGAGAGTTCCTTCAGTCATCTTGAACCAACAAGGGAAAAGTCACTCATAGGTCTAAAATTGACTACTTAAAGGTGTGGTCACTAAAAAGCTTTATAAGTGCACTCAGGAATGGATGAAGATGTTTCTCAAAGCAAGAAATCTCTCATGTTTCATCAAAGTGAAATAATCTCACAAATGAGAGAATTAACATTTTTCTCCCAAACGATTCTGACAAGGTTGAATAAGATAAAAGAGAAAGACAACATCAGCTATGAAGAAATATTGAAGATGCTTCAGAATTCTTATTCAAAGACTCTATCAGAAAAAGAACTATATCAGAGCCAAATCAAAGATGACATCTCTAAGTGAATATCTCAGAATTAGACAGGAATAAGAAGATTCAGAAGGCACAATGATCAAGAAAGAAACTACAAAGTGAAATTAATAAGACAAGATGTAGAAGTAACCTGCATCAATCTTTCAAAGTACCCTTAACATCTCCAACACCTCATGATTGTTGAATTCCAAAGTCTTACTACTCTGTAGTCTCAGAATAGTTTAGCACATAAATTGTTGGGTTCTCAAGCACAAAGGCAAACTTCAGAAAAATTCAACGATTCTCTTTACTATAAGATAAGGTCAATAAATGCAATTTCATAAGACCTTCTGAATAACGATCAAATATGAAAACGAGAAGATAAAAGGCTAAATAAAGAAATTCTTTAAGGAATAACAAAAGATAGATCAAATTTGAAGCGCATTAACAAGTGTATTAACAAGAGTATAAGAGCTTGCATAAAGACTGATCAATGCCGACTGTCACCTAAGGAAAGAAGATACATCAAAACGGAAGGTGATTAAGCGCAACAAAATTGATGCTCCTCAAAATGCTACACATAGGTAAACTCGAACTGCAATACACATATATTTATAAGTCATATCTGTTATGTGTATAAAGTTTTCTTGTGATTGCATAATACTACGATTGAGTCAAATAAGAACATAAAGCTAACTTGACTAGATGACGATCGTATAACACTCTCTCCCTAAAAGAATTTAATGACTACTAGTTAGTATGGAAATATGAAATGAATTAAACTATCCATACATATCTAGATTAATATTAATTTAATCGTCTAGGAGTAATAAGGAACTAAATGCTAAATGTCGAACGTGTCATACTTCATGTAAAGTTTTAAACACATATTTGAAAAATCCAAGATTCATGGATTTTTAAAGTTGACTAACTCCACTGGACTCAATTAAGTATGCGTACCAAAGCTAAAGTTAAAATGCAGGAAAGAAGCTCCACTGTGTAAATATTGAACATGAAAAGTGGATGTTTAAGGCTTGTTAAGCTCTTCGATTGTGCTTTAAGGAAAAGAGGAATATAGAAGAATCATTTCTCAGAACAACAAGAAGTCTTCCAAATTTACAAAATTGATGGCAACATCTCTGAATCTCCAAGGCAATCTCCATCAAGGAATAAAAGATAAAGAATTGTTAGCATAAAGAAAAGACATTATTTGAGGGCACTCATCAAACACAATTCATAGAGTCCTACGAGTACAGCTTAGCTATAGTTAAGGCCCATTGTCAAATTCTGCTAACTCAAAAAGAATTTTCTCTTTGATCCTTAGTTCAGTCTCTGCAAGTTGAGAATAAGAATGGTCAAAGAAAAGTGTTCAATTCACAAATTCTATTAAGCAAATTATTTCAAGGGCTCATTGAAATATGAGGTTAATGAGAAATTGAAGAACACATTTCTATCTGGAGCTGTGTCAAATAACATCCCACCTAACGTAAAGACAGTATCTTGGGAGAAAAAGGAAGATGAATCTCGACAACCTTATACATATTTTATATTCCCTACATTTGACAAAGAAGAGCCAACACACTCTACGATTGATGAAAAAGTCAAGCATATGATCCTTACCTCAACGATCGAAATAAAGACTATACAATTAAGTATTCTACGAATCAGCAGATCAATAAGTCTAAAGTTCAAGCTTGAGGAGTACTAAGATGAAATTACAAGAACAAACATTCATAGTACAATGATCAAAGTGCTTCACACACAGAAGTTGGTAGAAATTCATTTACTAAAAGCAGATTCTCTAGAACTAATGGTATGTTCACAAGAAATAAAGTTATTACTGGAGGAAAAGACTGCTCTAAAGGCAAGATTACAGAGAAGATGACCTTCATAAAAAGATAAGGACTCTACCTTATGACATACTGCTTTCAGGTTAGCTTGTTCTTATAAGTCATAAAATTAATCTATAGGAAAAACAGATATCTTGTTATCTCGTGTGAAGTACACCCAAATAGGAACTACACTAATTGATTCTTCCAATGATAAGTTGTAAGATGTTAGCCAACTTTTTGCAGAACAAAGACAGTGATTCTACATATGAAATAATACAAGTAAGATAAAGAATGTAAAGTGGATAAGCAATCAACAAAAAACAAGAATGTCAAGGTCAACTACAAGTGTTGGTTACACTGATGCGGAAAGCTACTACACTCAAGAACATTGAAATCAACTAGCTGATCATGGGTTTGTCTTATCTCTATCTCAATATGATCACATCTATGATTGCTATATTGATATGCTTTACTGTATGTTGAATGATAATTTACTCGTGCTAGTAATATCCATAAATCAATGCTACAACCTCAAGGCTGGTAAAAGTAATCTACTCAAAACATAAACCCATGTTAATCGTTTGTTAATAATCGTAGTGCATTAACCAGGATCGTAGAACAAACTTTAATCGTATAGAAAAATTATTAAAATCTGTGAAGTGCATAGTTTTCAATAAGAGAATAGTCCAAAATGACCAAATGAAAATAAATAACATCCAAGGGTAAATTAAAAATCATCAGCTACGCTGAACTAGTAAATATAGGACTAATTGACTTCGGTCAATTAACAGCTAACTTTCGAATAAGTGCGTTACACGTGTTCACCTTGCATACCCAAAATCGATGAATATCTTGAACATATTTTCAAACTTTCTCCTTTTATGCAAAAAGTCTTTTCAACTTCAAAATGAAAACTGAAGAAGACACAAAAATAAAAACTGTTACAAATCTCTTGAAATCAAACCTCTTGATCTTATGATTAGATAATAACTATTTCTCTTTAGTCATAAAGGTTTGATTGACCCTTCAACTCTCACTCTCTCTATAGAAAGAAATATAGATCTGCACTCAAACGCATTAAAAACCCTTCTTAGCTTCCTACTAAATAAAACCCATGTCCATTTCCCATACTCTTTCATATATTGCCTTACAGTCGAATGATGTGCTACTTCGTTATGAAAAGAAAACCGATCTATCCTCTAGGAGAAAGGTTAGAAGCATCAAAGTACTAATCACCTATTGTGAATCAAGACATAATTTGGAAAAAGGATTATAGCATCGATCCGAATGTGCCAAATTTAATTTCACTCAAGTGAAATTTGGATGACATTTCATTGTCATCTTCGAACTGTGCTTTACAGTTCACACTCTTAGCATCAAGTTTCCTCATCACACAGAAAGATTATTCCCCCATACTGATGCATCTTATGATAATGCAATCAGCAGGTATGGAAGGGCTTCAACGCTCATGACAAGTCCAATCATTAAGGGGAAGGGGCCAGTAGCTAGAAGGAGGAGAGAGAGAGGTACATGTTAAAACCTCACATCTCCTAAATCTAACCATCTATGCTATCTGAGTATGGGTCTTTAACCAACTTAGTTAAGGACATCAATCCAAATGATGCTGACAAAAAGGGAGAGAAGAAAAAAAAGGAAGAAATATGAAGAAAATAAAGAAAAAGGGCTGAAACTGAGGGGGAGAAAAGATAATATAGGTTCTGAATTAGGTAACATAGGGGGAGAAGAGAAAATCTGTGCAATCACTATTGTATTAAATAAAAAGTTTATTTCTTTATCATACAGATTCTCACAGTACATTACGTGTGTAATATCCAAGATATTACGACGCTATAAAAAGATTTAAATAAATAAAATGTGTGTGTTTTAATTATTTAAACTAGGTAAGTAATATGAATGGTGTGAATTAATTAGGTATATATATATATATTGTTACAGTTACTAATTTTAATGAATTGTGTAAATAAAAAGGGGATTAATATTAAAAATTAATTCTAAATAAAATTAAACGTTAATGAGAGAATTAACAAAGTCATAATTATTGATTATAGATTAATTAATAATTATGGGGAATTTTTGGGAATTATTAAGAAGAGTAATTAATTATATAAAATATATAGTAATAAATTATATATTTTATATAAGGAAATACAATTAAGTATAGAGGAATTTATAATTATATAAATTATATAAGAGTAAATATATCATTTATATAAGAGAATAAAATTTATTAAGGAAAGGTTAATAATTATATAAATTATACAATATTGTATTGTATAGTTTATAAAACATATATGAAATAGTGAAAAGAATAATTAATAAATATGAATAATTCTTATTTTTAATAAGATAAATTATGTTTATGTAAAATAGAATTATTTCTATTTTATGCGACTTAATATTTTTGTGATTTAAATATGTGAAAGAATTTATTATAATACATAATACGTATATATAATAAATGATATATGTACATATTATGTTATTGGAGGAAATACATGGATGTTTATGTAACATATCTGTAACAAAGTTGAAACGTGAAAAATTTAATTTAATTAAGTTATGTGTGTTATTTTATTAATTTTGGAAGTATAAAGTACCTCATATAATTACATGCATGCTATTATGCGTGTACAAAATTTAGCAAGTAAAGTTCCTTTAAAATGTATAAATATTATTTATAAATCATTTTATGAATTTTAGTGAATTAAAATAAATATTTTACAAACATTATATAAAATATTTATTACACGAAATAACTACGTAATGTATTAAATTAGGACGTGTGCATGATTTTTCTACCAAATTAACTCCCAAGTCGGTGGACTTGGAGTAAAATTTATTAGCAATTCATGTTTTAAGGTTTGTATAAGAGAAGAGGAAAATAATAATAATAATACTAATACTAATAATAATAATAATAATAACAATTACAAATCACTAAAAATCTAAACATAACCATCTAATTTCTTTATCTCTCTTTTTCTTTGCACCACCATCACCAACACTCGAAAACACCATCACTACTAAGAAGAGAAAAATTTGGGTGCCAACAAGGTGAATAACAAGTTTCATAGGAAAATTTTCAAGCTTGAGAAGGTATAAAACTATTTCATTTGATTTATTTTAGTCTTTTTGGTAATAAAATAAATTTGTGAAAAATTAGTAAATAATTAAAATAATTATTCTATATAATTTTTGGATGTATATTTATAGATTATATTATGTTTAGAGTATTTATGTTGTGGAAAGTGAGATCATGTGTTTTGAATTGTTGGTGGGATACTGTTAACGAAAAAAAAAAGGGTTGCTTGTGCATGGCGTGACAGCCAAAATTTTTCCAGAAGCCAGGATAAAACGGCGTCGTTTTGGGAGGGGAAAGGCTGAGCCGCACCATGCGCGATGACCAATTTTTCCTGTAACCGGCATACGAAATGACGCCACTTAGGTGGGGAAGAGACAGGGCCGTGCCATGCGCGGCGGACCAAATTCTGGTTAATTAAAATTTTGTCACTGGTTTAGTTTTCCCACATAATTACGAAAATGCCATCAAGGTTTTAATTAATTAAAATAAATATTTAAAAATTAATAAAAATTATATAAAAATAATAAAAAAATCAGTAAAATATATAAAAATGATTTATAAATTAAATTTAACATTTTTCTAATTTTGAAGAATAATTTCAATTAGTATTTAAGTGCTTTACATATGAGGACATAAAAGGGCACGATTAGATTAAATAACTAAATTAGGTTATAATTAATTGTAAACCCTAATATAGATCCTACGGGTAGAATAATTATGTTATGAGTGATATTAATTACATAAATTAGTATCATGAGTTACTAAATTGTTATTATTTGATTATGTTATTATTATAGGTTGTCCAAGAAATGGTTATTAGCCTTTAATTTAATAATCGGACATCGAGGCAAGTTCTAAAACCCTAATCTCGACATATTAATCATATGTTAGATATTAAAATCCTATTTGAGTACAACTTCCAAAGTTTTATCATTTTTTTCCACTTTCTTGAATTTGGTTGCGATTGATGTTGTAAATTATTTAATTGAGACTGAAAATCTCTGTTGTTACTCACATTCACTTTTAAATGCCATCTATAACGAATCATATTTGTTGACACGTGAGTTGATGATTATGAGTCTATGCCATTTGTCCAACTAGACTGTTTATACAGTTGAACCTCAAATTACTATTTATCGTTAAGTGCTGAGCCAAACCAAACTGTTTTGGTGCGGACTCCTAGAAACTGAGATGAACAACCCTATTTCAAGGGATATAGCTTGTCAGATGCTTTAAATTTTGATACCCTGCGAGATGCGGTAATATGATGTGCATAATCATAGGTACGAGAGGCTGATCACCTCGAGTACGTGGTTAAGGTTTTATGGTCTTTATGACACGTACAGGTTGTCAGTGCTACCATTGATTAACCTGTGTTCAATGGTCTTGTGACCCTCAGTATGATTCTTATTTATCATGTTTCAGAAGATATTTTTTCAGTTATTTTCTTTCATTTGGAATGAGATAATGTTACCTTGTTGGTTACGTTGTTGTTATAAATTCTATTCCACATGATACATTATTATTCAATTCACTATACTTGCTAAGCACTTTGGTTGCTCACTCTTGCTTGATTAATGTGTCACAGACAAAGATGTTAAATCTGAGGGTCTAAATAAGAAAGAAAAAGGCAAAGGAAAGATGTCGGAATGATGCAGTGATGAAATGTCCCCAGTTGGTAGTTTTAAATCCATTTTGTGGCTTTAGATATGAAATATTTACCTTAATAACGCTGTAAGTAAAGGTTGATAACCCTGGGGGTTTGTTAGATATATTTTGTATTAAGTTGGATATTAACAGATGTAATGTATATTAATGGTAATTTTGAGTAGCAGTAATTGAAAGTAGAATGTATGAATAGTGAGCACCAAAATCGAGGTTCAAGGTACCCGGATTTGGGGGCGTCACAACGTGCTTACTAAGTTGATTGTTTAACTGATTGTGTAAATATCTAAAGTATGTGTTAATGTCTATCTAACTTTATGAAAGTAGTATGCACACAAGTCAATCATATTTGATATAATGTAGCGTGTACTTTGTAATCTTATTCGTTTATTAATAAAAGTTATTTATACAAATGCATTTTTTTATCCATATTTAATATATGACATTAATTGTGATAAACCCATAGTTGTTGAGCAATGTTTTTAGAATCATGATGATGATTATGCTAATAAGATCTAAATTGAAGATAACTCAAAACTAAAATTATTCCTAATCGTGAGATTACTAAAATGGGGATTAGTGAATTCAGATAGATTAGTACATACTATGCTTGCTCTTATGAAGAGAATATTTGATCTCATAATCATTTGTGCAGAGACACTAAAGCAATTATGTTGGTGCTTATTAAAGAATAAGTTCACTGAATGTGACTTTCTCAACGAACACCTAATAGAGTCTTACTTACATGTCAATAGGAGTTCCTTTTGTGATAGTAGTACAAATGATCCTTGGACTTGAAATTACTATAGTATCTTGTGCATGATGAATTATGTTTTGACATATTCCTTAAAACCTTTAGGGTGTACAATCCTTATAAAAAGATCGTATTGTACAAGGACTTAAAACTGATACGAACAATAATGTATATTTATAAAAGGTAACTTTTGTAAAGTCATTAATAAGTAATCCATATACAAGGACTTAGTTTAGAAAGAGTTCAAATTTGTTAGGTTGGTCTACTGAGAAAATTATTGTATAGAAGCTCAAATCGTATTACAAAAGAAAGTTTGTATAGTAACAATAGATTGTATTGAAGGAAGACCAAATCAGAGAACCAAACGGCAACAAGATCAACATTAGAGTTGTACACAAAGTTTGTAAAGGTCAACTTGTAGAGTAATTCAAGAAATCTAATTCCAGATTATATGATAAAGCCGAGACAGATTGTATCATAAGCTTTAAGTCGTATGGCAAAGATGAAACAAAGGCAAAGATCGCATAAAATAAGGAGAGACTTAGCAACAACTAGAAGATTATTGAGCTGAGAAACGTATCAATGAGAAAGAACTATAAAAATGGAAAAGTTATCTCACAAAATCAATGTAAAGAGAGATTTCATAGAGTTATGTTAAGTAGACTCATTGCAGTACAACAAAGACCCAAAAGACTTTGACTAAAAAAGTAAAGATGAAAGCTCACAGGTGCTAAAAGGACTAATGTACTCAAAATTGAAGAATGAAGCTAAAATAAAGAACCTTAGATCGTTGAGTTATAAATTTCGTAGAGCCACTTTAAGATACAAAATTACAAAAATAATGAGATGCCTCACTTCCTTACCTATCAGAATTTACAAAGAAAATGGCATTGAGAAGTAAATTCACTAAAACATATGGTTGGAATGATACTACAAGAAGAATCTTCAGTGAAGGTGTAGTCTGAGGAAAGCCTGCTAAGAACAAAAAGTAGAGCATGAATCAGTTATAAAAAAAGAAAAGATCTCTATTGTAATAAAGATTTAATGAAGATCATAATCCTACAAGTGACAAGTGCTTAAGTAAGGGGGAGCCAATCAAGCAGAAGATGGAAATGCTCAAATAAGGGGTAGTTAATCATAAGAAAAAGGTCTTAGTTCTCAGGAAGTGAACTAATCCAGTATATGGTAAAGCCTAAATGTTGATTGAAGAACTTAAGATAATATGGATTATCGTAAAGAAAAGAGAATGCAGCTCACAGAATATAAGGAAAATAGAATACAACCAGAACAAGTCAAAGAGAAGATCATAAAAACTTTATATCATAGAACCACAAAAGTAGATCATATAGCTACTCTAAGATCGTAGTATAAAATTAGCCAATAATAGAATCAAAGGATCGTAAGGCTGCAAGAGTTAATGGATTTTATAATCAACAAAAAGGGAAGGATCTTATAGTAAATCAAGAAGTATGGTTCAAGACATGACTAAAGGAATGAAAGTGACAAAATGATCAAACTTTAAGCCGTAGCGTCAAATCAGAATCACTCAAGGAACTGAATCATATTGAAAATACCAGATCAAGAGAATCGTACAAATCGTAGAATAAATTTCAGTTCATAGTGCAAGTCAAATTTGTACAATATTAAGGAGATTGCGCTTCATGATCATGATTATATTATAAGACATAATCATATTAAAATATAAGATCGTATTGCATAAACTGATCGTATTACAGAGACTGATCGTATTTGTAAGTCATGTTCATATAACAATAGGCCGATCATGTTGCAAAGCCAAAATTATATTACGACTTTAATTCGTAAAGTAATGTGAGATCGCATTGTGAAGGTCAAAAAGTGCAATGAAGATATGAGCTCAAGCCAGAATTCATAACGTATAGTAGAAGGAAGATCGTAAAGAAGTCTAGTTCGTATTGAAGTATTTATGATCGTATAGGAATGTATCTCCTATACGATCATCTCACTCCTGATACCAGTCAGAAGACTAAATATGAAGATGCCTTTGATTGAAGAGCTCGATGTAATCTTTCTATATCAAAGACGAAGCCTGTGACCCAGAACACAATAATGTCTACCATTTAGTTTGAATTTGAAGTCTCAATCGACCATTGTAAGCTTATCAAATAAAGTATACAGTATGATGTCATCCACGTGATTGCCACTTTTAGTATACTATAAAGACAAAGTAAAAAGCGCACTGACACTTACGTTTAAGTGTCAATAATAAAGATCTTTATGAGATTGATATAAAGATGAAAGTAATGGCTATTTTTTTAGCGGATACTTCAACAAACATATCTCTATAAATATAAACTCTATTGTAAAATCAAAGAGAGAGATGAGGAGGAACAAGTTCAAAATAGAGAGAATGGATTGAACCTCTAAATCGTAGAGTAAAAAAAAGAAAGAGATGAGAACAATAAATTGATCTACTAAATATATTTATCATCAACCCAAAGTTAATATACACTTTGGAGGATCAAATAAGGGCAAATTACACCAACAAGAGCAGAAGAAACAACAACATATTAGAAGGCTCAAGATATCAAAGTCAAGAAAAAATTGCGCAGCTGTTAAGTTCTAAAATAAAGGAGAACTTAATGCTAACTTAGCAACACCCTACAATCATCTTCATCAATAACATCATAAAGACGAGACTTAGTGACTTGTCAGATTCTGAGTGAATCTGACCTTGTGTGGGATGGACTTAATGTCTAAGTGCTCCGAGACTTAGTGACTCAAAGGAACCTTATTGGTTCAGGTGTAACAGATTTTAGTGATTTGATTGTATTGAGCAAGAATATCCTTAGTGGATTCCTTGCTAAAAGTGCAAAAAAGTGGAGTATGAGATATTTATGCTCCGAATAACTTAAAATTTTCCCTGTCCCTCTTTCATTTTTCTTATTGCTTTACTTTATCACTACATGAACTATAATTGCATTTAACTGCCTTATCATTTGTAATAACATTTTAGTAGCCAAATTTAAAATAGAGCTGAATCTTTTATAATCCTTAATTTAGAAGGGGTTTTTATCAAATTAACTATTTCGTTGTAATTGCAAAGTAAATGATTTGATAAAAGTTTTTGTTAGAACAAAAATAAAATAAAATAAAGTGATCAATTCAAACCCCCCCCCCCCCCCCCCCCCTTTTCTAGATCACCTTTATGTCATCTGGAAACCAACACAGTTTTGTCCCTCGAAATATGACCCCTATTACGCAAGTGGCCCTAATTTAGAAATATATATATATATATATATATATATATATATATATATATATAATAGCAGCCTTCAAGTACACTTAAACAAACAAAAGTAATCATAAAAATATTTTTTGCGAAAACAGTTATCGGATTATTGAAATGTCACTGGAGAGAATATAATATACGGCTTAACCGTATGAAAATTGTATAATAAATGTTGATTATACAATTAATTATCAAATATAACCCAAATTGTAACTTAATTCAAATAAAATCATTAAAAATCATTAACTAAATCAAATAAAATAAATAATACAATTCAAATAATTGAAACTCATTAATTAATTCAAATAAAATAATTTATCACATTAAATAAATTAAATAACATAATTAACTTGACTATTAACCTAAATAAAATAACTAACCTTGTAAATTAATACAAAATAACAGTTAATGGGGAAAAATTCAATTAATATAAAATGAATAAAAAAACAAAATATTTAACCCTTTTTAGTAAACTTTTTTTTAGATTGAAAGAGGTAAAATAATAATACAAAAGATACAGGATATTAAAGTTAAAGTTAGGTCTAAAATTAAGATATATGTTATTAAGAAACCAAACATAAAAAAAAAAAACAATAAGGCATAGTAAGGTTAGATCCATCATCTTCACGGCGTCACGACTCTCCATTTGTTAATTAAGGTTCATATTAATTCTAGCTATGAAGACCAATCAAATCGTCCAACCACCACATACACATCTCAAATGAATATGTGGGAATACAATCACATACTTTAGTTGTTGTACCCATATAGTCTATATAACTAGGTCAAAGATCAAAGAGGAAGGAAAATTACCTGCTAAAGACGGATTTTGTCTAGAGAATTAGATGTACTTTAGATTTTTCTTTTCCTCTGATTTATTTGCCAAAGATAAGAGAAGGACTTAGCACTGTCAACTTCGAGTAAGAGATAAAAGGGTCTCAAATCTAGGTATTAGGAGTGAAAAAGAAAAGGGTCCTAGATCTGGGTACGTATTGGGTAATTTAATGGCTGGATCTGGACAAATAAGTGGTTCGATTTGGTTTCTTAATATCTGTTCTTGATTGGATAAATTAGTGGTTGGATTTGATTTCTAACATCCTATTATTTTCATTTTAAAATTCAAGATGAATGTGTTGATCAATCTATTGTTGGTGTTTAATAGATATATTTGTTAGTCGGATAAATCATTATTTTTTATGTTTGGTTTCTTAATATCCTTATCTTCTTTCTATTTTTGCTCAATGATTTATTGAGAAATGTGAAATAAAATCAGGGATAAGAGAAATTTAGTATGGGTATACATGCATTAATTTTGGTTTAATGGTAAAATACAGTGAAATACATTCAAAATTATAAAAATATAATGAATGTATGCCTTTCTGGTGACACATCGGCATTTCGACCACTTTTTTGGCTTGAAATATTTATAGGGTCACTTTTGCTTATTTAAATGTACTTGAAGGCTGCTATTATAATTTTTTTTTTATAAATTGTGGTCACTTATCCTTTTCCATTCCTACTGTATATATATATATATATATATACACATTGCTGGGATATGATTAATTGGACCCCGAATTCGCCAACAATAGATTGATCAACACATTCATCTTGACTTTTAAAATGAAAATATTTGGATGTTAGAAATTAAATCCAGCCACTAATTTATGCAATCAAGAACAGATATTGAGAAACAAAATCTAACCACTTATTTGTCTAGATCCAACCATTAAATTACCTAATACGTACCCAGATTTAGGACCCTTTTCTTTCTCACTCCCAATACCTAGATTCAAGACCTTTTTCTTTCTTACTCAAAGACAATAGTGCCAAGCCCATTTCTTATCTTTGGCAAAGAAATCAGATGAAGAGAAAAATCCGAAGTACGTCTTATTCTTCAGACAAAATTCGTCTTTGGAGGGTAATTTTCGTCCTCTCTGATCTTTGACCTGGTCATATAGACTGTGTGGGTACAATGACTAGAGTATGTGATTCCATTCCCGCATATTCATTTGAGATGTGTACGTGGTGGTTGGACGATTTAATAAGTCTTCATTACTAGAATTGATATGAACCTTAATTAAGAGATGTAGAGCAGTGACGCGATGAAGATGATGGATCTAACCTTAATATGCATTATTATTATTATTATTATTATTATTTTATGTTTGGTTTCTTAATATCATTTAAGAATTGGTCTATCCTTTTTAGAGCCCCGTATATGATGTGAAAGTGGTACTACAAAGGATCTTTTATGATCCCTGTTCAAATCTCCCTTATTCGCCAGAGTTAAATCTCCGAATCAAACTGGTGATTTGAATCAAATATCAATCAAAGGCCCTTCACCTAGTGCCAATGTTGACATTTGAATTTGTACACCCGTAGAAATCACCAAACAACGAGCTAACCTGCATATGAAAAGGTTACACCTGAAGCTTGAAGGCTTGGGCCACCGGGAGATAGCTTCACTGTTAGAATAAATACAGGCCAAAAAGCATAAATAATGGAGGGATGATAGATATAATTGTTAGCCGGATAAATCATCATTTTTTTTTATGTTTGGTTTCTTAATAACCATACCTTCTTTTTGTTTTTGCTCAATAATTTGTTGAGAAATGTGAAATACAATCAGGGGTAAAAGAAATTTAGTATGGGTATACATGTATTAATTTTCTTTTAATGGAAAATATAGTGAAATACGTTCAAAATTATAAAAATACACTGAATACATGCCTTTCCGGTGACATGTCAGTATTCCGACCATTTTTTTGGCCGAAAATATTTTTAGGGTGAATTTTGCTTACTTAAATGTACTTGAAGACTGCTATTATAAATTTTTAGATTAGGGTCACTTGTGTCATAGGGGTCATACTTCGAGGCACAAAAGTGTATTTAACCCTTAAAATTTAAAAGAATATTGCTGAAGGAGTACGAAATCCGTACATGAAGTAAGGAAAATAATACCCAAAATTTCCAACTTTAACTCACTAGACTTCTTTCGTTCAAACTAATCACCAAAAATAATAAATTTATAAGTTTACCTAATTTATATTTTTAATATTAATAACTACTCACGATGGATTGTTTATTATTGTTATTTACTGTAAATACAAAAATACTTGTCATTTAAATAATTATGAACAAATTAACTAAAGAACCAATCTTATTCAATAATTAGGTTACGCAAGTATTGATTTTATTTTATTTCTTGTCATCGACCATGATACTGATCTTAATTACTATCATTTTCCATTCCTATTGTATAAAGTATTAAATACATTATATATACATATATCGTTGGGATATGGTTAATTGGACCCTGGATTCGATGTGAGCCAATATTTATGTAAGGTCTAAAGTAGGGATTGACTTATTTTTTACACACTATAATGGGCCCAGTATTGGGACGGGCCCATTACAGTGTCATTTGGTGGCTTGGTACATTAGGAGAGTAAAAGTCCAAATTGACTTAGGATTTCAAATCAGATTATGATTCCGGAACTTAGCCGATAAGGATTGACCGGTCAACATTATATTCATAATTGGATTCTAATCAAGGCTTCCCAATCCTAATTGGTCTTAGATGTGTGATAGTAGGGTGATTGAGAAAAGTATAAATACAGCTACAATAGGAGGCTATCAACACATTACATCAAATTTTAGTACATTTTTCGTTATTTCAACAATTTTTTCATCCCTCCATTGTTTATGCTTTGTGGTTTGTATTTATTCTCACACCAGAGCTATCCCCCGGCGGCCCAAGCTGACAAGCTTCTGGTGTAACCTTTTCCTATGCAGGTTAGCTCGTTGTTTGGTTATTTTAACAAGCGTACAAAATCAAGCATCAACATTGGCATTAGAGGAAGGGCCTTTGAGTGATATTTGATTCAAATCACCAGTTTGATTCAGAGATTTAACTGTGGTGTGAATAAATGAGATTCGAACATGGATCATGAAGGATCTTCTGCAGTACAAGTTTCACGTCATATACGGGACTCTGTGAAGGATATACTTGGTCCTAATCAACCAAGATCTGGGCCCGTTATGACCCAATCGCCACCTGTCTAGCGAAGACTTTTCACAACTTCAATTACCTTAGATCAGGACTTGTGTAGGTGGTGGACAGATTTATGGTCCCCTGTTCGAGTGGATTAGGATAGGGGATCAAACCAACCTGACCAACGAGATCTTATAAGGTTACAAAAAATTAAAGAAGCAGAGGCGCAGTTAGAGACTTTATGACTTCGATAGTAAAAATGGGATGCACACTTATCCGTACTCAAGAGGCAAAGGGAAGTAACAACTACAATTAAAGGTAGAGAATGTGAAGTAACTCTGTAGAGCTGACTTCAGACAGGATATTCAGAAGATATAAGGCAGTCCATTTCCCAAAATTAGTACCACCCAGAAGGTATAAGACAACCTGATTCCCAAAATTGGTACCACCTAGAAGATATAAGGCAGCCTGATTCCCAGAACCAGTACCAAGATAATATAAGGCAACCTAATTCCCAGAACCAGTACCAAAGCGATATAAGGTTGCCCTGTAACGCCCCGAGATCTCACCTTCCTTAATTTAATCCATTAGTATCTGGATAATATACTCATTAACTTTAAACCACTTTAAACGAAATCTCGTGCGTTAAAAACTTAACCTTTAATCTTTGAAATCATTTAGTTGACCATAAATTCGGTCCATATTATTTTTTTTTAACAAACTTATTTAACTTATAATCCTTAACTGTCTCAGGATCGCAACGTTTACTTTACTATTCATTAGCATTGAGGTCGACACTTATTAATTACGACCTAGTCTATTCCATTTCATAATCAAATACATATACATTCAAGATTTACATAACTTATAAAGAAAATTTCGCCATGAACCATCTATACATGGCCCTGTTTATAAATACCTGTTTTGCACCTAACCCTGTGCACATATACCTGTACCTGTTCATATATACAATCCACCATCATATCTATATCCATGCATATATCCATATACATTTATAACATACATGCGAGTTCCTTTATATACATGCTCGACTTATCATAATAACACAATCCACATGCCTCATTACCTTCTATAATTACAATAATACATACATGCACTTTTAACTATATGGATTTATAAACCATACACTCATTTGCTTCCATCTAGCTTTAATACATATCTGATTTACATGAATATTTCACATGTATCAAATTCTTCATACTTATCTATTCCATCAACGATCTTTTACCTGAGCTGCACCGGAATTCTCCGGCCTTCTTGTACTTTACCTGAAATGTTAGTACATAGCAAGAATGAGCATAAAGCTCAGCAAGTTAATCAGATAACACCTTGCATGCTCACAATCTATAATATGCGTCATGCCTCGCTTACTTTACCATGTTATGCTCAAATATCACGTATTGCATTTAACAGTTAGCTCACGTTGTGGCACGGAGTGCCCATCTCAACTATCATATAATTCACGTAGTTCAATTAGTACTTTTAGGTCTGAAAAACTTGCCTGTACGATTTTATTTAACTTAACCTTTACCGCCTCGCTTGGCCTTGTCAATCATTTCTTGCCTCGGGTTGCTAGTCCGAACCTTATCTGTCAATTCATAACTTATACATCAATATGGGATCATAAAACTGAACAATCTTTGTCAAACTTAACTTATAATTACACGACCCATCGTCTCTAATCATTTCACATTTGATGTATTATACCTTACATAGGTTAATAATACATCCTAGTTCGTTCCCGACCTTTTTCATAACCTTTAGCATACTTTAACTTTCCACTTCTGTACCCTCGCCTCTCCAGGCCTATTCATTAAACTCATTATTAGCTTTCATAACTACAACTCAATTCACTTATGCTGTCCTCATTTACTTAACTCTTCTTTTTATATTCAATTTCATATACATATTCTCACATTACATCTACCACATAGGTCATTTAGCACATTGCTTACATAATAAATCATTCCTTAATACTTTCTAACATTCAACACTAGGTTTTACTGCTAACCTTTACTTAATTATCCAAAATCCTTATTTAGAAATCATGTCAAATCCTGGGGTGTCACATGCCCAGTTTATAAAACTAGTACCACCTAGAAGATATAAGGTAGCCCGACCAATCAGGTCGGTATTATGATGAGATAAGGCAGCCTGGTTCCCAGAATCGGTATTATCATAAAGGCGATATAAGGCAGTTTGGTTTACAAAATCGATACCACCTAGAAGATATAAGACAACTCGGCCAATCAAGTCAGTAACATGGTGAGATAAGGCAGTCCGATTCCTTGAACCAAAACCAACATGAAGACATAAGGCAACCCAACTCTCCCAGCTGGTATTACTAAAGACGGACCAAATCTCTAATTGACAAGAGGAATTATGACAAAATAACGATAAATCAGGTTCGAGAACGGCAAGAGGCTCCACAGGCAGCTATTCCTGAACCCATCATGCAAAGGCTTGCAAAAATGGAGCAAAAGATTGAGCAGACTCAAGTGAGTCCATAACCATTGGATTCTAAGTCTCATTTCTCTCCAACTATTGATCAGATTAGGGCTGACCAGACAAATAAATTGCCACCATTGGAAACCTATGATGGCATTGGCGACCCATATGATCACACTCACTCTTATGAGCAGCGTATGAGATACTACAATCATTTCGACGTGGGTATGTGCTTCATATTCATCACCGCATTAAAGAAGGGAGCTAAACAGTGGATGATGTATCTGCCTTTGAACTATATCAATTCATGGAAGGAGTTTTGTGATAAGTTTCAAGAGCAGTTCAAGAGTAACAAAAGGAGAAGAAAGCTCATAACTTCACTAATGCAGATCAAACAGAAGCCTGGGGAATCATTAAGTCAGTACGTACAGAGGTTCAGGAATGTAGTCAGTATAATCATTTATATTAATATGACGTAGGCTCTGGGATTCTTTACAATAGGGTTGAATATGGGGAGATCTAAGAAAATGATGAAAGACATCATGCTCGACCTTCCGAAGGATCTATCAGATGCAAACAAAAGGACCAAGAAGTTTATTGTAATTGAGGAGGCGATAGTGAGTCTGTAGCCAGAAGGGGAATGACCGACCCAAAAATAACAAAATTGGGGGAAATAAGGCAAATATTTGGGATCAGATCAAACTAAAAAGAGGACAACCTGTTACAAATAGAACATCCTTTCAGCCTCGAGTGGAGAATAAGGTGTACACCTCGTTGAATACGGATCGAGTAAAGATACCTGATAAGTAGATTGTATATCTATTTATTAAGTATTTTTAAACTTAACTATTTGTGAGTTTTTAAGTATTTTCATTATTTTAGTTTATTTATTTAATTTTATGCATTTTTATTATTTTTATATTATTTTTATTTATTTTTAATTTCACTTTATAGGAAAATTGGAGCTTAATGACAAAATGGTAAATAAGTAGCTCTTGATGGAAGAATCATAATTAAGGAAACATAGTAGGTCAGTCGCACCATGCGCACTAAGGGACATCAACAGTAAAAGAAGGAATGGCGTCGTTTAGCCTTAGAGAGTCTTCATATGTGTGCTTAGTTAACAGCAAAAACAAACGAATGGAGCTGCACGACGTTGTTTGATTAAAGGAAGTAGAGAAGCCTGACATAATGCACGAGTGGCGTGCATAATTAGCAACTAGCGCGTGAGTCAACAGTTGGCAGGTTTCTTGTGAATTCCTTTATAGTCGATCCCGCCACCTTTTCTTGTCCCTTCCGAAATTAATGTTTTAGCAGGCTTGGTTCAACTTATTTCTTTTTCAAATTCATAGATCCAACAATAAATTAATAACAGATATGTGTGTGTGTGTATGTGTGTGTGTGATCTGATTGTATATTGGAAAAGGAAAAAAAATAGGATTTTAAAATGGTAATTTATTTTAATTAAATTATAATTCCTATTAAGGTTATAAAAAATTATGTAATATATAAATAGATAATTTGAGGCACAATTAGGAACACATTCTCTTTTATCTAAAAATTCTTCTTTTATTATTCTTTGGTAATTCCATGGCCAAGAGTGGCTAAATTATTGTTCTTGTTATAAATTAGTGAATGCCATAAGAATTTATGCACTGTAAGATTTAATTGGTTTTAATTATTCAAATTATATTTTGAGTATTGGATATTTTTCTGTGTTTATTTATATGATGAATTTATGTAATTGCTAAGGTGCACACTAGTTTATTATTCGTATTAATCTACTGCTAAATTAAATATCAAATTCGTAATTGTTTGGTCACTTTAATTTATGAAGCAACTAAGATTAATAATTATTTTGCATATCAAAATATAATAATATCTTACAAAGAATGTTCATCTAAATTAAATGCAATCGTGTGTGCTTGTGTTATTTAGTTTAATCGATATCTCTAGTTCTTAAATATTCTACTAGGTTAAAATTTTAACGCGTGTCTGAGGTTATTTAGTAGTAAGAGTTATTTAGATCACGTATTTTTACTTAACTAAAATTAAGGAGAGATCAGAAAAATTATTCCAGCAGCGAATAATTATTCCAACAGTGAATATTTAAAATATTTATTAATTTATATTTGAGTCAATACCTGAGGCAATCATGAATGCACCTACAATTGAGCCAAAGCCATCAGGCCCTCATCAGTCGAAGAATAATTTATATTGTAAGTACCATTGGGTAGTGGGACACTTTACAAAATCATGCACTAGGTTAAAGGGACATGATTGAAAAGAAAGTTCATCTAGGATGTATTTGGTCGGGAGCCACCAATACAGAACTAGATACAGGTCGAGGATCGGGAAGTTAAGTAGGGGGTTTTGCCTCATCTAATTATTGATTTTATAATGGGAGGAACACTGAAGAGACAGTATGGGAAGAACGGAGGAATAATGCAGACATCCTGCCGGTATCAGATCAGTCCTAGAAGCCAAAATGGTCTTTTCCCAATACGATGATCTCTTTTATAGACAAAGATTACCGTCCCGATGCCATAGAACCACATGAAGGGGCATTGGTTATCATAGCACAAGTGTGCCCAATAGATATAAAGCGGATTATGATTGACAATGGGTCTTTGGTTGACGTATTTTAAAACCATGCATATCAGATGATGGATTTTGAAGGAGTAAAGATGGAGGTTGGGCAAAAATCTCCTATGTTTGGGTTCAACAATGAGCTGGTGCATGTGGTCAAGACAATAGAGCTTCTAGTAGTCTTCTGCACCGCTCCACAATAGATACGAATTAAGGTGATTTTTTTGGTCGTTTTAGTCGATTATGCTTACAATGCTATCTTGGGTCGTATAACCTTAGCTAAACTCCACACCCTCACGTTGATATAGTGTGAGGTCAAGGGGGATCTTGATATAGCAAGGAGATGTTGTCGACATACCCTATTAACAAGCAGAGATAAACCATGATAATTGATGTAGAGCCCTTTACCGAAGGGATCATAGAGCCTTTAGCATTGCATACTTAGGAGACATAAGATGTAGAATTGATTCTGGGTAATGCAACAGAGTTGATCAAAATCGAAGTTGAGTTGGAGGAGACTGTAAGGAATGGGCTAATTGAGTTGCTAAGGGTGTATGCTAACATTTTTGCTTGAATACGATATGACATGCCTGGGATAGTCGAAGAAGTAGCAATTCACAGGATGACGATAGATCAAGAGAAGATCAAGGCTATATTGGACATGAGGTCACCACAGAACTTTAAATATGTGTAGAGGTTAACTGGTCGAGTGGTGGCTCTTCGACATTTTATGTCCAAGTATGCAGAACGATATCTTTCGTTCTTTGATACATTGAAGGGTCTGAAGAATGAGAAGATGTTTTAATGAACATCGGAGTGTGAAGATGGTTTTTAAAGGATTAAGAGGTATTTGTCTTTAGCTCCACTATTAAAGAAACCTTTACCAAAAAAAACCCATATACTTGTATTTGGTTATGAGTTCTTTGGTTGTGGGGACGATATTAGTTCGGGAAGAAGGGGAGGCAGCTTCAAGTTTATTATGTCAGTCATGCACTAAAGGATGCAAAGACACAGTTTCCAAACCTAAAAAAGTGTGTTTATGCCTTAGTGATAGCTAATAGGAAACTTCTCCACTATTTTTAGGGTTAGGTTATTGTCATCTATATTGATCAGCCATTAAAGAATGTGTTGTATAAGACAAATGCTTTGGGGATGATGGTGGCATGGGATGTTGAACTCTGTCAGTACATTTTGTATTATCAACCTCGGACAACCATCAAGGGGAAAGTGTTGGCAGACTTCATGGTTGAGTGTAGTTTTCCTGATGAAGGTCCGATCGGGGAATCAACTGCAATTATAGAGTTGATAATTGGGGGAAGCAGTTTCCATCATCTTCTTAGACTCTGTACATGGATGGGTTAACGGATACAGATGCTAACGGGGATGGGTTCATCATAACTAGTTCGAAAGGTTTCAAGGTTCAGTAGGCGATCAGGTTCCGTTTCAGAGCTACCAATAATGAAGCTAAGTATGAGGCAAAACTAGCGAGGTTGAGACTGGTTAGGAGTTTGGAGGTGCGTTATATCCTCATATTCAGTGATTCACAACTAGTGGTAAAGCAAATATAGGGGAGTATTATAAGGCTTGGGGGCACGAATGAAGAAGTATCTGTCTGAGGTGAAGGCGTTATTACAGCGTTCTAGTTGTATTCTCTCTATAACATATAACGAGATGAAAATATGGTAGTCGATACGCTATCTAAGCTAGCTGCTACTCAGGTAGAAAACTTTGGAGGATCTGTTTATTTAGATTTTTTAAATGAACCAAGCATCTTGAAGAAGGAACTAATGCCTATCAAAAGGATGAATTATTAGATGACCCCATATCTAAAGTATCTGGCTGATAAGAAATTATTAACAAACAAGTTATTAGCCAAGAAGATTAAATACCGAAGTGCTTATTTCTGTTTAATACATAGAGGTTTGTATCGGCGGGCTTACTCTTCACCGTTGCTAAAGTGTTTGGTCCCATTAGAGGCGTCATATGCACTTCAGGAGGTGCACGAAAGGATCTGCAGGGATCATATGGGGGCTAAGTCGTAGGTGTAGACACTCAAATTTTGCACTTGTGTACTAACCCTGACAAGAGGGCAAAATCGTCATTGGACCCGACATACGAAAAGGAAGGTGGACCCCAACACGAAGCCACCACGAAGGCTTGCGTTCGAAGCTGCCAAACGAACAACGAGCATCGGGTCCGTTGAGGCATGACACCCAGTCGATCCAGACGAAGCCTGATCTGGTCGCCAAAGACGACGAATGGCCACTACGCTTACGATAGTCGGGTAACAGCCTTCCAAAATAATACAGCAGAAATTGACGATTTAAGACTGCGTGGCACAAAAATTGAAAAAAGCAAGTTGGGCAGCCGCAGGTGCACCTGCGGTCACCGACAAGTGTGACATTTTCATGGCTCGAGGAGACAACCCGGCAGCCGAGGATTCGGCGCAGGCGGCCACCGCAGGCAGTCGCAGATGCACCTGCGGCCAGCAGCAGTTGCACCTGCGGCTGCCATTAATCACCTATACAACGCCATTTTTGATCTGTAGAAAAAGAGGAAGAAAATTTCTTAAGTTTTTAGAGAGAGAAAACGCGAGAAGAAAGAGAGGGGCTCGGGTGGATTTTATTTGGGTGATAAATTGTTGATTGTTGCTCAAATAGTGAGGCGTTCTTGTGGTTTTGCTTGAATCGTGAAATATAAAGCTTTTATCGGTGTATTGCGAGGTGAAACATGGTGTTTTCTTTAATATTTTTTGCTTGTATTGTTATTATAATATTGTGTTTGGGTTGTTTAACGTAGTATGCTGTTATATTATTAAGGATCCGTGGATTAGGGATTATTAGCGAGGGTTTCGTCGGAACGTAATTTCCTCCTAATGTCCCGATGACATCCGTACGGTGATATGTAGTTTATTTTGTTAACGGATAGTTTGTAGTGTTGGGATTGTGATTTTTTGATTCGTGTAGCATAGTAACAAGTTTAATACTGTTAAGTTGCCTTGGTATGGTTGTGCAGCGATTTGGGTGATTGTGAGCCTAGGGAGGAGATCCTCGTGATCCGATCCCGATGATGGACAAATGTTGGTGTATGTAATCATTGCAAGGGTCCATTTTGTATATATGTAAATATTGGGCCTTAAAGCGATATCGAACCGTAATCGGGTTTAAGGCCCCGTAATAGTAAAGTGTGTGATTGTGGGTGTTGGGGTTATTTATACGGCTCACATGCCCATGGATAGCCTCAACACGTTTTTGTTGAATGTTTGTTTTGATTTGCGACATGGGAAAAAATGATTTTCAAAATAAGGCGAAGGACCAAGCTTTTTTAAAAGTAATCAAATTAGGATATTAGAATCACGAGGATAAAAAATTGAGAGTTTTAGTAAAAGTCGGTCCCTGTTTGGCGAAAAGGCTATAAGCAGTTTTGAAATATCAAAAAATGATTTCATAAAAAATAGACAAACGTTTTCAGTAAACTTTGGTGCATAGGGTTAAAGAGCTTCTAGAAGTTGCATTCATTCTTTATTTGACTTTACTGTTAGAAGGTAATGAATAGTCTCGATTCCTATTTGACAAAAGTTTAAAAACTCTTGTTTTCTGAAAACGACACCTAATAAAAGCCCCATCATTTTCAAACTTAAAATCAATGTTTATTAGAAAACAAAGCCTTTTCATTTGGGTTAAAAGATGTTTCAAAACACTCATTAAATAAAGCACGTCTTCTCCAAAAAGAATCAAAGCAAGTTTTCTCATCACAACAAATAGTTAGGCACAAACACACACACACGCGCGCACACACACACACACGTTTTAGGATTTTTAAAGGATAAAAAAATATCAAGATTGCGGTAACCGTGTTTTCACGAAAGTCGGGGGGTGCCTAACACCTTCCCCTCGCTTAAGCAAGCCCCCGAACTCTATGAATCTTAGTTTGCGGATCAATTAACTCGAAGTCACATATGAGCCAGCGATTACGAAATCAAAATTCGGATGAGTTGGTACATCCATTTCAAATATACCAACTGACGGCTCTGGTCAATTGACTCATCATAATATCGATCTTTCAAACCCCGTCGACATTCAACCCGACCCTTTTCCAAAAAACACATCTTAATCCAAAAGGCTAAAATTGGAAAGGGCTTTATTATAAAACGAAACGACTTTTTCCGGCGTCGACAGTTGGCATATAAGTTGCTCAGACAAGGGTACTACTGGTTGACGATGTTTCAAAAAGCTAAAGAGTTTGTAAAAAAGTGCCTGAAGTGTCAATTAAACAACACATTCCTCATCAGCCTCCTTAAGAGTTGTCCTTAGTGTTGTTTTCGATCCTATTTATAGTTTGGGGGATTAATCTATTGGGGCCTATGCCCAAGGAAAAAAAATAGTTTTAGTATATTGTGGTAGCCATTGATTATATAACTAAGTGGGTGGAGGCTAAACCACTTCGGCATATCATCAAATAGGATTATTTGTAATTTTTTAAGGAGTCAGTGGTGTTCCAGTTCGATATCCCAATGGTGTTGGCGTCGGATAATGGCTTACAGTTGGTGGGGTCTAAGTTTGAGTAATTCTTATCAGATCTGGGAATCCAACATCAGAGGGTTTTTGTTACACATCCTAAATATAATGGTCAAGTGGAGGTGACCAATCAAACTTTGCTCAACGGAATTAAGAGGCGATTGGTCAAAGCTAAAGAAAGGTGGCTCGAGGACTTCAGAGTGTTCTTTGGTCATACCAAACTACCCCTCGGACGACTACTAGAGATTCACCATTCAGATTGCCATATGGTACTGAAGCTTTGATTCTAGTTGAGATCAGGTCTACTTCATTCAGAGTGGCCAATTTTAAGGAGTTGTACAATGAAGATGGTCTTTGGTTCAATTTGGATTTGTTATATAAAGTTTGTGATGCTATGATACTTAAGTTGGCTATCTATCAGTAGAAGACTATCAGGCATTATAATAGAAGGGTTCGGTTGAGGAGGTTTGAATCGGAGATTTAGTGCTCCGGGAAGTAGAGGCTTCTACTCCTCATAATGTTTGTAAGTTGATGCCTAATTAGGAGGGTCTTTATGAAGTCATTAAGGTGTTCAAGGTTGGAGCCTATAGGCTTGGGGCACGGATGGTGTGGTGTTGAAAAATACTTGGCATGCTGGGTGATTGAGAAAATATTATCAGTAGTGGGTTGTTATTTTTGTACAAGTTAATTATTCATTAAGTTTATTGGAGATACATTCATATTTGACTTATTAAAAAATATTAATAAAGAATTAATTTTCCATTCATTCCTAAAAAGTTTTGTTCATTGGTCATCAAAGTATTTACAAATTTAGAGTTTCTTCTTACAAAAAAGAAAAGGAAAATTACAACGAAATTAATGTGTTAGTTGATCGTTTTCAAATTCTTCATCCTTAGAAAATCCCAAAGTGTGGAGGTCGAGGCCTACTGCCTTAATCTTTCATTTGATAAATTGGTAGCCCTTGTCATATTCGACCACCACAGCTTCGGTCAGTTCCTTGGATTTCTTATATTCAGTGATGATGGCACGACGGTTTTCTTTAATGATTGTTCGGGCTTGGCTCTTGAGGGTTCAATTTTCCTCTTTGAGCTATTTGTTGATGTCGAATATGATTTAGAGGGTTTCGTTCTTCTGATTAACTTGTTCAAAAAGTTGGAGGTTCTACTGTTTTGGTTTTTCAATTTTTTTGCGATGTTCTATTCGTTCTTCAAGCAGGGTGGTTCGTTGTTCATAGTCAGTCAGTTTTTGCTATAAGGGCTATGTTTGGTGTTCTTGCTGGACGAGTTAGATTTGAAGTGATTGAATGAAGGCTTTGTTGACGTCGACTTGAATGTGAAGGAGAAAGTTTTCTTCCTAGGTTTTGGAGAGTTAGGATTGAAGCTTGGAGATGGTTGCAGTTTGTTCTTCGATTTTGTTCTTGAGGAGTAGAATTCGTCTAAACACTCATCGGGTTTATCTATATAGGAGAAGTCGATAAATTATAAATATAAGTAAAGGAAAATTTTGGTAAATCTGTGGAGTAGTTAAAATGCTTACCCAACCTATGTGCAGAGCAACCAATATCAACAAGTTGTTGAAGGTGGAAGGTTTGAATCAGGCATCGTCCAAAAGGGAGGTTAAAGAATCCAAAGAGTTCGGTTGGGATGCTTTCTTCAGGGTTGGTTGGCCAGTAAGTAAGTTTGGAAAGGTTTGTAGTGGAAGATGAAGGTTGAGGATCAGATCGGATTGGAGATGTATATAGTTCAGGTTGTGAAGGGGATGGTTTGGAGTCAATATGTACTGGTGAAACTGTAAGAGGAGTTGGCAGAGATTCGGGTCGGGGATAGATATCTCGATGAGGAAGGTAGGGTGATTTTAACGAAGGAGGTGAAGGAAAAAGAGGTGAGATTATTGAAGGGGGTTCAACATTTATGGGCGATTTAGAGGCTTTGGTGAGTTTACGACATTTCCTCGTTCTAAGTTGTTGTTTTTCAAGGTCAGTGAGTTCGAAGGCATTTTTCTTGGGGGAAGTTAGGAATAGTTCGACAATAATGTTTGGAATAGGTTTGTAGGTGGTTATGGAGGGTTCGTCGGTGGGCTGAAGGGTTTTAATAGTTTTTTTTTGTTGGGTTTAATAGTGTTTATAGAGGGTTCTTTTGATTGTAGTGGGGGTTCAATGGCTTCAGTGATTATTGGAATAGGAGTTCGAGAATGGGGTTAAGATTTGTAGATGATTGCTACTAAAACAAAAAGAAAGGGAATAAGTGGTTAGAATGAGGAATAAGAAAAATAAAGTTATGTAACTTAGAAGAGTTTGGCTATTTATAGCCATGGTCGAAGAGCCACTGTTGGTTTGAAAGCAGGTCCAGGCTCCAAGGTTCGGCTGGCATCTTCTTGCATAAGGTTCGGAATTCTTTCTTTCGGGTATCAGAAAGTTGTTCATAGCTGAGTTTTTCTTTTTTAGGTTCGCCCCAAGATGGAATTAGATGTGTGTTAGGGCTTGAGATGAAGATCCAGTAATGGTGTCATCCTTTGTTAGTGGAAGGAGGCTGCATCCATACTTACCGACCTGGTAGTCGGTTAAGGGCTTGGTAACCAGGTTCTCTGGTCTTAGTAAGGGTAAAAATAGAAAAGAAGAAGTCTAAAAAGGGGGTGATTTTCAGTTCATTGTAGAAGGCAATGAAGTAGATAAGGTGGATATAGGAGTTCGGCACAAGTTGAATAAACCCAATACCGATGATAACCCTAGGCAACGATAAGTTCTGCTATTCGAAATCTCCCTTAATTTTAATATAACAAAACAAGCTCTTCATTAAATTATAACCATCATACAACTTAGAACAAACTCTCTAAATTTAATATAATGATAACATTAATAACAAGGAAATTTAATTATTATAAGCAACAATCTCATAAGCTCACACCGTTTAACTTATATCATGATAACTATAGGAATAAATAAAAGATGGACTACAATCATCTATCACTATTCACTACCAACGATTAGGAACAATATCAATTACACGTAATATAATTTCTAAATCTAGCAATTAATAATAATTTGATTAACTTGATATACCAAAATTAAATCAATAAAATTCAATATCAAATAAACAATTAAAACAGATTATCATGAGTAATTTTATATAAGGAAGAATAAATAGTATTACTAAATTAATTTAACCATTAATTACAATCGGGTTTGAAATACACTAGAACTAAATTGAAAACTTAGCTAGACATGCTCTCAATCTTGCCTCCAAATCTTAATCTCATCTCTCTCCTCTATGTTACTATCCCCTAAAATATGTGTGTTAACATATATTTATAGGTTACATAACAAATCCCTAGTATTAAAAGGAAACCCAATCTAATTTGGAATCTAACATATCAAAAACACGTTAATATTCAAGTTTGGCCGACACATGGCACGCCCCGCGCCGAAAATGACCTATGAATGGCGCGCCCTGCGTCGGATATGCAGAAAATATGATGTCTTAGAGCACCCCGCGCCTGATCTAGCCTAAAAATTACGCGGCCCGCACGGGTACATTTCAACTTTAGCATCTGTTGGAAAAATGGCCATAATTTTTTCATCCAGACTCTGATTGATATGATTCAAGATGTTTCAAAAATTTGAGAAGTAGATCAACAACTTTCATATTTTAGGATTTGACAAATTTGAATTTCATCAAGGTCGAAATTGAGCCTAAAATGATTGCTAGGTAAATTGCAAGCTAAAAAATCCAAATATAGTCATTCCAAGTTTCGATCTACGAAGCCCTTATTCCAATTCCTATAAAATAATGTCAAAACACATGAAGTTAACATAAAGCACTTAAAACTAATATTAAACACTTAAGAACTCACAAAATAAAAATAAATAATATAATTAGACACAAAATAATTATAAAAACTAAGAAGTAAGTGATAAAAATATAATAAAATTCATTCATATCAGCCACTAATTGTGGTAAAGCTTGATTAATCGTCTGATCTACCAAATTTACCAATTGAGTATTATCCTAGTTATTAAGCTACACATTAGGTTATTCCTCGCCTCTTCCATTATTATTACCTCATTTCCCCTCTAGCGGATTTACGAGCCATCTAAAAAAGAAAACAACGGATGGAAACAAAATAGAATAGAGGCAAATTCAAATACAAACTAATATGATAACTGAATAGAATAATAAATAGAAAAAAAAATCTAACCTAGAGATCTACTCATTATTTACAGGTCAAACCAAAATAGGTTTTTTATAAGAAAGAAACCTAGGCTCTGACCCTAACTCTGTAACACCCCATTCCCAAAGTAGAAAGAAGGTTACGCATAAAATACAATGGAACTAACAAAATAAATTAAAAGTTCTATGCCACAAACGAATGATTTAAATAACCAATAAATAACATAAGTTAAACCATAATAATTGTCAAACACTTGACGTTCATAAAGAAAATTTAAGTAAGAGGATAGGGCGGTACGGAACACCTCACGTTCTTAAGTGAGGTGTATTTTATAATAACAATGTTTTGAAAAATTATAAAATATCCTTTTGTACATAACACGAGAGAGAGTGTATTAAATTACACAAAATTACATTATTTTTGCACGATAGCTCATGTAATTATATGTTGTGTCGCTCACCTCTATTTTTGCCTTTAAACAAATGCAAAATTTCTATAATAATATTCAACTATCGTATAATTAAAAGAATATATAACACATTAACTACATTAATAATTATTATATTTGTTTGGTCCTAATGGTACAAAGAGATATAGAAGAGGGTTGAATAGATATTTGAATTTTTTTTTTAAGTTTAACTAATAATTATCTTAATTAGGTTAAGTATATGCACCAAAATATGTCTTATGAAAACACGTTAAAGATATTGAAAATTCTTAGCTAAGATCTTAATGAAAACGTAGAGTAAACCACTTAAAAGAAACTATAGAAAGTAAAAATTAAAAGTAAATTAATACAAAGAATTTAAGAGATTTAAAGCATAAAACTCTCCTAGTCCTCTTTTCTACTCAGAGAATACGGATGATCCACCAAGAATGAGGTTGGTTATAATAAACAAGTTTACTAAGAACTTTACAATAAAGATTCACTATGAATCTATAAGTCATTAAGACTTCGTACAACTTTGATCACTAAGATCAATGTTAATCACTGAGAAGATAAGAGTGTTTTAGAGCTGTTAAATTATTTATGTGAGCTCGGATTATTTTGACTTAGAAACAGAAAACTATTTCTTAGATCGTAGAGTAGAGTGTTAGAGTTTGTTCTTTAAGAGAGCCTGTAATTAATTCTTTAGTGGTTGATCCAATGTTGTATAATAATCCTTTTATAGCACGACTTGGAATTCTACTTATTGGATTATTACCTTTGCTCAATTCCCTTTATGACACTTAACATTAGTTGATTCCTCTGACTTCAAACATTATTTGTTATAATATGATATGTCGCAATCCATTAGTGTACTATTTGGTGGGGAAGTTGACAAGTGTCTGTGACGCCCCCACATCCGGGTCCTTTAACATCGGATATGGTGCTCACGATCCAAAACATTCATTACATCTATCTATACTCAAATGCGAAAACAAATACAATTAACTATGCTAATTAATATTTACATAACCAAATACCATCCCAGGTCCGTACAACCTTTACTAATACATAACAATCATAATTTTAATATTAACACAAGTCTTTAACAATAAAGTTCATTACACAACTAACTTAAGAATTTATCATTCTTTAATTTTTTTTTCTTTTCCCTTATCTTTACTGGATCCACCGAACTTCTCGGGTTTAGCTGTAAAATTGTTAAGTAGGAGTGAGTAACTAATTATTCAGGAAGTATGTAGCATGCAAGGAATATGAATTCAAGTAAGGATTATTCAACATTTCTGAAGCTTCAACAATAATAAATAATGAGGAAACAATAACTAATTAAATCCAAGGAAAGAAGGATTTTAGTTTTCATACTGAGAGGTCAATATAGATCGTGAACTTATAACTGGGGTTAACAGGTATTTCCACTGCAAGCCAACAGAATGTTTATTGATCACTAAGACTGCAATATCCTAAAATGAGTACTTAAGGAGATTAGTCAATTGTACCATATGTTATGTCTAACATTTAAACATCGCGTGTGACACCCCCAAATCTGCGCCTACACAATCCAATTTGAGTCGCTAAAAATACACGACAACTATTACAAAACAGTATATAATATAAAAATACAGAGCTCAATAATACACAACTAAGTTTTCACTATTATTGCCATAATATTTTACAATATGTGAAGACTACTACAGCTATCACTCGAACCTTCATTCCATTTGTAATATTCCAAATATTTCAAATATGATATGAAAAGATCTATATAAAGGTTGTCAATTTAAAACCTGAGAATGATTTCTTGAGTATACCTTGAGCTATCTTAAAGAATATATACGACTCAAAAATGTCATCGTATACAACTGTAGATTAAAACATTTAACCTAAACTATATGTTACGTGATTAGTAAAACTTGAATTGAGCTTCTAAATGTGGTACGTGATTATTCTATGTGTACGATTTTGTGTTTTGATTCATGTAGTTAATCTTAACACTTAATAAAATCAAGAAGTTAATTTAAGGCAAAAACCTAAATTAAAAAAAAGAGTTAAAACCTAAACCCTAAATCCCAGGGTCTAAACCCTAGGAAATAACCTAAGCTCTCGAAGAAAATGTGTATGTCAAATTGACATTCCGTTTTAAGATTCATTATTTCCACGATTTGAAAATATGTAATAGACAATAAAAGTTTTTTTTTTCTCAAAACACGTGTAAAAATATTATTCACGAAAAAAACATTTTTCATTCGTTTGACTATTTTTTTCATCTATAGGAATTCTTATATTTCACAACATAGTGTTAATATGAGGTTTAAATGTCAAGGAACCAAATTTTTTTTTTTTGGAGAAAAAGGCAAAAAATGACACGATTTACAAAAAAACTTTGTCATCTTTTTTACTGTTCTTTTTAACGTTTTGACTTTTTACATTTCACGATAGAGTATTTATATAGGGAATAGATACTAGGGAGTCACTGATATTTGTCCCAAAATAAAACATAAAATACTGTTCATACAGAAACGCTTTCCATTTTTAAACGTTCTGTCGAAGGATATAATGTTTTTATACGACACCGATGCGTAATAAGCAAAAGATTGTCTCAAAAAGCGTGTCGAGAATAAGATGAAATAGAGAAAAGACAAAAATAAATATTATTTTTGATTTTTTGATCGTTTAACCATATTCTGAGACCTCTGGCTTAACGAAAAAAACGTGCTGAGTCTGTTGGACTTCTGGCTTTACGAAATAGTGTTTATACGGAACAAAACTCTGTACTATCAAGTTTTTAATCCGTAAGGGTCAATTAAATCGGAAGACTTAGAAATGAACTAGAATTAGTTAAGGATGAACTAATTTTGGTTGAGATGTAACTAAGTTAGATATAACTGGGTTAGGAACCTAACTAGGAACTAAACCTAGTTACAAACTAACTAAGCTTATTAATCTAACTAAATATTTTGCTAATCTAGCTAAAATAAAACTAAGTTAGATGACATTTAGTTGATATAGAACTAGGTTAGATGAAACCTAGTTAGAATCGAACTAAGTTAGATGTAACTAGGTTACATTCTAACCAAACTAAAGGGTAACTAAACTAAACCCTAACTAGAACCTAATTATACTTGCTTAGATTAAGGCTAATCAAACTTAAGATTAACCTAAGATAAATGTTAAACTAATTTATAAATTAATTACCTAATCGACCAATCATGTTCCTAGCTTTATTCATAATTAAACTAAGCATGAAATAAGCTTAATTAAGGCCCTCTAATCACTCCAAAACCGTTCACCCTTTGAGAAGTAAAAGCCAAATAGATTACTCCTTGTTTTATGAAAATAGTAGGCTTGATCTTGACCCTTAATTTGGTAGATGATGATGTCATCAAAGAATGATGATTATATGAAGTTAATGCTATTTAATGGCCTAAAAATCCAGCCCATTAGGTGGTGCAATGTGATGATTAAATTAGATATTTGTTATACATAATTACATGTTCATGCCCCGACAAAATGCTAGTTCATACCCCGGTTAAATGCAAGTACCTTCTACCTTTGAAAATCTATAAATAGAGAGTTATGTTCATTTGTTACTTGTTAACTCTCAAAGCTTAAACTCTTTTATCAAAGCTATACACAATAATAAGAGTGAGTTCTAGTGAGTTTTAATTAAAGGAAGTGAAAAAAAATATTTAAAGCTTGCACTTCAAGAGATAAAACCTTAGTTGTTATTACGTTCGGTTATTTTTAGTTAAAACTCAAGAACGCGAGTTGTAGTCATGTAAGATTGTCGTTCTCTGTGTTCTTCACGTGTTCTTGAGCATTTATTCATTTTGTAGTAGTTATAATGTTCAATTTTGTTTCATAATTTAAAGCTCAAGAACGTACGTCATAGCCATGTACGATTGTCATTCTCCGTATTCTTCATGTGTTCTTGAGCAATAAGTATAAATTGTTATAATCAAGTAAACAAATCGTTATAATGACCAAATTTTGTCAATTGTAAAGTGTCATAATCATATATGTAAACAGTTATAATGCTTAAATTATTTCAATTATGAAATCCAAAAAACTCATGAACATAAGTGTAGCCATGTACGATTTTTCATTATCTGTGTTCTTCGGGTATTCTTGAGCAAAAGTCATGAATCTTTCTATGAGAAGGTTTATAACTTATTATTTTTATGTTATGAAGTGTTATTCAGTCTTATAACATGATATATTAAGCAAATAAAGCTAGCGGTAACATGCTTCACATGGTTAACCCTAAAAATGTTGTTCAAAGCATACTCACTGACGATTTTTGCTAAACTCCAAAATTGTAAATTCCGAATCAGTCATTGAAATATAAAGGAAAGTTGTATATCATGTAATTCTAAGAAATTTAGACTTAATAATCACTCAAAAATATTTTTTTATGACAAAGTTATGGTAGTTACTGGAAAAGAGGTAAAAACTAAAAAATTTAAAGGACCCTTGGATTTAAGCACTGGAAAATGTGATTTTGAGTTAGCTAATTTTTCTAGTAATTTCACTAATGAAAATAGTCTAGTTAAGATATTCTAAGACTTATTCAAAAGTAAAATTGGATAAACTAACATTCAAGAACGCGTAACCCTTTTTGTAAGTGTTTAACGATTTTTCGAAAAACGCTAAAATGGTTTCAAGGTAAGTCTTTTAAGTTTTGCTATGTGTTACTTGTGTAGTATAGTTAAAATGATAAATGAGATGTGTAATTTTATGTTGTTATGTGATATATGTAATGTGAAGTCTTTAACTGATGTTTTCAAGCCTTTTAACTGTTATGTGTTATGTTTACAAGATATGAACATAATTTATACACTTTGTGTGTTAATATGATATAAATTGTTGGAGCGTGAGTTATATGGGATATTGAATGTAGAATTATATTCAGTCAAGACATATTAAAGTTTAAATGAAAGCATAAACTCTATATGTCCTATCTGTTAGACTTGTTGAGCTGTCATGCTCATTCTTGCAAATAAAATCTTATTTGCATATTAAAGATGAACGTTAAAAAGATCATGAACGTAAAGATAAAGCGTAGATTGGGTTTTCATGTTTATTACTTGTATTTGTATAAGTCATAATGACTGTTGTAATACGAACGAACAAGCATGTAACCTAATATTAAATGAATAATATAAATTTTTATCATCAAAATGTTGTTATATCTTTAATTTGATATAACTTAGAACTGCTAAAACACTATAAATTTGAGTGAGTGTATTGGTAATATGGACTGATCATGTTATGTCGAAACTCTGAATTTTAGATAAATAGTAAAACTTTAATACAATGTTAATATAAACTACTTATCAGAATGAGGATGGTAAATAACATTATGAGTGTTGCAAGAATTCGAGACAGAATCACCAATGAAGAAGGCAAATTCATCGTAAGATTCCTCGATTCCAAGTACAAATGTGTTATAAATATTCTAAATTTTAGATATATAGGGAATATCGATATAAAGAGATATCTCTATGAAGATATGTATTCAAGTGATGGTGTTGAATAATTTGGTATGTTCTGTAAGAAAAGAAATCTTGCCAGAATAAAGATATAAACATTTATCACAAGATTCTTCTGTTCTAAGAACCATCATATTATTAATGTTGTGAACCTTGAATATATAGAAGCATAAAATGTTTAAATCTTAAAGTTAAAATTGGACCATTATATATGGTGTTATCCATTTATACAGATGAACTACAAGTTGATACTTGTAAAGAAATGATGAGATCGAGATGTAAGTTACGATCCAGGGATAAAGTGAAAATAAAATTTTAATATATAGTCTAAAATAAGACTAATTTAACCAATATTATTATGGGATCATTAGTTAAGTTGGACGATGTATAGAGTTTAACGCACAAGGTCCGCCATAGCGAGTGCATAGATTTTTTAGAGCGTTACAATTTGTATCAGAGCAGTAGGTTATAGTTTTGAGGTAACAAGTACCTTAGAGTATAATCTGATAGATTAAGACTAAATAGACTAGCGAAGAGTGTATAGATAAATAAAAGATATACATAAATCTTATTAAATCTTAATACATAAAATATTATGTGAAATGAATGTAATGAATAAAGATAAACTCTTTACGAGAATATCTGAAGATAAATAGACTCTTAATGAGTTCTCAAGCAAGTAATAAGATAAAATGATCTTATTTGTTTTTATGTGAAACTGTTTCATCAAAATAAAATGGTGTGTTTGGTATTATTTGTACTTATACCTAAGGAATGAGTGAGTATACTCAAAGAAATATAAATGATAAAGGAATGAATTAAGAAAATTCATAAGATAGTTAGGGAACAAGTAGGAATTTCAATTGAAAACTCACGTTAGCAAAACTGAGTAGAACGACTCTCTTGTATGGAAAAAAGTTTAATATGCTTCAGAGAACCAATCTAACTACACTGTTGGTATGTGTGATTCATAGGCAATGTTCTCAAAGCGGGTTACACACTGAATAAAATTATTTGAGGATAGTGTGGATGAGACGAGGAACTTATAATGATATGCAGTTTGGAAATGTTATAAATTAATAATTAATTAATAAAATTAATATTATGAAGTGTGACAAGTGTTTTGGGATAAGTCAATTATAGATTAAGTGATTATAGAATAAAATTCAAGTCTAATGAAATAAATTTGGAACAAAAATGACTTGAATTGGAGAAGAAATAAGCAAGTATTGATTTATTGGAAATTAAATTCTCTAAGGATTTTGTCTATTAACTAAAGTGCCCTGGTCAATTTAATGAATGACCATGGTATCCTAAGATGGAGAAATGTCCAATTTGTCCGTGCTTAATAATGTGAAATACCCTGTTTGGCTCTAACCATACATGGTTAAACTAACAAATGCATGGTTAGTTGTTGGAATAATACATACAATATATGTATGTATATATTTAGTAAGTATTAGCTTAGTTCATCTTCAGTTTTTCATTTCAAGAGTTGCTAGCATAGAAAGCTTAAAAGAGAAAGAGAAAAGAATCTAGGGTTTGAGGAAAAGCTTGATAGATTGCTAGTAAAGTGTGCAAGAAGAGCATACTTAGCCATCAAAGTGGATCATCTTTCATTAAGGGGCTTTATTTCAAAACGGAGAAGAGCTTATAGAATGTATAAAGTGTTCTTGCTTTTAAAAACTTAGCATCTAAGTGTGTAAAAGCAAGAATATGTGTAGCCATGTATGTATTTTTGGGCATAGGTGTTGATTATGTGAGTTATGTGCTACTTGATAGATATATGTTGAAACCCTAAGTGTAAAAGTGGTAGAACAAAGGTGGTGCACTATTCATATATGTATTCAAGTTAAAAATCATGATTTAATGGATAGTCATGTGTTAATTGTTGGAAGTTGTGGTGAAAACCTAGTTGGAAGTATTAATCATATTTGATACATGCATATTATTTTGCTAGATAGCATACTAGATGCCTTAATGGCTTAAAGGTATGACTTATGAAGGAAAAATGTAATATTAGGCTATGATTTGCATATAAACCAAATTATAATCTATAAAATGTTTTAGAATGTGCATGTAGAAGGCACGGGAATGTATAAAGTTGTTAAATGTATATGTGGTAGTGTATATGATGTATGGAGTGCAAGAAATTAAGTTGAGTTTAAGGATGAAATTTGTTAAGTTGACAAAATTCCACCAACATGTGATTTTTGGCCATTTTGAATAATTAATGGTAAAAAGACTAAACAGCTAAGTTTCATGTAAATACACGTGTTAAAATCAATTTAGAAGTCATTTGGTATCTATGGCAATAAATGCAAGTTTTAAACGTTTAAAAACGTTCACTGACGCCTAAAGAGAAACTTATGAGAAAATCGAACCATTTGGAAACTTTTAAATGTTTTGAAGGTCCATGCAAGTTATATACATGTTATATGTGCTAAGTGATGTGTTAGAATTTAGAAATTTGATAGGGTTAAATTATATGCTATTTTTATTCCCTAATACTTAGTTTTTATATTTATTGTGTGCTTAAATGTTTAATTATTTAGCTCATTTTGGTTTTAATAGATTTTATAGGATTTTAGTTAATTTATGTTAATTTAGGTAATTTTATAGTATTTTTATATTTAGTTTTATTTATGTGTTTTTATTTATTTGTAGTGTTTTAGGTGTTTTATTAATTATTATATGTTTTTATTATTTTTATTATTTTTATATTATTTTTATTTATTTTTAATTAATATATATTTATTTTTGTAGGAAAAATAAGCTTTGGGGGCAATTTCGTAAATTCTGCAAAGCTCTGGTGACATTTTGGTAATTTTCGAAGTTGGCGCGCGCACATTACACGGAGGTAGAAGAAACCAGTCAACAACGGAAACGACGTCGTTCGCGCTGGAATACAAAACAGTCGGCCGCGCATTGCGCGAGAATTAAAGGAATCGGCCGCACGGAGCAATACGACGTCGTTTCACCAAAGGAGGTATCCGCGCAATGCGCGCGGCTGGAGCGGCAGAATACTCACTGTAGCAAAAGGCGTGTTTGTTTGGCGCGTTAATTCTGAAAATGGAATTATTCGCGAATTTTTGTTACTTTTTGATTCCAAATTAGATTTTAATTCCAATTAGGGTTATGATAATAATTATTTTAGTTTTATTTTATTTTTATTTTTATTTTAAATACTATTAAGGTTTGGAAAGTGTACTTCTTACTAGGGTTTGGAGGATTTTGGAGCCTATAAATAGAGGGCTTGACACACAATGTAACATACAACTTTTCTAATAAGAAAAATTATCACTTCTATTCTTTGATGCTTTCTACAATTATGAGTAGCTAAATTATTTTTCTTGGTTTAAGTGATTGAAGCCATTAAGCTTTATACACTGTGAGATCTAATTTATTTTAATTGTTCAATTTATATTTTGAGTATTGAATATTTTTCTGTGTTTAATTTTATGATTAATTCGTTTAATTGCTAGGATGCATACTAGTTTATTATTCGTTGAAATCTACTGCTGAATTAAATATCAAATTCGTAATTGTTTGGTCACTTGAATTTGCGAAGCAGCTAAGTTTAATAATTATTTTGCTTATCAAAAGAATATTTTATCTTAGGAAAAATATTCATCTAAATTAAATGTAGACGCTTGGATTATGTTGTTTAGTTTAACGATCTCTCTATTTCTTTATGCTGCTACTAGGTTAAATCTTTAGCGCTTGTCTGAGATTATTTAGTAGTAAGGGTTATTTAGATCGTTTGTTTCTGCTTAACTAAAATTAAGGAGAGATAGGAAAATTATTCGAATGGGAGTAATTATTTCACATTGAATATTTAAAATATGAATTGAGTTATTCTTGCATCAGTGATCAGTTGTAAATTCTTGATGGTGGATATTGACTTAAACCAAGGTTTTTTCTCTCATTTATTTCATTAAATTACTTGCATATTTATTTTAGTTAATTTTATTTAAATTACTTCTTTGAATAAAAAACCCCCTAATTTTGGTTTGCAAAATGTAAAATTAAATAATCATTCTCTGTGGGATCGACTCTTACTTGCACTACTACATATTTATTTTTTCAAAGTAAGATTTTATTTTTAGGTGCTTGCGACATCACACTAAATTTTGGCGCCGTTGCCGGGGAATTGATTTATTTATTTTTGTGTTTTTTTATTTATTTCATTTTAGTAATTTTTCGTAGTTATTTTTATTTTTATTTCCTTGCTTGTTTATGACCATAACTCGTTCTACTAATCAAAGTGATTTAAGTTTTGATCTAGAAATCGAAAGAACTTTGCGCGGATTAAGGAAAGAAGGAAAAACAAATCTTGAAGCAAAAGATAACATGGTTGGAAATCGAACTTTGAAGGAACTCGCGGCTCCTAATTTGCACCAACAAGCTCTATGCATAACTTTTCCCAATCTAGATGCTAACACAATTCATTTGAGTTAAAATCTGGTCTAATACATCTTTTGCCTTCTTTTCATGACCTTGCAGGTGAAGACTCGCATAAACACTTAAAAGAATTTCATGTTGTATGCACGAGCATGAAACCACCCGGAGTGACTAAAGAGCAGATCAAATTACGAGTTTTTCCATTCTCTTTGAAAGATTTGGCTAAAGATTGGCTCTACTATCTACCATCCGGAAGTATAACCACATGGGAAGAGGTAAATAAATTATTCTTGGAGAAATATTTTCCAGCTTCAAGGGCGGCCAGCATACGAAAAGAAATTTGCGGTGTAAGGCAGAACCATGGAGAATCCCTGTACGAGTATTGGGAACGTTTCAAGAAACTATGTACAAGCTGCCCCCACCTTCAAATCAGCGAGCACCTCCTCATCCAATACTTCTATGAAGGGCTCATGTCTACGGAGAGAAGCATGATTGATGTTGCCAGTGGCGGAGCTTTGGTGGACAAAACACCCGAAGCTGCAAGGAACTTAATTGCAAACATGACAGCTAGTTCCCAATAATTTGGCACTAGGCTTGATTTCTCGTCCAAAAATGTCAATGAGGTAAATATTTCTTCCCTTGAGCAATGAATCGATAGTCTAACCTCTCTTGTTCGTCAAGTGACTGTAGGTAATACACAACAAGTAAAAGCTTGTGGGATTTGTGCGATAGTAGGACATCCAACATATATGTGCCCCACTTTTCAAGAAGAGTTCTACGAACAAGTAAATACAGCAGGTGGTTTTCTTGGTCAACCACAAAGGAGATATAATCCCTACTCGAACACATACAACTCAGGTTGGAGAGATCATCCTAATTTCAGCTATGGAAATCCACAAGGAAATCAAACCACAAATCCAAAATTTGCATGCTACCAACAATACAAGTAGCCATATCCCAACAAACAACAGGGCCAATCATCTAATTCTAATATGTCTTTAGAGGATTTGGTTAAACAACTTACCACTAACACTTTACAATTTTAGCAGGACACGAAGGCCAATATGTAGAATTTGAAAATGCAAATGGGACAAATGGCGACTGCAATCAGTCGATTGAAGGCTCAAGGTTCTGGAAAATTACCATCTCAAACGGTGGTGAATCCAAAAGAGAACGCAAGCGCAATCACTTTAAGAAGTGGTAAAGAGATACAAACTCCGGAAATGACAGAGTCTGCACCACCAGAGCAAGGCAAAACAGAAGCATACCACACGGACGAAGGCGTCAGTAAAGCTGAGGGCAATGTTCTAGGCGACAATGGTACCCTTAACCATAAATTTCCACCTCTTTCTAATTATACATCGGTACCCCCTTTTCCTCTAGCTTTAACAGAAAAACGAAAATATGAGAAAGATTCAGATTTATATGAAACTTTTCATCAATGCGAGGTAAAAATTTCATTGTTAGATGCAATTAAACAAGTACCTCGCTTTGCTAGATTTCTAAAAGAATTGTGTACACACAAGAGAAAACAAGCACTCAAAAGGTATGAAAAGGTAAAAGTAGGAAAAAATGTGTATGCCGTGATTCAAAGAAAACTTCCTACAAAGTGCCAAGATCTAGGAATGTTTAATATCCCTTGTAAGATAAGTGACACTAGATTTGAACAAGCCATGTTAGATCTAGGAGCATCTATTAATGTCATGTCATATTCTATATATGCTTCTTTGAAACTTAAACCTTTAAATAAAACTGGTATGGTGATTCAGTTGGCTGACAGATCTAATGCCTATCCTAAAGGTATAATAGAGGATGTTCTTGTGCAGGTAAATAATTTGGTTTTTCCTACTGATTTTTATGTGCTTGATATGGAGAATGGTGATCAAAATGCTCATATTTTGTTAGGAAGACCATTCTTAAAGACATCCAAAACCAAGATAGATGTTCATAGTGGTACACTTACAATGGAATTTAATAGCGAGGTTGAGCAGTTTAATATTTATGATGCCATGAAATATCCCAATGATGGTAATCCTGTTTATTCTATTGATGTGATTGACTCATTAGCACAGGAAATTTTTGAACTTGATGGAAATGATGCAGTAGAAACGACAATCAGTCAGAATCTAGAGGAGGAAGAAGAGTTTGCCTTAACCGATGAATTAAAGGATGTTATTGCAAAACTAAATGATTCTCCAAACACAGGTAACATTCCTTATATTGATCTGCTAGTTCCTAACGAAAAATCTTTACCATCTGTTTTGCAGTCACCTACTCCAGACTTGAAGCCCCTTCCTGCTCATCCTAAGTATATTTTTCTTGGAGAAGAAAAGACATCCCCAGTGATCATCTCCAATAAACTTAGTCCATCACAAGAAGAACAACTCATGAAAGTTCTTAAGGTGCATAAGAAGGCCATTGGTTGGACGATTGCTGATATCAAGGGAATAAGTCCGTCGACATGCATGCATCGTATCTTACTTGAAGAAGGAGCGAAACCCACCCGTCAACCTCAAAGAAGACTAAATCCACCCATGATGGATGTTATGAAAAAAGAGATTCAAAAGCTTCTTGAAGTTGGCATGATTTACCCTATTTCGGATAGCAGTTGGGTTAGCCTAGTTCAAGTAGTTCCTAAAAAGACGGGCATAACTGTGGTCAAAAATCAAAATGATGAGTTAATTCCCACCCGTGTTCAAAATGGGTGAAGGGTTTGTATAGATTATAGAAAATTAAATATTGTGACCCGAAAAGACCACTTTCCTTTACCTTTTATTGATCAAATAGTGTGCGGGAAGTGCGTTCTTTTCTTGGACATGCAGGTTTTTACCGGAGATTCATAAAGGATTTTTCCAAGATAGCATCACCCCTATGCAAATTACTACAAAAAGGATGCGGATTTCAATTTTGACAAGCAGTGTAAGACAGCGTTTGATAAGTTGAAGGAATTGTTGACCACTACTCCAGTTATTCAACCTCCAAATTGGGACATACCTTTTGAGATTATGTACGACGTAAGTGATTATGCAGGAGGAGCTGTTTTGGGTCAAAAAGTTGGGAAAGCATCTCATGCTATTTATTATGCTTCGAGGACCTTGAACGATGCCCAGAGAAATTATTTGACTACTAAAAAAGAACTCTTAGCTGTCGCTTTTGCTTTAGAAAAATTTCGATCTTATTTACTTGGTACTAAAGTTATTATTTATTCTGATCATGCAGCTCTTCGTTATTTGATGACAAAGAACGAGGCAAAACCAAGGTTGATAAGATGGATAATTCTCTTAAGTGAATTCGATTTAGAGATCAAGGACAAAAAAGGGATAGAAAATAGTGTTGCAGATCACTTAAGTCATTTGGTGAATATTAAGGATGAGCTTCCTCTCGAAGAGACATTTCCTGATGAACAATTGTTCTCTGCATATAAAAAATCACCTTGGTATACAAATATTGTCAATTATTTGGTTACTAACATTTTGCCTTCTAATTTGTCTAAAGCTCAAAGGGATAAAATCAAAAGTGAAGCAAAGTACTACGTGTGCGATGACCCATACTTATGGAAGCATTGTGCGGACCAAGTAATTAGAAGGTGCGTCCCTGAAACTGAAATTGATCATATTCTCACTTTTTGTCATTCATATGCTTGTGGAGGTCACTTTGGATCTAAGAAGACAGCGAGGAAAGTACTTAACTGTGGTTTTTATTAGCCATCTTTATTCTAAGATTCATATTTATTTTGCAAGTCATGTTGTAATTGTCAAAAGACAGGTAATATATCCCAACGAAATGAGACGTTGCAAACTCCCATACTCTTTTGTGAAATTTTTGACGTTTAGGGCATTGATTTTATGGGACCGTTTCCTATATCTTTTGGTAATGTTTATATTTTACTAGCTGTCGATTATGTTTCAAAATGGGTGGAAGCTAAGGCCACAAGGACTAACGATTCCAAAGCTGTTGCAGATTTTCTCAGTACTAACATATTTTCCAGGTTTGGAATTCCTAGAGCTCTAATAAGTGATAGAGGCACTCATTTTTGCAATCGAACTGTGGAAGCTTTGTTGAAAAAGTATCATGTCACTCATAAGGTGTCGACTGCATATCATATGCAAACCAATGGACAAACAGAAGTGTCAAATAGAGAAATTAAGTCCATTCTTGAAAAGACAGTCAATCCGAATAGAAAAGATTGGAGTTTGCGCTTGGATGATGCTTTATGGGCGTATAGGACGGCTTATAAAACGCCTATTGGTATGTCACCTTACAGATTAGTATTTGGAAAACCATGTCACTTACCTGTGGAGCTAGAACACAAAGCTTATTGGGCTATTAAGAGTTTCAATATAAAGATAAGTGATAATGGAGAGCATAGGAAGCTGCAAATACAAGAGTTGGAGGAAATTCGCAATGATGCTTATGAGAGTGCATGAATTTACAAGGAAAAGACAAAGGGTTTTCATGACAAGATGATTTCTAGAAAAGAATTTACAATTGGTGAAAAACTTATTCTCTACCAGTCTCGACTTCGGTTGTTTTCAGGTAAGTTGTGTTCTCGTTGGGATGGACCTTTTGTTGTGACTAATGTTTTTCCTTATGGTGCAGTTGAAATTCAAAGTTTGGAAACTTCTAAAGTATTCAAGTTGAATGCTCATAGACTCAAGCATTTCTATGAGGGATTCTGAGAAGAAGACTCGAAAAAAAGTGGATCTTGAGGATCTAATTTATACTACTTAAAAACAAACGGGAAAGCATGCTGTCGAGCCAATGACGATAAACAAAGGCGCTACTTGAGAGGCAACCTAAGAACTCAGATTTGCATTTCTTTTCCTTTTTATTTTTATAGTTATTTGTGCCTGTTTCTTTGCATTATAGTTTACATTGGGGACAATGTAAATTTTAAGTGTGAGGGAAGGGATTTAGGATATTTATTTTATTTTTAGGGAATTTTAAAATTTTGTTTTATTTTAAAAAAATAATAATAATAATTTATTTTTAGGGAATTTTTAAAAAAAATTAAATTTTGGAATTTTGTGGGTAAATTTACTGTAAACCCTCACGAGACAAAACTCGTCCACTTGGAGTAACCTTGGGGTTTAAAGGCTGGTTGCACGTGCTAAGTGTAACCGTGTTTCCTTCGAAAATGGGATAGTTTTTTTTTAGAATTGAGTCAGTTAAGCAATATTTTGATTTTAATTTTAATTTTTAACCAATGATAAAATTTTGGTTTTTATTTAATAACTCTTAAAAAAATGATAAATTTTTGCTTAGTTTAAATTTTTGACTTTTTATTGATTATTACTTTGTTTGAGATCCTTTTAAATTTTTATGCACTTATATCCATTTGTTTGAGCTAGTTTTAATTAAGAGAAAGTTTATATGGTTGAATGCTTATGAAAGATATTTTTGAGCTCTATATCTTATTTGATCATTATTCGAAGTAAAATATAAGACAAAATATAATTTGGAGGAGATGATTTAGATAATTTTTCTAGGATTATTATTGAAGGAAAAAAATTTTGTGGTGGGTTGAGATGGAGCGTAAAACGCACTCACTCATAAACACATGAAAAACGAGAAAGAGCGTAAAACGCCCTCGCTGGTGAGATGGAGCATAAAATGCACTCACTAAAGAAAGAAAAAAAAAGAGGAAAAAAATGGGATGGAGCATAAAATGCACCCATTAAAAGAAAAAGAAAAGAAATGAAATGGAAAGAAAAAAAATATTTGGAAAAGTGATATTAATAATCTTAGTGTGTTTCATTGATTAAAAACCTTTTGATCTTCTGATTTATATTTGTCTGTATTAACTGAAAGTGATGAGAAAAATAAGTATATTGAGTTTTGTTGTATGTCTTTTATAAGGTAATTAATAACCTAGACTTATCTGAATTTTAATTAGTTTGATACATTTGGATTCACACACACACAAAAGGTCTTAATTAAAGTAAAATTTAAAAATATGTTAAAATTTTGATCTTTGCATATTTTGAAAAAAAAAATTGAGTTATCATTTAAAAAATCTTTGAGGCTGGTGTTGAAATTTATATTGATCTGTTGCTCAAGTAAGTTGATTGGTTAATAGTTTTAATTTTATAATTTTTGCTCTTGTTTTGCCCGAGGACGAGCAAAAAGCTAAATGTGGGGGTATTTGATAGGGTTAAATTATATGCTATTTTTATTCCCTAATACTTAGTTTTAATATTTATCGTGTGCTTAAATGTTTAATTATTTAGCTCATTTTGATTTTAATAGGTTTTATAGGATTTTAGTTAATTTATGTTAATTTAGGTAATTCTATAGTAATTTATATTTATTTTTATTTATATGTTTTTATTTATTTGTAATGTTTTAGGTGTTTTATTAATTATTATATGTTTTTATTATTTTTATTATTTTTATATTATTTTTATTTATTTTTAATTAATTTATATTTATTTTTGTAGAAAAAATAAGCTTTGGGGGCAATTTCATAAATTCTGCAAAGCTCTGGTGACATTTTGGTAATTTTTGAAGTTGGCGCGCGCGCATTGCGCGGAGGTAGAAGAAACCGATCAGCAACGGAAACAACGTCGTTCGCGCTGGAATACAAAACAGTTGGTCGCGCATTACGCGAGAATTAAAGGAATCAGCCGCATGGAGCAATACGACGTCGTTTCACCAAAGGAGGTATCTGCGCAATGCGCGTGGCTGGAGCGGCAGAATACTCACTGTTGCGAAGGGCGTGTTTGTTTGACGCGTTAATTCAGAAAATAAAATTATTCGCGAATTTTTGCTACTTTTTGATTCTAAATTGGATTTTAATTCCAATTAGGGTTATGATAATAATTATTTTAGTTTTCTTTCATTTTTATTTTTATTTTAAATCCTATTAGGGTTTGGAAAGTGTACTTCCTACTAGGGTTAAGAGGATTTTGGAGCCTATAAATAGAGGGCTTGACACACAATGTAACATACAACTTTTCTAATAAGAAAAATTCTCTCTTCTATTCTTTGATGCTTTCTACAATTATGAGTAGCTAAATTATTTTTCTTGGTTTAAGTGTTTGAAGCCATCAAGCTTTATACACTGTAAGATCTAATTTATTTTAATTGTTCAATTTATATTTTGAGCATTGAATATTTTTCTGTGTTTAATTTTATGATTAATTCGTTTAATTGCTAGGATGCACACTAGTTTATTATTCGTTGAAATCTACTGCTAAATTAAATATCAAATCCGTAATTGTTTGGTCACTTTAATTTGCGAAAGAGCTAAGTTTAATAATTATTTTTCTTATCAAAAGATTATTTTATCTTAGAAAAAATATTCATCTAAATTAAATGTAGACGCTTGGATTGTGTTGTTTAGTTCAACGATCTCTCTATTTCTTTATGCTGCTACTAGGTTAAATCTTTAGAGCTTGTCTGAGATTATTTAGTAGTAAGGGTTATTTAGATCGCTTGTTTCTGCTTAACTAAAATTAAGGAGAGATAGAAAAATTATTCGAATGGGAGTAATTATTACACGTTGAATATTTAAAATATGAATTGAGTTATTCTTGCGTCAGTGATCAGTTGTAAATTCTTGATGGTGGATGTTAACTTAAACCAAGGCTTTTTCTCTCATTTATTTCATTAAATTACTTGCATATTTATTTTAGTTAATTTTATTTAAATTACTTCTTTGAATAAAAAAAACCCCCAATTTTGGTTTGCAAAACATAAAATTAAATAATCATTGTCTGTGGGATCGACTCTTACTTGCACTACTACATATTTATTTTTTCAAAGTAAGATTTTATTTTTGGGTGCTTGCGACATCACACCAAAATTCAACTTAGGGAAAAAAATAGCAAGAAAATTGGAAAGAATTTTTTTTTTTTTTTCTGAAACAGTAACACTACGTCGGGGCGAGAAGATTTGCACTAGAGATAGCACCGGGGCGTAGTGGCACTGAGAGGATCTCGCTGGCAGCGCCTTCAGAGCTCGCCGAGGCGCAGTTGGCCGAGAGGATCTCGCAGCCAGTGAGGTTGATCCCACCAGGGCGCAGTCATGGTTTCTTTGAAAAATAAATTATTTAATCCAAAATAAAATATTTTAATATTAAATGATAGATACATATATTATAAACCATAAATTGATAAAAATGATCAATGTGATAGATGTTAAGGCATAAATGAATAATGTGTTATGTGTTAAAGGTTATGTAAAGGTAAATGATAGCTTGTATAGCAAGTTATAGCATGCATATGTATATAACTAATGCATGAACCAATATTATGACTACGTAGGACATAAACGGGATGAAATTTTATCAATTGAGGTAAACGAGGATAAAGGCAAGTGTTCTTTTCGAACTCTTATTTGTAGTTCTTTGAATAGTAAATTATGTCATGCATTCCTATGTTCATTTTAAAGTTCATTCATTATTGAACTATATTGAGAAATTTCGATGCCAATTTTGATTTCGGCTAGACATATGTAATAATTCATGTTGAATTCAGAAATTTATTATTATGTGCTCTAATCCATATTATTGTGAGGCGGAATCTATGAAATGCTATAACGGAACAACCCTAATATAAAAGGGAATACAGTTTAAAGATAAAGTGGCATGGTTATGTCGTTGGATGTTAATGTTGTGCATAATATAAAGGTACAATATGCTTACCACCTAGAGTACACATCTAAAATAAAATACAGTCTTATGACTGAACCCCGGACAGTATCAGTCTTTATGATTGGTATTGTTTTTAACGAATTATTGGTCTTGTGACCGTACAACAAGCAAGTTTTCATGTTTTAAGTTAATCATGCAAAGTTTCACGATATATTTTTATTTTCATTCATTGAACTGTTATTGGATCAGCCTTATTGTAAATGACATTCTTTCAATATTCAGAATTATCATGTCATTACTTTTTCATGTACTTACTAATCTATTTTATGCTCACCCTTGCTTTAACATAATATTTCAGCTAAACCTGAAAAGGCCGGAAGGTCGGAAACTGATAAAGGAAAAGGGAAGGTCAGCAAACAATGACTATACAAGATTACTGTATATGTAATATTTTTGTAATAGACAGATTGTAATATTTTGTAATTAAAGGTCTGTAAACCTAAGAATATTTATGTATTAATGTAAATTCAGTTTATTATCCAGAAATGAATGGATGTGATGACAGGGTAGATAGTATCGTGAGCATTGAGTCTGTGGTTCAAGGGACCCGAATTTGGGAGCGTCACAGAACTAATTCAATAGCTCTTAGGTGGAGAAATCACTCAGTTTGCTATATTGATAAGTAAATCAAAATCTTGTGTCAAACTATTTTTTTGTATATATTATGAGAAATTGATTTTTTTTCTCATATGTATATTGAATAGTTATTAATTGTTACGTCAAAACTATAGTTTTAAAGATATTTGTATGTTAGTTACTAGGTGAACGAACACTTGTTAAGGGCTTGGGCTATGATATGTCAGTTGAACCGACTTGTGAGATGCAGCTACGATTTATCTATTCAGTGGGATATTGATGAACTAATGTGCACTGAGACATTTTAATCATGTGTTAATAAAAAGGGAAACTGATATATTTGTTGTTATTGGTTTAAAATAACCAACCAGTTTACTATATTGCGATATATTTGCAGGACTTGTGTTATGGTTAGAGAATAGTGAAAACGATAGACGAGTAAGGGTGTTCCAAAAAATTTCTAGCTATGCTAAATCGTCATACGTACATCGCACTTAGGTACCTTTGAAAAGAATTGTTCAATCATTGAACTGACAAATTTCATTAGACATAATTAAATTTAATGAATTTTTATCATGAACAGGTAGTCAAATGGTGGGGTTATGATCATAAGTCATCAACACACTGTTACCTAATGTGGGTATAATAAAGTCATAAAATTAATTTTCAAAATAGAAATTTTTTAGCTATAATATTCATATGTATATGCTAATTATTTTGGCTAGACAGATTTAACGTGAAGAATAAAAAAATAATTTATTCATCAACACCCCATTTAACCTGATGTGAAGATAATACATAATGAGTCATCAACTTACTTTGCAAGGTGCGGTATATAGTCATAAGATTGCTTTTCAAAAGTTTAAATGGTTTAAATATGAGTCAATGCCAATTCTTTCAGCTAGACACCTTTGGTTATAATAAAGTGACGGACGTATGAATCCGGTAAATGAAACATGACGCATCTTTAAAACAATAATATGGTACAACAGGCTGATCACCTGAAGTACTATCATGAGTGTTTCCAATATGAATTGATTGTTACACAAAGCAACGTATTCTCAATCTTATTTGATTGCTATACAAGGAAAAAGGCCAAGGTCTTGATTGACCTTAGTATAAGATAAAAGAATTCTAAATAAAGAAAGAATAAGACCGAATGTCAAATATGATAAAAGGTTTAAAACCTAGTCTAAGGGAATGTTTAGATTAAACATGCTCAGACCTAATCTAAGTATTAGGAATTTAATGCAAGAAAGATAAATTAAGAAAATTCATGAGAGTAAGTTGTAAATAATTTCAAAGAATAAATTCTTATAAGAATGAGATAATGTAATATCCTGAATATTTATAGAACTTATAAATATGATATTAAATTACTAAAGTTAGTTGTAAGTTAATTTTGAGGGCGAAATTCCTGTAAGTTGAGTTGAATGTAATATCCTAAATATTTCAAATATGATCTGAAAAGATTCATATAACGGTTGTTAATTCAAAACCTGAGAAAGATTGCTTGAGTATACCTGGAGCTATCTTAAAAAGTATATACGACTCAAAAATGCGATTGTATACACCTGTAGGTTCAAACTTTTAACCTAAACTATGTGTTACGTAATTAGTAAAGCTTGAATTGAGTTTTTAAATGTGTTATACGATTATTCTATATGTAGGATTTTGTGTTTTGGTTCACGTAATTAACGTTAACAATTAATAAAATCAAGAAGTCAATTTAAGGTAAAAACTTAAATTAAAAAAAAATAGTTAAAATCTAAACCCTAAATCTTAGGGTCTAAACCCTTGAAAATAACCTAGACTCTCGAGGGAAATGTGTACATCAAATTGATATTTCCTTTCAAGATTCATCATTCCCACAATTTGAAAATATGTAATAGACAATAAAAGTTTTTCTCGAAAAATGTCTAAAAATACTATGCATGAGAAAACGTTTTTCATTCGTTTGACTGTTTCTTTCATCTGTAGAACTTCTTATATTTCATAACATAGTGTTAATATGAGGCTTAAATGTCAGGGAACCAATAATTTTTTTTGGGGAAAACGATGTGATTTAGGAGAAAATATTTGTCATCTTTTTTACTGTTCTTTTCAATGTTTTAACTTTTTATATTTCACGATATAGTATTTATACGGGGAATAGATACTAGGGAGCTACTGATATTTTTTCCAAAATAAAATGTAAAACGTTGTTCACACGAAAATGTTTTCCATTTTTGAATGTTCCGTTGAAGGATATAGTGTTTGTATGCAACACTGATGCATAATAAATAGTAAGAGATTGTCTTAAAAAGCATGTTAGGATTAAAACGAAATAGGAAAAAGACAAAAATAAACACTATTTACCAAAAAATGTGTCATGTTTGTTGGACTTTCGGCTTTACAAAATAGTGTTTATACGGAACAATACTTTGTAATATCAAGTTTTTAATTCATAAATGTCAATTAAACCGGAAGACTTAGAAATGAACTAGAATTTGTTAAGGATGAACTAATTTCGATGGAGATGTAACTAAGTTAGATATAACTGGGTTAGGAACCTAACTAATAACTAAACCTAGTTACAAACTAACTAAGCTTATTAATCTAACTCAATGTTTTTCTAATCTTGTTGAAATAAAACTAAGTTAGATGACATTTAGTTGATTCAGAACTAGGTTAGATGAAACCTAGTTAGAATCGAACTAAGTTAGATGTAACTAGGTTACATTTTAACCAAATTATAGGGTAACTATACTAAACTTGAACTAGAACCTAATTATACTTACTTAAATTAAGGCTTATCGAACTTAAGATTAAACCAAGATAAATGTTAAACTAATTGGGGAATTAATTACCTAATCGACCAATCATGTTTCTAGTTTTATTTTTAATTAAGCTAAGCATGAAATAAGCTTAATTAAGGTCCTCTAATCATTCCAAAACCGTTCACCCATTGAGAAACAAAAGCCAAATTGATTACTCCTTGCTTTATGAAAATAGTAGGCTTGATCTTGACCCTTGATTTAGTAGATGATGATGTCATCAAAGAGTGATGATTATATGAAGTTAATGCCATTTAATGGCCTAAAAATCCAGCCCATTAGGTGGTGAAATGTGATGATTAAATTAGATATTTGTTATGCATAATTACAAGTTCATACCCAGTCAAAATGCTAGTTCATAACTTGATTAAATGCAAGTACCTCCTACCCTTGAAAGTCTATAAATAGAGAGCTATGTTCATTCAATACTTGCTAATTCTCAAAGTATAAACTCTTGTATCAAAGTTATACACAATAATAAGAGTGAGTTCTAGTGAGTTCTAATCAAAGGAAGTGCAAAAAATAGTTAAAACTTGCACTTCAAGAGGTAAAACCTTAGTTGTTATTATGTTCGGTTATTTTTAGTTAAAAGCTCAAGAACACGAGTCGTAGTCATGTACGATTGTAGTTCTCCATATTCTTCACGTGTTCTTGAGTATTTATTCATTTTTAGTAGTTATAATGTTCAATTTTATTTCATAATTTAAAGCTAAAAAACGTAAGTCATAGCCATGTACGATTGTCGTTCTCCGTGTTCTTCTTGTGTTCTTAAGCAATAATTATAAATTGTTATGATCAAGTAAATAAGCTGTTACAATGACCAAATTTTGTCAATTATAAACTATCATAATCACATACGTAAGTAGTTATAATGTTCAAATTATTTCAAGTATGAAATCCAAAAGCTCATGAACATAACTCATACCCATGTACAATTTTTCATTATTTGCGTTCTTCGGGTGTTTTTGAGCAAACGTTATGAATCTTTCTATGAGAAAGTTTATGATTTATTTTTTTTAGGTTATGAAGTGTTATTAAGTCTTATAACATGATATCTTAAGCAAATAAAGCTAGCGGTACCATGTTTTATATGGCTAACCCTAAAAATGTTGTTTAAAGCATTCTCACTGACTGTTTTTGCTAACATTTGAAAACTTAAATTTTGAATCATCCATATAAATATAAAATAAAGTTTTATATCATGAAATTCTAAGCAATTTAAACTCAAGAATCACTCAAAAATATTTTCGTATGATAAAATTATGATAGTTACCAAAAAAGAGGTAAAAGCTAAAAAATTTAAGGGACCCTTGGGTCCAAGCACTAAAAAAGTTGAATTGGAGTTAGCCAATTTTTTTAATAATTTAATTAATGAAAATAGGCTAGTTAATATATCCTAGAACTTATTCAAAAGTAAAATTGGATAAACTAACGTTCGGGGATGCGAAACCCTTTTTGTATGCATTTCACGATTTTTCGAGAAACACTAAAATGGTTTCAAGGCAAGTCTTCTAACTCTTGTTATGTGCTACTTGTGTAGTATTATTAAAATGATAAATGACATGTGTAATGTCATGTTGTTATGTGAGAGAAGTTATGTGAAGTCTTTAACTGATTTTTGCAAACCTTTTAACTATTATGTGTTATGTTTACGAGTTATGAATATGATTTATGTGTGTCAATGTGATATAAATTGTTAGAATGTGAGTTATATGTGATATTAAATGGAGAATTGATAAGTAGGTTTTTATATCTATTTATTAGGTATTTTATGCTTAATTATTTATGTTTTTCTAAGTATTTTTAGTGTGTTAGGTCATTTATTTAATTTAATACATTATTATTATTATTATTATTATTAGTATTAGTATTTTTATATTATTTTTAATTATTTTTAACTAATTTATATTTTATTTTATAAAAAAATTGAAGCTGATGGCAATTTTGTAATTTAGGCAAAAAACTAATGGCATTTTGGTAATTAAACTATCAAGGAGGGACTGACGCCATGCGCGGGCGTACCATCAACAGCACGGAGCATCACGACGTCGTTTAGGCCATTAAGAAGAAAGCATACAACTGCGCAATGCGCGATCGCCCATATTAAAGAAAAAAATGATAACCGCGCAATGCGCAGTACCTGATAAGGATAAAGAGCAGGGGCGTGGACGTGGTTGGCGGCTGGCGACTGCTGCCTTTTTCTTTCTCTCTCCTTATCGCGTGGGTCCCAGGTGTTTAGTTGAAGTTGCTTTCCTTTTTCCATATGGTTTCATGAAGCAAATATATTTAGTAATCCAAATGCAAATTGGAAAAGGAAAAATAAATAGGGATTTTTATATTTATTTTATTTTGTATTTTAAATCCTATTAGGGTTTGAAAATAATAAATCTTATTAGGGTTAGGAAGAGTATGTAGCCTATAAATAGAGGGCTTGAGATACAATGTAATACACAACTTTCATTAAAAAAAATCTCTCTTCTATTCTTTGATGTTCTCTACAACTATGAGTAGCTAAATTATTTTTCTTGGTTTAAGTGATTGAAGCCATCAAGATTTATACACTGTGAGATCTAATTTATTTTAATTGTTCAATTTATATTTTGGTTATTGAATATTTTTCTGTGCTTAATTTTATGATTGGTTTGTTTAATTGCTAGGAGGCCTACTAGTTTATTATTCATATTAATCTACTGTTGTTGGTGAAGCAACTAAGTTTAATAATTGTTTTGCAGATCAAAAGATTTTTTATCTTATGAAGAATATTCATCTAAATTAAATGTAAACAAGTGACTTGTGTTGTTTAGTTTAACGATCTCTCTAATTCTTAAAGCTGCTATTAAATTAAATCTTTAGCAAGTGCCGGAGGTTGTTTAGTAGTAAAGGTATTTAGACCAAGTGGCTCTACTTATCTAAAATTAAGGAGAGAGGAGAAAAATTATTCCACCTGCGAGTAGTTATTTCTACGGTGAATGTTCAAAATATTAATTGATTTATTCTTGCATCAATGATCAGTTGTAAATTCTTGATGGTGGATATTAAGTATTGTGCGGACCAAGTAATTAGAAGGTGCGTCCCTAAAACTGAAATTGATCATATTCTCACCTTTTGTCATTCGTATGCTTGTGGAGGTCACTTTGGATCTAAGAAGACAGCGAGGAAAGTACTTGACTGTGGTTTTTATTGGCCATCTTTATTCCAAGATTCATATTTATTTTGCAAGTCATGTTGTAATTGTCAAAAGACAGGTAATATATCCCAACGAAATGAGATGTTGCAAACTCCCATACTCTTTTGTGAAATTTTTTACGTTTGGGGTATTGATTTTAAGGGACCATTTCATGTATCTTTTGGTAATGTTTATATTTTACTTGCTGTCGATTATGTTTCAAAATGGGTGGAAGCTAAGGCCACAAGGACTAACGATTCCAAAGTTGTTGCAGATTTTCTCCGTACTAACATATTTTCTAGGTTTGGAATTCTTAGAGCTCTAATAAGTGATAGAGGCACCCATTTTTGCAATCGAACTGTGGAAGTTTTATTGAAAAAGTATCATGTCACTCATAAGGTGTCAACTGCATATCATCCTCAAACCAATGGACAGGCGGAAGTGTCAAACAGAGAAATAAAGTTCATTCTTGAAAAGACAGTCAATCCGAACAGAAAAGATTGGACTTTGCGCTTGGATGATGCTCTATGGGCGTATAGGACGGCTTATAAAACGCCTATTGGTATGGCACCTTATAGATTAGTATTTGGGAAACTATGTCACTTACCTGTGGAGCTAGAACACAAAGCTTATTGGGCTATTAAGAGTTTCAATATGAAAATGAGTGATAGTGGAGAGCATAGGAAGTTGCAAATACAAGAGTTGGAGGAAATTCGCAATGATGCTTATGAGAGTGCAAGAATTTACAAGGAGAAGACAAAGGCTTTTCACGACAAGATGATTTCTAGAAAAGAATTTACAATTGGTGAAAAAGTTCTTCTCTACCAGTCTCGACTTCGGTTGTTTCCAGGTAAGTTGCGTTCTCGTTGGGATGGACCTTTTGTCGTGACTAATGTTTTTCCTTATGGTGCAGTTGAAATTCAAAGTTTGGAAACTTCTAAAGTATTCAAGGTGAATGGTCATAGACTCAAGCATTTCTATGAGGGATTCCAAGGAAAAGACTCGAAAAAAGTGGATCTTGAGGATCCAATTTATACTACTTAAAAACAAAGGGAAAAGCATGCTGTCGAGCCATTGACGATAAACAAAGGCGCTGCTTGGGAGGCACCCCAAGAAATCATATTTGCATTTTTCTTTCTTTTCCTTTTTATAGTTATTTGTACCTATTTCTTTGCATTTTATTTTACATTGGAGACAATGTAAATTTTAAGTGTTGGGGAAGGGATTTATGATTTTTGTTATTTTTAGGTCATATTTTTTGATAATTTTAGGTAATTTTAAAAAAAAATTAAAATTTTGAATTTTGTGGGTAAATTCACTGCAAACCCTCACGAGACACAACTCGTCCACTTGGGGTAAACCTTGGGGTTTAAAGGCTTGTTGCACATGCTAAGTGTAACGGTGTTTCCTACGAAAATGGGGTAGTTTATTTTATTTTTAGGATGTGTCACTTGAGCAATAAGTTAATTGAATTTTAAATTTTTAGCTAATGATAAAATTTTTATTTTTATTTAATAACTCTTGGAAAAATAATAAATTTTTGCTTAGTCTGAATTTTGACTTTTTATTGATTATTACTTTGTTTGAGATCCTTTAAATTTTTATGCACTTATATCCATTTGTTTGAGCTAATTTTAATAAAGAGAAAGTTTAAATGGTTAAATGCTTATTAAAGATATTTTTGAACTCTATATCTTATTTGATCATTATTTGAAGTAAAGTATAAGGCAAAATATAAGTTGGAAGAGATGATTTAGGTAATTTTTCTAGGATTATTATTGAAAAGAAAAATCTTGTGGTGGGTTGAGATGGAGCGTAAAACGCACTCACCCATAAACACATGAAAAAGCGAGATAGAGCGTAAAACGCACTCGCTGGTGAGATGGAGCATAAAATGCACTCACCGTGAAAGAAAAAGAAAAAAAAAAGAGAAAGAAAAAAAATGGGATGAAGCATAAAATGCACCCATTAAAAGAAAAAAAAATGTATTTGAAAAAAAATTGATATTGATAATCCTAGTGTGCTTCATTAATTAAAAACCTTTTGATCTTCTGATTTATATTGTCTGTATTAGCTGAAAGTGGTGAGAAAAATAAGTATATTGAGTTTTGTTATATGCCTTTTATAAGGTAATTAATGACCTAAACTTATCTGAATTTTGATTAGTTTGATACATTTGGATTCACACACACACAAAAGATCTTGAGTAGAGTAAGATTAATAAATATGTTAAAGTTCTAGATTTTGCATGATTTTGAAATTTTCTTTGAGCTATCATTTAAAAAATCTTTGAGGCTGATGTTGAAATTTATATTGCTCTGTTGCTCAAGTAAGTTGTTTGGTTATTAGTTTTATTTTTATAATTTTTATTTTTGTTTTGTCCAAGGACGAGCAAAAAGCTAAGTATGGGGGTATTTGATAGGGTTGAATTATATGATATTTTTATTCCCTAATACTTAGTTTTTATATTTATTGTGTGCTTAAATATTTAATTATTTAGCTTATTTTGATTTTAATAGGTTTTATAGGGTTTTAGTTAATTTATGTTAATTTAGGTAATTTTATAGTATTTTTATATTTCTTTTTATTTATGTGTTTTTATTTATTTTTAGTGTTTTAGGTGTTTTATTTATTATTATGTGCTTTTAGGATTTTTAGTATTTTTATATTATTTTTATTTATTTTTAATTAATTTATATTAATTTTTGTAGGAAAATCAAAGTTTGGGGGCAAAATTGTAAATTCTGCAAAGACCGGTGGCAATTTTGTAAAAACTGGAAAAGTTGGAATGCGCGCAATGCGCGGTAATTTTTCAGCAGGCACGAATGGAACGACGCCGTTCGGAAATTGGGGCGGCAGATTTCGACCGCGCAATGCGCGACCAGTTATTTTGCGTCAGGCGCGTGACCAACACGCGTGAACGGTAACAAGAAGGCGCGTGATATACACGCGCTGACGCGTCAGTGAAGAGAGAGAAAGAGGCGGCTGGCAGTTTTGTTTATTTTCCTTCCTTATTTTGGATTTCCTACACTGTACTGCAACAAATCAATAGAATAAAAATCCAATTTTAATTTGGAAAAGGAAACAATAATTCTTTATTTTATTTTTAATATTTTATTTAGACTTCCAATTAGGGTTAGGAAAATAATTATTTTCTTTTTCTTTTATTTTTAATTGTAAATCCTACTAGGGTTAGGAGGATTTTGGAGCCTATAAATAGAGGGCTTGAGGTACATTGTAAAAGACAACTTTTCTATTAGAATAAAAATTCTCTCTTCTATTCTTTGATACTCTCTACAATTATGAGTAGCTAAATACTTTTTCTTGGTTTAAGTGATTGAAGCCATCAAGATTTATACACTGTGAGATCTAATTTATTTTAATTGTTCAATTTATATTTTGAGTATTGAATATATTTCTGTGTTTACTTTTATGATTAATTCGTTTAATTCCTAGGGTGCACACTAGTTTATTATTCGTTGAAATCTACTGCTAAATTAAATATCAAATCCGTAATTGTTTGGTCACTTTAATTTGCGAAGCAACTAAGGTTAATAATTATTTTGCTTATCAAAATATTTTTATATCTTAGGAAAAATATCCATTTAAATTAAATGCAGACGCTTGGATTGTGTTGTTTACTTACTTGATTAGTAGAACGATTTATGGTCATAAACAAGCAAGAAAATAAAAATAACTACGAAAAATGACTAAAATAAAATAAACTAAAAATAAACACAAAAATAAATCAATCAATTACCCGGCAACGGCGCCAAAATTTGGTGTGATGTCGCGAGCACCCAAAAATAAAATTTTACTTTGAAAAAATAAATATGTAGTAGTGCAAGTAAGAGTTGATCCCATAGAGAATGATTAATTTAATTTTATGTTTTTGTAAACTAAAATTGGGGGGTTTTTAATTAAAGAAATAATTTAAATAAAATTAACTAAAATAAATATGCAAGAAGTAAATAAGAATAAAAGGCCTTGGTTTAAGTTAACATCCACCATCAAGAATTTACAACTGATCACTGATGCAAGAATAAATCAATTCATATTTTAAATATTCAACGTGAAATAATTACTCCCATTCGAATAATTTTCCTATCTCTCCTTAATTTTAGTTAAGCAGAAACAAGCGATCTAAATAACCCTTACTACTAAATAATCTCAGACAAACGCTAAAGATTTAACCTAGTAGCAGCATAAAAAAATAGAGAGATCGTTGAACTAAACAACATAATCCAAGCGTCTGCATTTAATTTAAATGAATATTTTTCCTAAGATATAAAAATATTTTGATAAGCAAAATAATTATTAACCTTAGTTGCTTCGCAAATTAAAGTGACCAAACAATTACGGATTTGATATTTAATTTAGCAGTAGATTTCAACGAATAATAAACTAGTGTGCACCCTAGCAATTAAACGAATTAATCATAAAAGTAAACACAGAAATATATTCAATACTCAAAATATAAATTGAACAATTAAAATAAATTAGATCTCACAGTGTATAAATCTTGATGGCTTCAATCACTTAAACCAAAAAAAAGTATTTAGCTACTCATAATTGTAGAGAGTATCAAAGAATAGAAGAGAGAATTTTTATTCTAATAGAAAAGTTGTCTTTTACAATGTACCTCAAGCCCTCTATTTATAGGCTCCAAAATCCTCCTAACCCTAGTAGGATTTACAATTAAAAATAAAAGAAAAAGAAAATAATTATTTTCCTAACCCTAATTGGAAGTCTAAATAAAATATTAAAAATAAAATAAAGAATTATTGTTTCCTTTTCCAAATTAAAATTGGATTTTTATTCTACTGATTTGTTGCAGTACAGTGTAGGAAATCCAAAATAAGGAAGGAAAATAAACAAAACTGCCAGCCGCCTCTTTCTCTCTCTTCACTGACGCGTCAGCGCGTGTATATCACGCGCCTTCTTGTTACCGTTCGCGCGTGTTGGTCACGCGCCTGACGCAAAATAACTGGCCGCGCATTGCGTCGTCGAAATCTGCCGCCCTAAGTTCCGAACGGCGTCGTTCCATTCCTGTCTGCTGAAAAATTACCGCGCATTGCGTGCATTCCAACTTTTCCGGTTTTTACAAAATTGTCACCGGTCTTTGCAGAATTTACAATTTTGCCCCCAAACATTGATTTTCCTATAAAAATAAATATAAACTAATTAAAAATAAATAAAAATAATATAAAAATGCTAAAAATCCTAAAAGCACATAATAATAAATAAAAAACCTAAAACACTAAAAATAAATAAAAACACATAAATAAAAAGAAATATAAAAATACTATAAAATTACCTAAATTAACATAAATTAACTAAACCCTATAAAACCTATTAAAATCAAAATAAGCTAAATAATTAAATATTTAAGCACACAATAAATATAAAAACTAAGTATTAGGGAATAAAAATATCATATAATTCAACCCTATCATTAACTTAAACCAAGGCTTTTTCTTCACATTTATTTCAATAAATTACTTGTATATTTATTTTAGTTAATTTTATTTAAATTATTTCTTTGATTCAAAAACCCGCCAATTTTGGTTTACAAAACATAAATTAAATTAATCATTCTCTGTGGGATCGACTATTACTTGCACTACTACATTACTATTTTTTCAAAGTAAGATTTTATTTTTGGGTGCTTGTGACATTACACCAAATTTTGGCGCCGTTACCAGGGACTGATTTATTTACTTTTGTGTTTTTTTATGATCCTTATTTTGTTTTAATAATTTTTCATATTTATTTTTTCTAGGTTATTTGAGTTTCGTTGATTGTTTATGACCATAACTCGTTCTACTAATCAAAATGATTTGAGGTTTGATCCAAAATTCGAGAGAACTTTGCGCGAATTAAGGAAAGAAGATCGGACAAATCTTAAAGCAAAAGACGTCATGGCTGGAAATCGAACTTTAAAGGAACTTGCGGCCCCAGGTTTGAACCAACAACCTTTATGCATAACTTTTTCAAATTTAGATGCTAACAATTCTTTTGAGTTAAAGTTTGGTCTAATACATCTTTTGCCTACTTTTCATGGCCTTCCAGGTGAAGACCCGCACAAACACTTAAAAGAATTTCATGTGGTATACACGAGCATGAAACCTCCCGGAATTACTGAAGAGCAAATCAAATTAAGAGCTTTTCCATTCTCTTTGAAAGATTTGGCTAAAGATCGACTCTACTATCTTCCCTCCGGAAGTATAACCACATGGGAAGAAGTGAAGAGATTATTCTTGGAGAAATATTTCCCAGCTTCAAGAGCGGCCAGCATAAGAAAAGAAATTTGATGTGTGAGACAGAATCATGGAGAATCCCCATATGAGTATTGGGAACGGTTCAAGAAACTGTATGCAAGCTGTCCCCACCATCAAATCTGCGAGCAACTCTTCATCCAATATTTCTATGAAGGACTCGTGTCTACTGAGAGAAGCATGATTAATGCCGCTAGTGGCAGAGCTTTGGTAGACAAAACACCCAAAGCTGTAAGAAACCTGATTGCAAATATGGCGGCTAATTCCTAACAATTTGGCACTAAACTTAATTTGTCATCCAAGAATGTCAATGAGATAGAGATTTCTTAACTTAAAGAACAAATTGTTAGTCTACCTTCTCTTGTTCGTCAAGTGGCTGTAAGTAATACACAACAAGCAAAAGCTTGCGGAATTTGTGCAGTAGTAGGATATCCAACGGATATGTGCCCTACTCTTCAAGAGGAGTTCTATGAACAAGTAAATGCAGCAAGTGGTTTCCCTGGTCAACCTCAAAGGAGATATGATCCTTACTCGAAAACGTACAACTCATGTTGGAGGGATCATCCCAATTTCAATTATGGGAACCCATAAGTGAATCACCCTGATAGGATTAAATTATACGATATTTGTATTCCATAATATTTAGGTTTTATATTTATTGTGTGCTTAAATATTTAATTATTTAGCTTATTTTGGTTTTAATAGGTTTTATAGGATTTTAGTTAATTTATGTTAATTTAGGTAATTTTATAGTATTTTTATATTTCTTTTTATTTACGTGTTTTTATTTATTTTTAGTATTTTAGGAATTTTATTTGTTATTATGTGTTTTTATTATTTTTATATTATTTTTATTTATTTTTAATTATTTTATATTTGATTTTGTAGAAAAAATAAGCTTGGGGGCAAATCTGTAAATTCAGCAACGACCGATGGCATTTTTGTAATTAAACAGAACTTGCATCCGCACAATGCGCGCGGTGATGCGGAACAGCAGCAAGAAAAGGAACAAAACAACGTCGTTTAGGCTTCAGGGGTGTCGCACAATGCGCGGCTGGCGCGCGTTGACCAGGTCAAGGGAGCGAAGGGCGTGTTTGGCTTGTGCAGAATTGCTGGAAACGGGATTATTCGCGGATTATTGCTTTAATTTGATTCCAAATTGGATTTTAATTTCAATTAAGGTTAGGATAATAATTATTTTATTTTATTTTTATTTTTAATTGTAAATCCTATTACGGTTTGGACAAGTTAGAGGCCTATAAATAGAGGGTCAATCTCTCATTATTGAATATAAGTTTTTGGGAGATCTTTCTTCTAGTTTCTTGGAGAGAACTTTTCAACTAGTGGAGATTATTTTGGAGTATGACAAGCTAAGTTTTTATTTTCAGTTCTAAAGGGATGTTGAACCTTATTTTTAATTGATGTTTTAATTGAGTTTTATAATCTATTCCTTCATGCATGAGATTTATTCTTGATAATCTGTTTTAATTGTTTTATGATATTTGCTTGATTAATTTGATAAGGGTCTGTTAAGTTAATTAATAATTTATTATATGCTAGATTAAAATTTGATATTAAGCAAACAATATTTTATCTGATCATAAGTAGCAATTAATAATATTTGATTGTGGACAAACTTTTAAATATTGTTATGATTATCAAGATGGCAAGTTAAATAATCTGCGATGTTATGATTGTTGCTTGGAATAATCTAATTCTCTAATTTTTAATGCAACTGTTATATTAAATCTAGACTGATAGTTCTTGGTTATATGATAGTTAGGGTCTTTTGTGAACGATTGTTGCATTAGATTTATAATTTAAGAAGGATTTCGGGTAGCTTGGTGATTGTCGGTTATCTAGGGTTATTAATTTCAATTGAAGAAAAAGATAATAATAACTTGATTAATTTGTTGATTAAAAGAAGGGGATACTGAACTAAGGAACTAAAGTTTTTAATTTATTAATTAATTTTATTTATTTACTTTTATTTATTTAGTTAATTATAATTAGTTCAAGACCCCTAAATCTAGTTTACATTGCATAAAAATAAATTAATCATTCTCTGTGGGTTCGACTCTTATTTTCACTACTACATTAATATTTTTCAAGGTAAGATTTTAATTTTGGTTGCCTACGACAGCATCCCACACCCCACAAATTAGAACTTCTCAAGCTATCAACAATACAAGCAGTCGTATCCCACCAAACAACAAGGCCAATCATCTCATTCTAATATGTCTTTAGAGGATATAGTTAAACAACTTAGCACTAACACTTTACAATTTCAGCAGGATACGAAAGCAAATATGCAAAATTTGGAAATACAAATGGGACAAATGGCAACAGCAATTAGTCGATTGAAGGCTCAAGGTTCTGAAAAATTACCATCTCAAACGGTGGTGAATCCAAAAGAGAATGCAAGTGCAATCACTTTGAGAAGCGGTAAAGAGATCCAAACTTCAGAAAAGACAGAGTCAACACCGAACGAGCAAAGCAATACAGAAGCAGACAATACTGAAGCAGACGACTGTAAAGAGGATGACAATGTTCTAGGCGACAATGGTACCCCTAAACATAAATTTCCACCTCTCTCTGATTATAAACCGGTACCACTTTTTTCTTTTGTTTTAACAGAAAAAAGAAAATATGAAAAAGATTCAGATTTGTATGAAACTTTTCGCAAATACGAGGTAAATATTTCATTGTTAGATGTTATTAAACAAGTACCTCGCTTTGCTAGATTTCTGAAAGAATTGTGTACATAAAAAAAAAAAAAAAAAAAACAAGCACTCAAAATGTATGAAAAGGTAAAAGTAAGAAAGAATGTGCCTACAGTAATTCAAAAAAAACTCCCTACTAAGTGCCAAGATCCAGGAATGTTCACTATCCCTTGCAAGATAGGCGACACTAGATTTGAAAAGGCTATGTTAGACTTAGGAGCATCTATTAATGTCATGTCATATTCTATATATGCTTCTTTGAAACTTGAACCTTTGAATAAAACTGGTACGGTGATTTAGTTAGTTGACAGATCTAATGCCTATCCTAAGGGTATAATAGAGGATATTCTTGTGCAAGTAAATAATTTGATTTTTCCTACTAATTGTTATGTGTTTGATATGGAGAATGGTGATCAAAATGCTCCTATTTTGTTAGGAAGACCCTTCTTAAAGACATCCAAAACCAAGATAGATGTTCATAGTGGTACACTTACAATGGAATTTGATGGCGAGGTTGTTCAGTTTAATATTTATAAGGACATGAAATACCCTAATGATGATAATCCTGTTTATTCTATTGATACGATTGACTCATCAGCGCAGGATGTTTTTGAACTTGAAGGAAATGATGAATTAGAAACGATAATCAGTCAGAATCTTGAGGAAGAAAAAGAGTTAGCCTTGACTTCTGAATTGAAGGATGTTATTACAACATTAAATGATTCTTCAAAAGCAAGTAACGTTCCTTATATTGATCTACCAGTTTCTAATAAGGACTTTTTACGATCTATTTTGCAGTCACCCACTCCAGACTTAAAGCCTTTTCCTGATCATCTCAAGTATGTTTTTCTTGGAGAAGAAAAGACATTGCCAATGATCATCTCCAATAAACTTAGTACATCACAAGAAGAACAACTCGTGCGAGTTCTAAAGGAGCATAAGAAGGCCATCGGTTGGACAATTGTTGATATCAAGGGAATAAGCCCATCGACATGCATGCATCGTATCTTACTTGAAGAAGGAGCGAAATCCACCCATCAACCGCAAAGAAGACTCAATCCGCCCATGATGGATGTTATGAAAAAAGAATTTCAAAAGCTTCTCGAAGTTGGCATGATTTACCCTATTTCGGATAGCAGTTGGGTTAGCCTAGTTTAAGTAGTTCCTAAAAAGACGGGAATCACTGTGGTGAAAAATCAGAATGATGAGTTAATTCCCACCCGTGTTCAAAATGGGTGGTGGGTTTGTATAGATTATAGAAAATTAAATGTTGTAACCCCCAAAGACCACTTCCATTTACCTTTTATTGATCAAATGCTTGAACGACTAGCTAATCATTCTTACTATTGTTTTGTTGATGGTTATTCAGGTTATTTCCAAATTTCCATTGCTCCGGAAGACCAAGAGAAGACGACATTTACATGCTCATTTGGAACTTTTGCATACCGCCGCATGCCGTTTGGACTTTACAACGCCCCAGTTACATTTCAAAGGTGTATGGTTAGTATATTTTCAGATTATATTGAGCATACCATGGAAGTTTTTATGGACGATTTCATGGTTCATGGAGATTCTTTTGATAGTTGTTTGCACCACCTTATACTTGTTCTTCAAAGATGCATAGAAACTAACCTTGCACTAAATTCTGAAAAATGTCATTTTATGGTTGAACAAGGTATTATTTTGGGTCATGTTGTTTTGTCTAAGGGAATTGAAGTAGATAAAACAAAAATTGATATTATTCAATCTTTACCTTATCCCACTAGTGTGCGGGAAGTGCGTTCTTTTCTTAGACATGCAGGTTACTATCGGAGATTCATAAAGAACTTTTTCAAGATAGCATCACCTCTATGCAAGTTGCTACAAAAAGATGCGACTTTCAATTTTGACAAGGAGTGTAAGAAAACATTTGATAAGTTGAAGGAATTGTTAACTTTTACTCCAATTATCCAGCCTCCGAATTAGGACATGCCTTTCAAGATTATGTACGACGCAAGTGATTATGCAGTAGGAGCTGTTTTGGGTTAAAAAGTTGGGAGAGCATCTCATACTATTTATTATGCTTCGAGAACTTTGAACGATGCCCAGAGAAATTATTTGACCACTGAAAAAGAACTCTTAGCTGTTGTTTTTGCTTTAGAAAAATTTTGATCTTATTTGCTTGGTAATAAAGTTATTGTTTATTCTGATCATGCAGCTCTTCATTATTTGATGACAAATAAAGAGGAAAAATCAAGGTTGATAAGATGGATACTTCTCTTAAGTGAATTCGATTTGGAGATCAAGGACAAAAAAGGGACCGAGAATAGTGTTGCAGATCACTTAAGTCATTTGGCGAATATCAAGGACGAGCTTCCTCTCAAAGAGACGTTTTCTGATGAACAATTGTTCTCTGCATATAAAAAATTACCTTGGTATGCGAATATTGTCAATTATTTGGTTACTAACATTTTGCCTCTTGATTTGTCTAAAGCTCAAAGGGATAAAATCAAAAGTGATGCAAAGTACTATGTGTGGGATGATCCCTACTTATGGAAGCATTGTGTGGACCAAATAATTAGAAGGTGCATTCCTGAAACTGAAATTAATCATATTCTCACTTTTTGTCACTCATATGCCTGTGGAGGTCACTTTGGATCTAAAAGGACAGCGAGAAAAGTGCTTAACTGTGGTTTTTATTGGTCATCTCTATTCCAAGATTCGTATTTGTTCTTTAAGTCGTGTTGTAATTGTCAAAAGACAAGTAATATATCCCAACAAAATGCGATGTTACAAACATACTATTTTGTGAAATCTTTGATGTTTGGGGGATTGATTTTATGGGACCGTTTCCTGTATCGTTTAGTAATGTTTATATTTTACTTGCTGTCGATTATGTTTCAAAATGGGTGGAAGCCACGACCACAAGGACTAACGATTCTAAAGTGGTTGTAGATTTTCTCCGTACTAACATATTTTCCTGGTTTGGAGTTCCTAAAGCTCTAATAAGTGATCGAGGCACTCATTTTTGCAATCGAACTGTGGAAGTTTTGTTGAAAAAATACCATGTCACTCATAAGGTGTCGACTGTATATCATCCGCAAACTAATGGACAAGCAGAAGTGTCAAATAGAGAAATCAAGTCCAATCTCGAAAAGACAGTAAATTCGAGCAGAAAATATTGGAGTTTACGATTGGATGATGTTTTATGGGCGTATCAGACAGCTTATAAAATGCCTATTGGTATGTTACCTTACAGATTGGTATTTGGAAAACCATGTCACTTACCTGTTGAGCTAGAACACAAAGCTTATTGGACTATTAAGAATTTCAATATGAAGATGAGTGGAAGTGGAGAGCATATGAAGTTGCAATTACAAGAGTTAGAAGAAATTCGCAATGATGCTTATGAGAGTGCAAGAATTTACAAGGAGAAGACAAAGGCTTTTCATGACAAGATGATCTCTAGGAAAGAATTCAAGATTGGTGAAAAAGTCCTTTTATACCAATCTCTACTTCGGTTGTTTCCAGGTAAGTTACATTCTCGTTGTTTTGGGCATTTTGTTGTTACTAATGTTTTTCCTCATGGTACAGTTGAAATTCAAAGTTTAGAAAATGCGAAAGTACTCAAAGTGAATGGTCATAGACTTGACCATTTTCATGAGAATTTTCAACAAGAAGGCGCGACTAATTTGGACCTTGAGGATCCAATTTATACTACTTGAAAAGGGAAGCATATTGTCAAGCCAATGACAATAAACAAAGCCGCTGCTTGGGAGGAAATCCAAGGGGAGTATAATTTTCTTTCGTTTTATTTTGATTTTATATTTTAGTTAATTGTGCCTTTTTCTTTGCATTTTACTTTACATTGGGGACAATGTAAATTTTAAGTGTGGGGGAAAGGATTTAGGATTTTTGTTATTTTTGTAGAAAAATTTAAAAATTTTGAAATTTTGAATTTTGTGGGTATATTCACTACAAACCCTCACAAGACAAAACTCGTCCACTTGGGGTAACCTTGGGGTTTAAAGGCTTGTTGCACATGCTAAGTGTAACCGTGTTTTCTACAAAAATGGGATAGTTTTTTATTTTATTTTTAGGATGAGTCATTTGAGCAATGAGTTGATTGAATTTTAAATTTTTAGCCAATGATAAAATCTTGATTTTTGTCTTATAACTTTTGGAAAAGGAATAAATTTTTGCTTAGTCTAAATTTTGATTTTTTATTGATTATTTACTTTGTTTGATATCCTTTAAATTTTTATTCATTTATATCCATTTGTTTGAGCTAGTTTTAATTAAGAGAAAGTTTAAATAGTTAAATGCTTATGGAAGATATTTTTGAGCTCTATATCTTATTTGATAATTATTTAAAGTGAAATATAAGACAAAATATAATTTGGAGGAGATGATTTAGGTATTTTTTTCTAGAATTGTTAAAAAGAAAAATCTTTTGATAGATTGAGATGGAGCATAAAACGCACGTACTCATAAACACATAAAAAAGTGAGATGGAGAATAAAACGCACTCACTGAAAAATAGAAGAAAAAAATAGAGAGAGAAAATGGGAAGGAGCATAAAATGCACCCATTAAAAGGGAAAAAATTGGAAAAATATATGAAAAATTGATATTAATAATCCTAGTGTGTTTCATTAATTAAAAGTTTTTTGATCTTCTGGTATATATTTGTCTGTATTAGCAAAGAGTGATGTAGAAAATAAGTATATTGAGTTTTGTTATATATCTTTTATAAGGTAATTAATAACCTAAACTTATCTGAGTTTTGATTAGTTTGATACATTTGGATTCACACACACATAAAAGGTCTTGAGTAGAGTAAGATTAATAAATATGTTGAAGTTCTAGATTTTGCATAATTTTGAAATTTTCTTTGAGTTATCATTTAAAAACATCTTTGAGGCTAATGTTAAAATTTATATTAATTTGTTGCTCGAGTAAGTTATTGGTTTATTATTTCTAATTTTTATTCTTGTTTTGCTTGAGGACAAACAAAGAGTTAAGTGTGGGGGTATTTGATAAGTTTTTATATCTATGTATTAGGTATTTTATGCTTAATTATTTGTGGTTTTTTAAGTATTTTTAGTGTTTTAGGTAATTTATTTAATTTAATGCATTATTATTATTTTTAGTATTTTAATATTATTTTTTTTTATTTATATTTTATTTTGTAGAAAAATTGAAGCTGATGGCAATTTTTGTAATTTAGGCAAAAGGCTGATAGCATTTTGGTAATTAAACAGTCAAGTAGGGACTGGCGCAATGCGCGGGCATACCATTAGCAGCACGGAGCATCACGATGTCGTTTAGGCCATTAAGAAGAAAGCATACAACCGCACAATGCGTGGTCACCCATATCAAAGAAAAAAATAATAACTGCGCAATGCGTGGTACCTGATAAGGATAAAGAGCAGACGCGTGAACGTGGTGGGCGGCTGATGCCTTTTTCTTTCTCTCTCCTTACCGCGTGGGTCCCAGGTGTTTGGTTGAAGTTGCTTTCCTTTTTCCGCATGGTTTCATGAAGCAAATATATTTAGTAATCCAAATGCAAATTGGAAAAGGAAAAATAAATAGGGATTTTTATATTTATTTTATTTTGTATTTTAAATCCTATTAGGCTTTAGAAATAATAAATCCTTTTAGGGTTAGGAAGAGTATGTAGCCTATAAATAGAGGACTTGAGATACAATGTAATACACAATTTTCATTAGAAAAATTCTCCCTTCTATTCTTTGGTGTTCTCTACAACTATGAGTAGCTAAATTATTGTTCTTGGTTTAAGTGATTGAAGCCATCAAGATTTATACACCGTGAGATCTAATTTATTTTAATTATTCAATTTATATTTTGAGTATTGAATATTTTTCTGTGCTTAATTTTATGATTGGTTTGTTTAATTGCTAGGAGGCCTACTAGTTTATTATTCATATTAATCTACTGTTGTTGGTGAAGCAACTAAGTTTAATAATTGTTTTGCAGATCAAAAGATTATTTTATCATATGAAGAATATTCATCTAAATTAAATACAAACAAGTGACTTGTGTTGTTTAGTTCAACGATCTCTCTAATTTTTAAAGCTGCTATTAAATTAAATCTTTAGTAAGTGCCGGAGGTTGTTTAGTAATAAAGGTATTTAGACCAAGTGGCTCTACTTATCTAAAATTAAAGAGATAGGAGAAAAATTATTCCACCTACGAGTAGTTATTTCTACGGTGAATGTTCAAAATATTAATTGATTTATTCTTGCATCAATGATTAGTTGTAAATTCTTGATGGTGCATATTAACTTAAACCAAGGATTTTTCTTCTCATTTATTTCAATAAATTACTTGCATTTTTATTTTAGTTAGTTTTATTTAAATTATTTTTTTGATTCAAAAACCCCCTAATTTTGGTTTACAAAACATAAATTAAATTAATCATTCTCTGTGGAATCTGTGACACCCATGATTTTTGGAATAATCCCAAATAAGGATTATGATGAATTAAGCAAATGTTGGTACTTAAAACCTAGTGTTTAATGATAAAGGTACTAAGAAATGAATTATGAAATGTGAAGAAGATTTATATGAATTAAGGAAAGAATGATGAATGTGTAAAGTATCAATAAGGTGGAATAGAGAAGACGAAATAAGCGGATTGAGTAAGAGTAAATATGGTTAAAGAAAGAAAATTTTTAGAGAATGAGAAATCAAAGAAATTGTGAATTGAGTTAAGAATTGAATATTCTGACAGTTATGACCATTATGGTGTTACTTCTGTAAGTTAAAGAGGTAAAATATAATTATTATGGAATTAGTTGTTATTCACCAAGATAAAGATATTGCAAGGTACTATAAATAAATTACGTATGATTATTACGGCAATTATGATTCCGAGGACGGAATCCTGTTAAGGGGGAAAGAATGTAAGGATCCGAATTTTCAGAATTATTTAATAAAATTAAATAAGAATTTAATTAACAGAATTATTAAGATTGTTTAAATTATTTATGATATTTTATGCGAATTAAGGTATGTGATGAGATTTAATTAGTAAATTAAATCTGTACAGAGATCATGACGAATTGTGTTAATTTAAAATAATTGAAAAGTAAATAAATTGTTAAAAACAATTTATTAATAATAAAAGAAATTTCATGTAAATGTACAATAAATTGTACAGTTAAATTATTGTGAAAATGCAGAAATTGAGTTTATTTGAGGTTATGTGGTAAAGTGAGATATATGAAATATATATGTATATAGATTTATTTGCATATATATATATATATATATATATATATATATATATATATATATATATATATATATATGCATGTTTAATTGATAAATTATCAATTTCATTAATGATGAAAATTAAGGGATTAATAATTAAATTTAATCCAATTTTTAATGAAAAGCGAATAAGGAAGTTAGTAAAATTGTAATTATTAGATTTTATTGTGAAGGAAGTTTAGAAATTAATTAAGGAGAAATGTAATTATATAAATTATATAATAATAAATTATATAATTTATATAAGGAAATTAAAATGTTATATGAAGGAAATTTAATTATATAAATTATATAAGAATAATTATATAATTTATATAAGAAAAATTAAATTAATTAAGGATGGAAGAAAATTTTATAAATTGTATTTGTGGAAAATGGTTAAATAAAATTTTTGGAACACCCAGATATGTTAAAATTTATCCGATAAGCCGGGTTGTCCGTATTAGAGGTTTTGGATATTAAGTTAAACGAATATTTTAAAGAACGAGGTTAATATAATTGGCCATATAAATTAATAATTGTACTAGAGATGATATTAATTAATTAAATTAATATCATAAGGAGTTAAATAATTATTATTTGATTATTTTATGATCATAGGTTGATCGAGTTAAGGGTTTGAGCTAACAATTTAAATAACTGGACGCCAGGCAAGTTCTTCAGTCCTTTTATGTTAAATGTTGGACTGTTATGATATGTAATTCTTGTTTTAACTGCATACAAATTATGTGCTATGTGATGCGTGACTAATATGACCACAATGTGTGCTTTGTGCAACGATATGAATATATATATGAGATATATGGCTCAAGTAGAAGGACAACACGTAATGCATGACACATACAGGAGCATGTTAAACTATGTGCTACGTGAAGCATAAACTGTTGAACTTGCTGAGCCGTTGTGCTCATTACTTGTTTAATATACATTTTTGCAGGAAAGAAATAAATTTCAAAAACATCAGATGATGTAAAGACGGATTTTCCTAAAAGGTTGTGAATGTGATTATTAAATGTTTGTATTATGATTCAGGGTGGATAATTTGTCAAAGTTATATTTATATGCGGTATGTACAGATAAGTTGGATCCGAATATGACGAGTATAGTTTAAATTGTGAACTGTAATTGTTCAACATGAATATTAAGATAGAGACTATTATATATCTGACCATGAATTACGACATAAGAATATTGTATGGATATAAATGACATTAAATGTTGAATGTTAACCTTTATGATACGGGTTACAGAAAGAAAAGAATAAGTAAAGGGTGCGATCCAGGGACTAGGATCCAGATGTAAAAATTTAACTATCCAAATATTTTAATACAATGATTGAATTGAGAAAGAAAAAAATTTATACCGAAAATTTGGTAATTGATGACGATAATGTCAAATAATTGAATTAATTAAGATGATGAAAGATTTATTAACGAACCGAAATTTGGACGTTAAGGAAAGAATGAATAATAAATATGGAATTTAAGGTAATAAAGAGGGTCGAATTTCGGGGTCGTTGCAGTTGGTATCAGAGCTAGAGGTTATAAACCTTAGGTAAATGATACCTTAGGCTATAACCTAAGTAAGGAAGAATAAAAATAATTGTGTGTTCTAAAAACCAGGCGTATAGTAAGCTCGTGACTCATGATTGTATGGTGGAGCCCCTTTAGCGAATGGGCGACTAAGGCCTGACTAGGACAAGCTCCTCAACCATATGATTATGGTAAGTTCCTGAGCCCAAATACGTGATCAGTTTGATGAACATGGGGGGATTAGAATGAAGAGATATAATTTGAGAAAGATGTAAGTTAAGAAATACAGATCTCAGATAGTGGCTGAAGTAAAGGAAACATGAAAGAGATAAGATTATAAGGAAGAGATAAAGATGCTAAGAAAAATTTGAATAAAATGAATTAAGAAAAATTATAAGTTCAATTAAGAACATAGCTGAAGGAATAATTAAAATGATTCAAAGATGAATCTCGACGAAAATCAGGGGATACCTGATTTAAGCAATAAAGATGACAAGGTAATCTAAAAAGTACAGAAAGAGATCATAATAATATGATCAGGAATGGTAAGATGATCGTACTACGATACGATCACAAGATAAGGGAAGCGAGTAAGGAATAGATTATAAAGCAAGATCATGATTGGATTAAGTGAGAATGTGAAATAACAGAGAGACCTGTTAATGGTCGAAAAGGTATAGCTTGATGCTATAAAGAGATATGGTACTATGAAATAGTACAAGAAGAATTCAGAGAATGATGTGACATGAATGATAGAAAGGTTATGATAAGGGGGTAGAAAGCTTGGGTACGGAATTTCATTTGAGGACTCATGTGGTGACTGAGTTGCACAATCCTTTGTATGGGCGGGGGATTTGTGTTTACTTAGTTACTATGTGATAATCATTGAAATGTTAGAGTCGCGCTAAGAATTTCTGATAGATATATAATATTAAGTTTATGCACGAGTTCTTAAAACTCATGCATATGGTAAGTCCATGACTCATAATTATATGGTATGTTTTGAGCCACTCAGCATATGGATAGTCTTTGACTTGTTCTTAGACTACGTATTGCTAGGACAATCTCTTAAACTCATATTCTTGTGGTAAGTTCCTGGACTCATAATGCGTGGCAAGTTTGATGAACTATACGGGGGTATAGAAAAGTTGGAGTAGATAGAAATTTCGAAATGATAAATGAAAATAGTTCTAGCAATAAATTTATTAATTAAGTGAAGAAGCAGAAGGTGGAATGTTAGAGAATTTAGGATATTCCCACTCTTCTAGCTTTGCTAGACTTCGCAATTTTTTGCCTCAAGTTAATTTGGCACGAATGTGTTTTAAAAATACAAATGAAATTTTTAAACGATTTAAAAAGTGTCTATGCTACTTGTTTCGGCTAGACAAAAATATTTTTACATCAAAATGTATTTCAAAAGAATCATCCACGCACCTTTTAGCCCGGTGCAGATGTGATGAATGACGGAATGCTCAACGTGTTGTTGAGACGGTGCGGTACTATTTCGTTATAAGATGATTCAACACCATAAAGTATGGTTTATGGTGTAGAAATTATTAACGACGAAATTCTCAACGGACTGTCAAGATGATGCGGTAACATGAAGTTATAAATAATTTTGATTTATGAAGGTATGTCAGAACTATAAGTCAATGCCATTTGACTCGACTTGATATTTTGAAAAGTTTTGACATAATGAATGTTTTAAAATTTCTGCGGATTATAAATTGTTAAAAGTGAGTCTATGCTAATTGATCTGGCTAGACAAGCGTTGAAGAAATACAAGTCTAAGCTATTTGATTCAGCTAGACAAATTTTAAATTATATTTATTGAATTCGTATTCTTTGAAAGTTATACCAAACCAAATTATTTTTGAATGAGTTCTAAGGCTGAGATGAACAAAAAGATTAAGAATATTGCAGGTTGATCGAATGGTCACCTGGCATAGCAAGACACAGGCATTGCAGACTGATCATCTGGCGTGCCAATGTATGGTGAAACATCCATCACTTTAATGACAGATTGATCCACTGTCAGGGTTTGCAGTATGAAGTACTCGGGGAGCGAAGTACTGTAAACCGGGATAAATGTTCATTCAGCATATCATGAAAGTTGTCCAAAATAAAATTTTTGAATTCCTTTACTCTTATCAAGATTGGATGGTAGGATGGGGTAGTGAGCGATAACGAAAGTAATAATTGTAAAGTAAAGAAATTATGAAATGTGATGGATTAGAAAATTGCAATGAGCAATGACTATGAGAAAGGAAAAAAATAAATATATGTGGAATAAATGTAAAGAAATTGTGAAGTATGAGTACATAGAAATTTTGAGGACGAAATTTTTTGAAGGAGGGGTGAATGTGACACCCAGGATTTTTGGAATAATCCCAAATAAGGATTATGATGAATTAAGCAAATGTTGGTACTTAAAACCTAGTGTTTAATGATAAATGTACTAAGAAATGAATTATGAAATGTGAAGAAGATTTATATGAATTAAGGAAAGAATGATGAATGTGTAAAGTATCAATAAGGTGGAATAGAGAATACGAAATAAGCGGATTGAGTAAGAGTAAATATGATTAAAGAAAGGAAATTTTTAGAGAATGGGAAATCAAAGAAATTGTGAATTGAGTTAAGAATTGAATATTCTGACAGTTATGACCATTATGGTGTTATTCCTGTAAGTTAAAGAGGTAAAATATAATTATTATGAAATTAGTTGTTATTCACCAAGATAAAGATATTGCAAGGTAATATAAATAAATTACGTATGATTATTACGGCAATTATGATTCCGAGGACGGAATCCTGTTATGGGGGGAAGAATGTAAGGATCCGAATTTTCAGAATTATTTAATAAAATTAAATAATAATTTAATTAACAGAATTATTAAGATTGTTTAAATTATTTATGATATTTTATGCGAATTAAGGTATGTGATGAGATTTAATTAGTAAATTAAATCTGTACAGAGATCATGACGAATTGTGTTAATTTAAAATAATTGAAAAGTAAATAAATTGTTAAAAACAATTTATTAATAATAAAAGAAATTTCATGTAAATGTACAATAAATTGTACAGTTAAATTATTGTGAAAATGCAGAAATTGTGTTTATTTGAGGTTATGTAGTAAAGTGAGATATATAAAATATATATGTATATAGATTTATTTGCATATATATATATATATATATATATATATATATATATATATATATGCATGTTTAATTGATAAATTATCAATTTCATTAATGATGAAAATTAAGGGATTAATAATTAAATTTAATCCAATTTTTAATGAAAAGCGAATAAGGAAGTTAGTAAAATTGTAATTATTAGATTTTATTGTGAAGGAAGTTTAGAAATTAATTGAGGAGAAATGTAATTATATAAATTATATAATAATAAATTATATAATTTATATAAGGAAATTAAAATGTTATATGAAGGAAATTTAATTATATAAATTATATAAGAATAATTATATAATTTATATAAGAAAAATTAAATTAATTAAGGATGGAAGAAAATTTTATAAATTGTATTTGTGGAAAATGGTTAAGTAAAATTTTTGGAACACCCAGATATGTTAAAATTTATCCGATAAGCCGGGTTGTCCGTATTAGAGGTTTTGGATATTAAGTTAAACGAATATTTTAAAGAACGAGGTTAATATAATTGGCCATATAAATTAATAATTGTACTAGAGATGATATTAATTAATTAAATTAATATCATAAGGAGTTAAATAATTATTATTTGATTATTTTATGATCATAGGTTGATCGAGTTAAGGGTTTGAGCTAACAATTTAAATAACTGGACGCCAGGCAAGTTCTTCAGTCCTTTTATGTTAAATGTTGGACTGTTATGATATGTAATTCTTGTTTTAACTGCATACAAATTATGTGCTATGTGATGCGTGACTAATATGACCACAATGTGTGCTTTGTGCAACGATATGAATATATATATGAGATATATGGCTCAAGTAGAAGGACAACACGTAATGCATGACACACACAGGAGCATGTTAAACTATGTGCTACGTGAAGCATAAACTGTTGAACTTGCTGAGCCGTTGTGCTCATTACTTGTTTAATATACATTTTTGCAGGAAAGAAATAAATTTCAAAAACATCAGATGATGTAAAGACGGATTTTCCTAAAAGGTTGTGAATGTGATTATTAAATGTTTGTATTATGATTCAGGGTGGATAATTTGTCAAAGTTATATTTATATGCGGTATGTACAGATAAGTTGGATCCGAATATGACGAGTATAGTTTAAATTGTGAACTGTAATTGTTCAACATGAATATTATGATAGAGACTATTATATATCTGACCATGAATTACGACATAAGAATATTGTATGGATATAAATGACATTAAATGTTGAATGTTAACCTTTATGATACGGGTTACAGAAAGAAAAGAATAAGTAAATGGTGCGATCCAGGGACTAGGATCCAGATGTAAAAATTTAAATATCCAAATATTTTAATACAATGATTGAATTGAGAAAGAAAAAAATTTATACCGAAAATTTGGTAATTGATGACGATAATGTCAAATAATTGAATTAATTAAGATGATGAAAGATTTATTAACGAACCGAAATTTGGACGTTAAGGAAAGAATGAATAATAAATATGGAATTTAAGGTAATAAAGAGGGTCGAATTTCGGGGTCGTTACAGAATCGACTCTTACTTGCACTACTACATTACTATTTTTCCAAAGTAAGATTTTATTTTTGGGTGCTTGGGACATCACACCAAGAATTATGTTCAATCAAGGCATGTTAAAGTTTATATGAAGCATAAACTCCGTATGTGCTATCTATTAGACTTGATGAGCCGGCGTGCTCATTTTTGCGAATAAAACCTTATTTGCATATTAAAGATGAATATTAAGAAGATCATGAACGTAAAGATAAAGCGTAAATTAGGTTTTCATATTTATTACTTGTATTTGTATAAGTCATAATGATTGTTTTAATACGAGCAAACAAACATGTAACCTAATATTAAATGAATGATATAAATTATTATCATCAGAATGTTGTTATATCTTTAAATTGATATAACTTAGAACTGCTAAAACACTATAAATTTGAGTGAGGGTATTGGTAATTGGGACTAATCATGTTATGTCAAAACTCTAAATTTCAGATAAATAGTAAATCATTAATACAATGTTAATATGAACTACTTATCAGGATGAATATGGTAAATAACATTGTGAGTGTTGTAAGAATTCGAGACAGAATCACCAATGAAGAAGACAAATTCTTTGTAAGATTCATCGGTTCCAAGTATAAATGTGTTATTAATATTCTGAATTTTAAATAGATAGGGAATATCGATATAAAGATATATCTCTATGAAGATATGTATTCCAGTGAGGGTGTTGAATAATTTGGTATTCTCTATAAGAAAAGGAATCTTGCCACAGATAAAGATACAAATATTTATCGCAAGATTCTTCTGTTCCAAGAACCAACCTATTATTAATACTGTGAACCTTGGATATATAAAAGCATAGAATGTTTAAGTCTTAAAGTTAAAATTGGACCGTTATATATGGTGTTATCCATTTATACAGATGAACTACAAGTTGATACTTGTAAAGAAATGATGAGATTGAGATGTAAGCTAAGATCCAGGGATAAAATAAAAAGAAATTTGTAATGTATAGTCTAAAGTAAGACTAATTAAACAAATATGATTATGAGATCATTGGTTAAGTTGGATGATGTATGGAGTTTAACGCATAAGGACCGCCATAGCGAGTGCGGGAATTTTTAGAGGCGTTACACCATTCCCCGGCTAGTCTCAGCTACACTCTCATTTTCTGAAAAAACAATGAAACAAAAAAAAAAGTGTGCTCAAATAACACAGTAAAGAATATCATGACTAAGATAATGACGAATAAATTATCATTAGCATTCAATAGTTGAGTTCTTGATAAAATATAATAAATAACAAGTTTTAGATCAATAATAGCAGCGGAATGAGCAATCCATTAGAAAAATCATGTAGCCTATGACGTCCATTAGCTTCTCTTTTTCAGAAAAATATCATCAACTTTTATCATCTGAAATACCACTGGTCATGATCATACCAACAACAATTCTTCTTTACCCCGGACTAAAGAGAACATTCACCACGTGCCCTAAAAGACACACCACCATTATATCATTTTTGTAACACTCCCAAAAATCCTAGCACTCTCTACGGCAGACCTTGTGTATTAAACTTCAAATATTTTCTAACTTAACCAATGATCTCATAATCATATTGGTTGAATTAGTCTATTTTAGACTATACATTAAAATTTTCTCTTAACTTTGTCCCTGGATCTTAACTTGATCTCGGTCTCATTATTTATACAAGTATCAACTTGTATTTCATCCTTATAAATAGATAACATTATATATAAATGTCTAATTTTAACCTTAAAATTTAAATATTCTATAACTTTACATATTCCAAGATTCACGGCATTAAATCATTAGGACGGCTCTTGGGAACAGACAATCTCACAATGAAAGTTTGTATCTTCATCCATGATAAATGTTTGCATTTTTATCCGTGACAAATATTTGTATCTTTATTCGGTACAAAATTCTCTTTTCGTACAGAACATTACCCAATTAGTTAACACCCTCACTCAAAATACCTTTCTTTATAGTGATACCTCTTTATATCAATAATCCTACTTAAATGACATTCAGAATAATAATGACAAGTTATACCTGGGTTCGAGGAACCTAACGATAGATTTGACCAGTCAACATCGGTTAGTCTTGTCTCGCATATACAGTACTCACAAGTCATTTACCAATTCTCATCCAGATAAATAAATCATTATCAATATTATGTTAAGTTTTAATAATTCTAAATTATATCAAAATAAAGACATAACAACATTCTGATGATAATAATTTATATTATTCATTTAATATTTAGTTACATATTTGTTTGTTCGTATTACAACAGTCATTATGACTTATACAAATACAAGTAATAAACATGAAAACCTAATCTATGCTTCATCTTTACGTTCATGATCTTCTTAATGTTCATCTTTAATCTACAAATAAGGTTTTATTTACAAGAATGAGCACGACGGCTCAGCAAGTCTAACATATATTACATACGCAGTTTATAATTTCATATAAACTTTAACATGCCTTGACTTAACATAATTCTACATTTAATATCACATATAACTCACATTCCAACAATTTATATCACATTGACACACAAAGTGTATAAATCATGTTCATAACTCGTAACCATAACACATAATAGTTAGAAGGCTTGCAAACATCAGTTAAAGATTTCACATAACATCTATTACATAACAACATGATATTACACAACTCATTTATCATTTTAACAATACTACACAAGTAGCACATAACAAGAGTTAGAAGACTTACCTTGAAACCGTTTTAAGGTTTGCCAGGAAATCATTAAATGCTTACAAAAAGGGTTACGCATCTCCGAATGTTAGTTTACCCAATTTTACTTTTGAATAAGTCTTTGGATAGATTAACTAGACTATTTTTATTAGTATAATCATTTGGTTAAGTGGCTAACTCAAAATCAAATTTTTAAACACTTGAACCCGAATGGTCCCTTAAAATTTTCAACTTCGACCTCTTTTTCGGTAACTACCATAACTTTGTCATACAAAAATATTTTAAGGTGATTCTTTAGTATAAATTGCTTAGAATTTCATGATCTACAACTTTCCTTTAGGTTTCTAAGGCATATTTGGACTTTAAAATTTTGTATTTTAGTAAAAACAGTCAGTATGCATGCTAGACTTATCTTTCTTTAATCTGATTGGTAAAACATGATACCTCAAGCATTAAATTGCTAAGATAACATGTTCTAACACTCCATAACATAACAATGACAAAATCATAAACCTACTTATATATGATTTATGACTTTTACTCAAGAACACGAAGAACGCGAAGAACACGAAGAACTAAGTTTCATCGTTCTTGGTTTAACTTGCTAAAACATGGCGCCACAAGCATAAATTTGCTAGGTCATCATGTTTCAAAACTTTATTACACTAAATTACAAATCATAAACATACTTATGTAGAAAATTATGACTTTTGCTCAAGAACACACGAAGAACAAAAAATAGTACATGGTAACGACTTATGTTCTTAAGCTTTTGGATTTCATACTTGAAATAATTTGAGCATTATAACTACTTACATATTTGATTATAACACTTTATAATTGACAAAATTTAGTCATTATAACGACTTGTTTACTTGATTATAACAATTTATAATTATTGTTCAAGAACACACGAATAACACAAAAAATGGCAATCGTACATGACTACGACGTACGTTATCGAGCTTTAAACTATGAAATGAAATTCAACATTATAACTACTACAAAATGAAGAAAAGCTCAAGAACACGTGAAGAACACAGAGAAAGACAATCGTACATAGCTACGACATGCATTCTTCACCTTTTAAATTAAAAATTAATTGATCATAAAAATAATTAACGATTTACCTCTCGAAGTGCAAGATTTAACTATTTCTTTGCAACTTAAGATTACTTGAATTATAGCTATTTAAAATATATATAGAGAGTAATTTTGCTCTACAACTGCTTCTTGTATGGTAGGAATTTATGAATGGTGGAGCTTCCTATTTATAGAAAAACATAATTTCGCTAATTACACGTTAAGGGCCTGACATATTACACTTTAGTACCTAAAGTAATTGCACTTTAATTCCTAAACTTTTCTTACTTTTTCTCCACCAAGAGACATCATCTTTGTGCTTCTTTAAGGGTGATGTCATGCTTACATCATGCTTGCATCATCATTTCGTGTGATTGGTCAAAAAATATTCACCTGGATTGCCAGTTTGGTTTCCTTGATTCTGATTGGTCCATTTTGATTTCTAGTTTCTGTAATCATGCCAGTTTTCTCCAGTTTGGTTACTCCAACTTGGTTTTGTCTAGCTTGACTCTGATTGGTGAATAATTAATCATACCTGAATGTAATTGGTCAAAAACTTTTCACCTGGATTCCCAGTTATAATCTAGTTTGTTTTCAACTAACTAATTAAACAGTATAATACATAAGTATTTATACGTATTTCTTCCGTATAATATATCGTATAATACTCGTATTCTACTTGTATTATACCTCGTATGAATCTTGTATTAATCTCGTATAATTCTCATATTATACATTACAGTATACTTTTATTATTCTTCGTATTCCTTCTATATTCGCTACGTATTCATCCCATATACGTGAACAGTAATCTCCGAAAATTATTTTGAGTACAAATTTTATTGGTCATAATGCATCTACTGTCAATAAAAATGCTATTCAGGAATGTGAACTTTCAAAATTCAGAAGAAAGTTTTTAAATGAATAGTGTTTTATGCATTTTTTGAGAAAAAAATGTATTGGTTCAATAGCATTTATACTTCATCTAAACGTTATTTCGTGAAATACGATATGTCAAAATGTCAAAAAGAATAGTAAAAAAGACGACAAACATTTTCGTCTTTTTCACTGAAAATTTTTATTGGTTCCCTAACATCCAAACCTCATATTAACACTATGTTGTGAAATGTAAGAAGTCCTATAGAAGAAAGGAACAGTCAAATGAACGAATAGTATTTTTATACATTTTTCGAGAAAAACTGTTATTGACTATTTCTTGTCTTCATAGCGTGGGAATGATGAATCTTGAAACGGAATGTTAATTTGACCTACACATTTCCCTCGAGTGCTTAGGTTATTTTCTAGGGTTTAGGTTTTAACTTTTTTTCTAATTTAGGTTTTTGCCTTAAATTGACTTCTGATTTTTAATAAGTGTTAAGGTTAACTACTCAAATCAAAACACAAAATCCTACACATAGATAAATCATATAACACATTTAAAAGCTCAATTCAAGCTTTACTATTCACATAACACAAATTAAGTTAAAGATTTTTAACCTCTCAATTGTATACGATCATATTTTTGAGTTGTATATATTCTTTAAGATAACTCAAGGTATGCTTGAGAAATCATTTTCTAGGTTTTGAATAACAATTTTAATTAGATCTTGTCAGATCACTTTTGAAATATTTGGGATATTATAGTTTTTATCCTATCATCTGTATCTTAGGCCACAAATATTCATCAATTATATTATTTTTACACATAGACCAAAGATATTCACAACAACTTAATTCTTGATAATTAGAATAACAGCATAAATATAAATAATGAACTAAAGAAATAGAATAAAAAAAATAAACAATAGCTATCGAAAGTTTACAATTTTACTTGTCTAGAGTCGAATAATGTCCAAATTGCCAACATGATGTGGACTCAAATTCAAGAATGGTATTCAAGATTCATAATTTAAAATAACGGTTGAAGTTCAATAGAAAGGTTCAGCTAAATAGGAAGGTTTACATGAAATGATATTAAATGAAATGCAAACTATTAAGTACGTATAATCATTTTAGGATGTTTTACCGAACAATACTTACTATAATAAGTTTAAGAGTATGAAATAAAATGATATCCCTTACCTTAACTTGTGACTGGATATTAATTTAAATGAAGTTGATCAACCTATATATTTATAATTTAATTAGTAACTACCACAAATAAATTTCATGACGTATACTAATTTGTATAAAATTATCAAAAGTGATTTGATAGAATAAAGTAAAATAACTTCAATATAGTTTTTGAAAGAAATAATATTTCAAAATAAAATATTTCAAATGAAACTTTTCAAAATAAGTCTTCTAAAAGAAGAGTATTATAAAAGAAGATTTATAAATATCGTGTGATGTGTATGGGTGCTTATATAACTTTTATAAAAACTTACTTGAACAAGACTTGTACTCTTACAGATTTTCACAAATACTCACGATAGCTTAAACACACTCATAGAAAACTTACAAAAAATAATATTTAGAGAGTGAAAAAAAGAATAAGAAAGTTATGAAAATTTCTTAAGTTAAGGCATCTATTTATAACCAAAAATCTTATCATAATTCAGCCTAGACCTCTGCCTGAAGCATCATTGTAGACGAAAAATTCTATCAATCCTTATAGTATGGTCAGAACAGAAGCTGAAACAGGACTTTTCTTAAGTTCTAAAAAAAATTTCTCTCATTTCTCGTTCCATACGAATTTTGTGCTTTTCCGAGTCAGTTGAGTTAATGGAGTGGCGATTTAAGAAAATCCTTCTACCAATCTTCAATAATAATCAGCTAGGCCCAGAAAGCTTTGGACTTCAGTTACTACCGTGGGTTGCTCCCAATTTAATATTGCTTCAATCTTTGCAGGGTCAACTCACATACCCTGACTAGAAATCACATACCCAAGGAACATCACTTCTTCAAGCCAGAACTCACACTTCTTTAACTCGGCATACAACTTATTCTCTCGTAGCTTTTGGAGTATCAATATCAAGTGTTGTTCATGATCATCACGACTCTTGGAGTATAAAAAGATATCATCAATAAAGACAACTACAAAATGATCCAAATATTTCTTAAATATCTGGTTCATCATGTCCATAAAAGATGTAGGAGCATTGGCTAGTCCATAAGGCATGATTAAGAACTCATAATGCTCATAGCGAGTTCTGAAAGCAGTATTTAGAATGTCATCAGCTTTAACTTTTAACTGATGATATCTAGAGCGAATATCATATTTTGAAAAATATTGAGCACCCTGCAATTAATCAAACATGTCATCAATTCGAGGTAAGATGTACCTATTTTTTATGGTGACATGATTCAGCTCTCAATAATCAATGCACAATCTCATACTCCCATCCTTCTTCTTGATAAAAAGAACAAGAGCACCCCAAGGCGATGCACTCGGACGTATGAAATCAGTATCCAACAATTCCTGTAGTTGGACTTTTAACTTTTGAAGTTCAATAAGAGTCATTCGGTATGAGACTTTGGAAATAGGCTTAGTATCGAGTTCAAGATTAATACAGAATTCAATTTACAGTTTGGGGGTAAGCCAGGAAGTTTCTCAAGAAAAATATCAAAAAACTCATTAACAATAGGAATATCATTCAAGTTTGTCGAGTTTTTATTCAAATCAATGTCATGAGTTAAAAAGACTTTACATCCGTTTTTTAATAACCGAGTTACTTTATGGCTAAAAATGACAGTTATATATTTCAATAGTTTGGTTGTTTGAATTTGCATGACAGATTAATTAGGAATATAAAAACTAATGATCTTTTAAAAATAATCAATTTTAGCATAATGGTTAGTCAACCAATCAATTCTTAAAATCACATCAAATTCATGCATTTCCAAAGAAATAAGGTTAACAGATAATATGAGGTTGTTGATTTGAACTAAGCAAGATTTATATACAATAAATGTAATGGTCATTTCTCCTAATGGGATTTTAATTGATAAGTTAAAGTCTAAGTTTTCAGAAGTCAAGTTTAAATGTTGAGCACATGTAAGTGAGATAAAAGAGTGGGTAGAGCCAGTATCTAATAGGGCATAGACTTCACAAGAATTTATGAGTAGCTTATCAGTTATCACCTTGTTTGAGTTTCGTGCCCTTTAGGATGTCACAACAAAAGCTCTTCCCTGAATTACAAATTTTTTCTTGTCCATACTAGCGTTTGGAGCCATCATTGCAGCTGGACTTGATTTTGTAACAAGATAAAATCGACCAATATGACCTTCCTTCCCACAACTGTAGCAAAACTTGGACTGTTGAGTACAGTTCAGGCTGATGTGACCCTCCTGACCACATTTGTAGCATCTTACTAGTGATCGATTTTCTCTCCTTAAAACTAGTGTCGGTGCTGGTATTGATGTCGATGTCCTTCCGTAATCATTGTGGAATCTCTTCTTCTTGAAGTTATTCCTACTTGATTCTCCTCTTCTATTATTTGAGCCGGGATTACCACTGAAGTGGTAATTACCTCCTCTATAGTTCTTGTTCCGGTGATTGTTGCCATTATTTCTCTCTCTCTGCTGGTCATTAACTCCTGGTTGTAATATTTTATTTTCTTACTTCACCCTTTGAGCCCTATCTACAATATCTGAATATAAACAAAATTTATGAGAGATGAGGTGTTGGCGAATTTTGGGTCTCAAACCTAACAAGAACATACGACTCATTCGAGCTTCGTCATCCACCAGATGGGTCGCAAATCGGGATAACTCGGTAACTTGGCCTCGTATTGTGAGGCAATCATGTTCCCCTACTTTAGCTTAATAAACTCCACCTCTTTCATGTGACGGATATTTTCTGGAAAGTACTTCTCGTTAAATAACTGTTGAAATTCTGTCCAAGACATCTTGAGTGTTGAATGATGAATACATTTCATTGATTCACACCAGTGATCTGCCTCTCCCGATAATATAAAGGTAGCAAATGGAACCTTTTGATCATCAATGCAACGTAGGACATCAAATATCTTTGTTATCTATTTAAGCCACGCCTTTGCCTTTAGTAGGCCTGGCTTTCCATGAAACTCAGGTGGTCCCAACTCCTTGAATTGTTTGGTAGTGACCATTCGTGCATTGCCAGCATTTTCACCTGTAAGAGCTCCTCTCACCTAATTCTTCATGAAGTGTATTAAATTTCTAAAGAAACCATCATAATTTACATGGTCACCAGCGTTATTTTTCAAAGTTGTAGGAGGATTATTTGTAGCTTCCTGATTCTCAACCACATTTGCCTCGGTCATTAGATAGTTCATTTCCTAATTTTTAGAAGTCATTATTAACCACGGTCACAAAATAAAGTTTAGTTAAACAAACTGACTCGTCACTTCTTGTCCCCACATTCAAACCAGCTCATTGGATAACAAAATTTAATTTAAGTAGGACATACTAGTGACTGATTTTATTCATCTATCTCCTCTTACTTCTACCCTAGATCTTCATTAAAGATCATATAACCTGGCTCTGATACCAAATGTAACGCCCCCAAATCTAGGTCTACACAGCCCAATTTGAGTCACCAAAAATATATAACTATTACAAATTAATACATAGTATAAAAATATAGAGCTCAATAATACACAACTAAGTCTTCACTATTATTACCACTGTTGACGCCAAATTTTGGACGTGGGCCGAAATCACCGGGTTGGCCAACCCAAAACGCGTCATCAATGAAGAGCCCAAATTATGCTGGAATGAAAGATATTTGATCAAGTAAATACTGAAAATAATAACATAATAATTTACGTGGAAGCCCAATATGGAAAAAACCACGAATGATATGCTAGAAATCCACTAGAAATATATTAGAAGTGTTATAACATAATGATTTGTAACGAGACAACAATATTTTTTCATACACGTGGTGTATATTACTACCCTTCGATATTTACCGACGTGTATAAATGGTGCTTGTTGTTCATGTTGTATATTACTATAACTCTGTGTATATCGGTGTGTGCCAGAGTGTGACCAAGATGGAGTATTCTGGTCTAATATTTGGTGTAATGGAGAAGATGATATATTCTCTCTCTTCTCTGTGATGTGTCGTCTCTTTTATATCTCCTCTCTGACTCCTTATATATAAAGCATATAAAGTGATCGTCTCTCTCAATCTAATGTGTCTGTGAAGATATTTCTTGGTAAATGCCCAACCACCCAAAGTCTCATAAAGTAAATTCGTTACTATCTTTCCACTTGCATGACTTTACAAATATATAAATGGTGAGTCATCACTCAAATATTTACACCCCAACATTGCCCCCCACTCTCCTGTTATAAATTTTTTTTAATAGGAGAGTAATACAAAAGGTTTGCTAACCCCTTCAACTGCCAAACCAACCACACAAATTTTCGAACCCACCGAACAAACTGCAAAGTGAACTTGTCGAGCCAAATCAAACTAGTGAACCAAAACTGCTGAACCAATCCAAAAGTGTGGAATCGTCCCAAAACTGTTGAACCGACCTAAACTGCCGAACTCAAACAACTGAACTGAACTCTTTATTGATGACAACGGGCCCATCATACACACTGTCGAACCCCACCACACATATTGTCGAACCTCAAAAAATGTCGAACCCACCAGACCGTCGAACTCAAACAATTGAATTGACCAAACCTAAACTGGGCAAACCATACCAATTGAACCAAAACTAACCGAAGCCGGCCAGACCCAAACTAGTCGAACCATACCGATCGAACCAAAACTGATCGAGCCAAACCGAAGCCAATCGAACCCGAACTGGTCGAACCATACTGATCAAACCAAAACTAATCGAGCCAAACCGACGCCGATCGAACCCAAACTGATCGAGCCAAACCGAAGTCGATCGCATACAAACTGGCCAAACCAAACTGAAGCTTATAGGACCCAAATTGGTCAAACCAAACTAGAGTCGACAAAACCCAAATTGGGCGAACTATACCGATCGGACTAAAACTAATCGAGCCAAACCGAAGTCGATCGAACACAAACTGGCCAAACCAAACTGAAGCTGACAAGACCCAAACTGAAGCCAACCAAACCCAAACTGGGCAAACCATACCGATCAGACCAAAACTAACCGAAGCCGGCCAAACCCAAACTGGCCGATCCATACTGAAGTCAACCAAACCCAAATTGGTCGAACTATACCGATCGGACCAAAACTAATCGAGCCAAACCAAAGCCGATCGAACCCAAACCGATCAAGCCAAACCAAAGCCGATCACACCCAAACTGGGCGAACCAAATTGAAGCCGACCAAAGCCAAACTGAAGCCAAACAAACCCAAACAGGGCGAACCATACCGATCGGACCAGAACTGATCGAGCCAAACTGAAGTCAATCGAACACCAACTGGCCGAACCAAACTGAAGCTGACAAGACCCAAATTGGTCGAACTAAACTGAAGTTGATCAATACCCAAACTGGCCGAACTAAATTGATCCTGACCAACACATCCATGATGCCTTATATAACCCTGAGATTGGTACTAATTATCTGCAATATCACGATCGACACGTCCATGATGCCTCATATAACCCTGAGGCTGGTGTGGACCCCTCGTATCACTTTAACCATCCCGGTCTTGTTATCTCATATAACCCTGAGACTGGTGTAGACCCCTTTGTATCGCCTTGACCGACTTAGTCATGTTGTCTCATATGATCCTGAGACTAGTATTAATTATTTGCAATATCACGACCGATACGTCCATATAGAAAATTAAGAATGACTGTCATTACTGCCCCCAACCAGATTGAAATACACAGGCCTGTCAAATTTCCAAAATAGTGTTCCCATACCCCAAAGGGAAACAAGGGAGGTTGGCCCGACCTTATAACGTAATAATATAATGTGAAACAAATATGTAGTTTGGAAGAGATGTCAGTTTACATCATCATGTCAGTCATCCATCTTCCTACCACATGTATGTATACATTAATGAATGTATGTATGAATGAATGAATGTATGTTGTCCGACCTAATTTCATTGTGCTAGTTTAGGACTGAGCTTCCTTATGTCTCCCCCCATTCTTATATCACCGATATAACGCCACCGACCCCTAGGGGGCTGTTGTCCAGCCTTGCATCTTCAAGAGATACCACCTTATATCTGAGAGAGAGAGAGAGAGAGAGAGAGAGAAACATCACCTTACATCTTCATGTTTCACCATACTTTGATCAAAGCTTCAATAGTAAGTTCTGATAATAATGTCGTGACCCCACCGATTGAAATGATTGAACGTCCTATTGGGTTTTGATTACTTAGAGTGTGACTATACTCCACATAATAATGAGCCTCCACCTTATGCTTTGTCCGTCACCACCATGCTGCTTGTATCACCACCACACCACTGTTCTTACACTGTTGCTTCTTACTATGTAATGCCTCTATACAGGTATTTCGGATTGGTGCTACTGTTATTCGACACGAGTGTCACTGCCATGAAACTACTGTACTAGTATGAAACTGAAAATTGCTTCCTTCTTTTCCTTGTAATTCTGTTTTCTTCCCCAATATTTCCACGGTCGTCGCGTCGCTTCTGATTTTCGGTCGTGCCTTCGCCAAAACTTTTCCTCCTGCTCTACAAGTGTCATTGCACCTCTGCTGCGAAAAGTCTGAAAATATAGCTTCTGTTTAACTCCTTTATTTTGCAATGAGTCTACCCCTTATCTCTCCACTTAGTCATGCTTAATATTTACATATGAGTTACCACTCCAAATATTTACCTCCCAATACTACATTGCCCCCCACTCTCCTGTTATAAAAAATTTAAACAAGAGAATAACAATACAAATTTAACATAAATTTCAATTGCCATGTCGCCAACACTCAACTACCATCTTCGATCCACCACTATTAATTTATTTATACTTGTACACCATCAATTTATCACCTTTTCTCTCTTAACTCTTCAATTGATTCTTCTTGCAACCAAGTACACACTTTCGAGCACCAAACACCAACTGAGCCCAAATTCGGAACACTGAGATGCCGACCCAAACTCAAACTATCGAGCAACCCAATGCCGGTGACTCCAACCAAGCCTCCGCCCCAAGTTAGCCCACTGGCGAGCATTAATAAAGTTGTCGAGGACCAAGCACCAACTGAGCCCAAACGCGAAACACCGAGATGCCGACTTAAACCCAAACTGCCAAGCCACCCACTGTGGGTGACTCCAACCAAGCCTCCACCCCAAGTCATCCCATTACCGAGCATTAATAAAACTGTCGAGGACTAAGCACTAGTACAAACCGCCGAACGGCAGAGCTACCCAAGACACACACATCAGCTTCCTACACCCGCCCTCTCTCATCCTCTCTTACTCTTCCTCCACTAACTCAACCATAAACACCGAATTACTAAGCACCACGACAGACCACCGAGCTCATGATCCCGCCAACCACCGAGCCACCCAAGCACCAAATCGGCTGAGCAAAAATCAAACCAAACACCAATTAACAAGCTGTTGAGCCCTCCCAGCCCCCGAACTAGCCACACTGAAACCAGTTACTGAACCAACAAGTGAGCCACCTAACTACCGAGCAACCAAGCATGACCCAAACAAGAGGGGACCAAGCACCACCAGTCCACCGAGCCACACCCAGGACTAAGAGTGAGCAAAAAACGGTTATTACCGAATAACCGAACATAACCGAATTTTTTTAACCGAATTATTTCGGTTATTCGGTTATTTTCTCTAATTCGATAATAACCGTTTTAATATTTCGGTATTCGGTTATTTATACGGTTATTGATAATTTGGTATTCGGTTAACCGAATAACCGAATAGATTAAAATAAAATAAAATTAAGTCTAGTATTAAATTATTATAGTTATTAATTGTTGTTAATTATTAATTGAAAATTCTAGTATTTGCTAATTTGAAATTAATTTGTTTGTTTGATAAATTGGAAATTCATTTCGGTTATTAACCGAAATAACCGAATTGTATATTCGGTTATTCGGTATTCGGTAATTCGGTTATTTATAAATTCGGTTAGTTGTTCGGATAGTGAAATTTAGAGTATTTCGGTATTCGGTTATATCCGAATAGACTATTCGGTTCGGATATAACCGAATTGCTCACCCCTACCCAGGACACTGCCGAGCTTGTTACCGAAGTGGAGCCACTTGTTGAGGTTGTTGCAAAGATCCATTCAACCACCAACCCAACCGCCGAGCCACACCCAGCCACCAAGCTATACCGAGCCACACCCTAGAACCAAACTGCCAAGTACCATGCATTACCAGTCCACCGAGCCATCCACGGAGCCACCCAACTCGCCAATCCACACACAACCAACAAGCAACCTCCCAAGACCCAACTACCGAGCTACTGCCACTGAACTCATCCCGAAATCTGTCGAGCTCCTGCCAATATGTTAAGCTCGACTACCACACTGTTGGACCATCGAGTCACTGCCAAGCTGCCACAAATAACCAACACGAGACCAAACTCAAACCATCGAACTACCGAATCGCCAAGCCACTACTAAGATGTCAAGCTGCCAGGCCATCCCACCACCGGCCGACTCAAGTTGCACCACCAAACTACCAAGACCTGGGTCGCCAAATCGAGCCCAAGCCGGGACTGTCGAGCTCAACTAAATTTGTCGAGCTGGACCAAAGTTGTCGAGCTCAACTAAATCTGTTATTATCTCTCCACTTGCATGACTTTACAAATATCTAAATGGTGAGTTATCACTCAAATATTTATACTCCAACAACCACACTATTTTATAATATGTTAAGACTACTGTAATTATCACTCGGACATTCACTACATTCCCCAACTAGTTCCAGTTACACTCTCATTTCCTAAAGAACAATGAAATAAAAGAAAAGGTGAGCTCAAATAGCCAATAAAGAATATTATGTCTAAGATAATGATGAATAAATTATTATTAGCCTTCAACAGTTGAGTTCTTGATAGAATATAATAAACAACAAGTTTTAGATCAATAATAGCACTGGAATGAGAAATCCATAAGAATAATCATGTAGACTATAACGTCCACTAGCTTCGTTTTTTTAGAAAAACATAATTAATTTTTATCATCTGAAATATCACTGGTCATGATCATACCAACAACAATTCTTCTTTACTCCAGACCAAAGAGAACATTCATCACATGTCCTAAAAGACACACTACTATTATATCACATTTATCTTATCATCTATACCCCAGGTTACAAATGTCCATCTATTATATTATCTTTACACCCAAACAACTTAATTTTTGATGATTAAAATAACAACAGAGATATAAATGATTAACAGAAGTATTAGAATAATAGGATAAACAAAAGTTTACAATTTTACTTTGTCCAGAGCCAAATAATGTCCAAATTGCAAACATTATGTGAACTCAAATTCAAGATCTATAATTTAAAATATCGGTTGAAGTTCAATAGAAATGTTTAGGTAAATAAAAAGGTTCACGTGAAATGATATTAAATGAAACGCAAATTATTAAGGAATATATAATCATTTCAGGAAGTTTTACCGAACAATACTTACCATAGTGACTTTAAAATTATGAAAGAAAATGATATTCTTTACCTTAACACGTGACTAAATATTGATTTAAATAAAATTGATCAACCTATATATTTCTAATTTAATTAGTAACTACCACAAATAAATTTTATGGTGTATACTAATTCGTATGAAATTATCAAAAGTGATTTGACAGAATAAAATAAAATAACTTCAATATAGTTTTTGAAAGAAAATAATATTTTAAAATAAAATCTTCCAAATGAAGCTTTTTAAAATAAATCTACTAAAGAAAGAGTCTTCTAAAAGAATATTTATAAACACTATGTTATGTGTGTGATTGCTTGTATAACTTTTATAAAAATTTATTTAAACAATACTTGTACTCTTATAGATCTTCACAAATACTCACGATAGCTTAAGCACACTCATAAAAAAACTTACAAAAAGTAATAGTTAGAGAGTGAAAAAAAGAATAAGAAAGAAAGTTTCAAAAAATTTTTAAGTTAATGTCTCTATTTATAGTCCAAAATTTTATCATAATCTAAGATTTTCTAATTTAATTTGAACCGTTCATTTCAAGATAATGTATAATATGTATCACATATTTTATATTTCAAGATTTATTTAATCTAAACCATTCATTCAAATTTCTTTTAATCTATATTGTTCATTTCATATTTTAATAAAACAACTAACTTTATATATATAACAATTAACTTTATATATAAAATAATTAATTTTATATAAATCAATTAACTTTATATATAAAACACTTAACTTTATATATAAAATAATTAACTTTATATAAATCAATTAACTTTATATATAAAATAGTTAACTTTATATAAATCAATTAATTTTATATAAAGTTTATAAAATAAATAACTTTATAAATTCAATTATTCAACAATAATTCACCAATTACTCACAATTATTCATTATTATAACCAATTATTTTAAATATAATGTAGTTGACTTTCTAAGTTAGATACTCACAATACTAACAGAAATAGCAACTAATAATGGAATACAACAGTTAAATCAACATCATAATAGTGATAATAATAATAATACAGGAAAAAAGAGAGCACATTATTGTGTAATGACAATTATTGATTTAGTAATGTGAATTACTGTGCATATTCTACTGCGACAATTATCAGTTCAATAATATGAATTATTGTGCATGTGACAATTATTGGTTCAATAAAGTCAATATTGTACAATAGTCACTTTATCAGTTCAATAATATGAAACATTGTGCCATACCGTGTGTTATTGTGTAATACCGTATGTTATTGTGCAATACCGTATATTATTATGCAATACCGCGTTCTAATATTCCTTTACCACCAGGTATTTTAACAGTTAAAAGTGATAGTACCGTTGATAATTTTTATTTAAAAAGATTACTGTTGTCATTTTCTATATCTGATGATATTTCGTTGTGGAGTCCACTAATATTTGGATATTTTAACGCTGTCATACAAATCGAATATTCTCTAACAAGATAAAATTTGCATAAAATATTTTTAACTTTAACTTTTATTAATTATCAATTTACCGTTTCAGATAATATATATATATATATATATATATATATATATATATATATATATATATATATATATATATATATATATATGAAGAAAAATTAAATTATATTTCATAAAAGTCAGGGTCTTACATCGCGCGCAAAGTCTGTTTCCAGATAAATAATACCTCTTTTATAAAGGTTATTCAACTTAGTCTTATCATAAGAGTCCGCACTAAGGCAATTGCTTTGGATTAGCTTTCAAGAATTTATTTCTATTTGATAAATCATTTAATATATGTCTAGCCGAAACAAATGGTTTAAACCAACTTCTCAAATAGTTTATGATTAACAGAACAATTATGTTTCAATAATTCAATATAGAATAATCTTTTGAATGCACATAAGTGCGATTAATAATATCAACACAGAATAATTTTTAATAATTATTTTGAGTAAAAATTGCACATTATTATAATCAAGTAGGTTAAAGATACTTGCCTGAGTTGTCATTTATAATTAATTTGCAATCATCGACCTTCGGATATCCTATAAATTGATCTACCTGTTAGTCATTATCGAACTCCACATACCAACTTAATTCGACTCACACCTTAGTGTATGTTTATTTCATTTCATTTTTATAGCTGAGATCTAAAAATAAAATAATCTTTATTATTATTTTATTTGTTCATTCGTTATTTATTCATTTATTTTAACTCATCCTCACAATTAAAATCCACAAATAAAATAATCTTTATTACTATTTTATTTGTCTATACTTTATTTATTCACCCATTTTATTTTATCTTCACAGATAAAATAATCTTTATTATTATTTTATTACATTCTCTATTTTATCTTGCTATTATTTATTTAATGTTAATTTTCGAATTTTTGCCGATTTTGATTTTCCTTGTTTTAAAGGATTATAACTTGATCTTCTTACATCCAATTAAATTCAAATTTATTTACAACTAGTTGATTACATGTTTTACCAAGATTTAAGGGTCTCACACCCAATCAAACACATTTATTAGCTAAAACATAGATCAAGTTTCTAGGGTTTATATTAAGACACCATTTACTAGAAAAGTCATTATAAATACATTTTAACTCATTTTTCTTCCATTTAACTTGGATTATCATTGTATCTTTTAGATCTACAACATATATTTCAAAAATCTTACAAATAACATATACATCTTCGTTTAAATTATTCCAAAAATCATGTTACCACTTGATTTAGCCAAGTTACATGTTTATATTCATACATCTTGCATTTTTAAACAACAAAACACATACTAACACATAAACTCCTTCATAAATCTTTCTTTATACCTTTTGGATCCTTCATGATCCCACAATACATAAACCTCACATAGTCAAACATGCACAAGACTATACCATAACATAAAAATTATTAAGTTATGGTTTAAGAAAACTTTTACACCTTAGTGGATTCTTTTTTCTTGTTAGATGGTTGTTGGTTGTGGCTTGTTAGACTTCTCCTAAGGCTCTTTCTTGCTAGACCTTCCTTTCTCCACCAAGAGTTCTCTCACACTTAGGATTTTTCTCTCAAGCTCTTTTTCTTTCTCTCTACACTCTCCTTTCTCTCTACAAAGTAAAGTAACCTAGTTTCTTGATTTAAGGTCCCCTATTCATAGGAGACCTTCATATACACTATACATCTAACAATACATGTATAAGTGTATATTATACACCCATCTTTGCTAGCCTTTATCATTAACTTACAAGGTTAAGTAAAAAGAATTAGTTAACCCCCTTATCTTGTGAAAAAGGAGCATTGCTTGGATATTTTTAGCTATTAATTTAATTATGCACAATTTGCAGACGATTTTTGGGGAATGGGGAAAGGGATGGCTAGCCATTGCTCTTTTTTTCTTTTTCTTTTTTACTTTTTATGTTCTTTTATGTGTGTCTGTGTCTGTGTGTGTGTGTGTGTGTGTGTGTGTTGTATACATGTATATGTATATATCTTCCAACATCTTCTTTATTACACATTGGGCTAAACCTTTTGGCTAAACACTTTAATTTTCATTAGGCTTTTAATACTTTTATTTGGCCAATCCACCTTCCATATAAATATCTGCATTGGACTAATTTAATTTACTTGCAAACCTTAATTACTTGGACTCACATTTAATTCCTCTCGGACTTACGTTTGTTATTATCTTCATAATACATTGGGTCATCATTTATTTAGTCACATTACACACATTGAGCTTATTTTAATTACCCTCGTTGGATTAATTCTTGGACCTAACACTTGGGCTAATCCATTAATTAGATAATCGCATTTCTTATACTTCTCACGAGACTTAGTTTATCAATTAACTTGGGCCTCTTACATTATTACATTCAATATTGGTTAATTCATAACTCAAGCTCTTAAATACTTTATTAATCATTCTCTTCATTTACTTCTTACACACACACACACACACACACACACTATATATATATATATATATATATATATATATATATATATTCACGCATAATTAAGCAAGTCAATTGCACAATGAAAATTTTTAATTCATCTTTATTTCATTAATAATAATGTACATAATTTTCTTGGTTATTACATTCTACCCCTTGTAAAGATTTTGTCCCCTGAATCATTACTGTACAACTAAGCAAAAAGATGTGGATAATTCCCTTTCATTTTATCCTCGAGTTCCTACGTAGCCTCCATGGCGTTATGGTTCCTCCACATTACCTTCACCGAAAATAATATATTATTCCGCAAGATCTGTTCTTTCCTATCAATAATCTGTACTGGAAGTTCTTCATAAGTTAAATTCTTTTCGATTTGTATAGGTTCACAGGCTATCGTGTGCTTATAATATGGCTTGTATGATCGTAAAACTGACACATGAAACACATTATGGATATGTTCCAGTTCAGAAGGTAAATTTCGATCTCGAATTCATTTGAATGAATAACGTGCAAGCATACACGGTCAACAAGTAATAAAGTAAAAGTCGATCTCACAAGGAATTAGTTCTAACGAGTTTCAAATACCGATTCCATCAAGTCAATCTTAATTCAAATAGTTGATTGAATGGAAGAAAGGGAAATGGAAATAACACAACTTAATAATTAAACTAATAAAGCAATAAAGATAGATGAACATATGATTACGTTTTCTCCCAACACTTCATTTAAATCTCCCAACTCTCCCTATTTGGTCTTACGGTCACGATGACTTGTTAACCGAGAATACAATAGTATTTAAATGCCTCTTTTGAAGGACATATAAACATACAAAATCCAAACATATCTCATTCGACAGAATTCAGATAAGGACACCCAAGCTAAGAATTTGACTATATGTCTATGAGAAATAGCAAAAATTCTTACATTGGTTAAGTATATGTCTATCCTACGCACAAATTATGCATACGTTCCTAAGAACACATAGCACAACACATGTTATCACATTCAGGTCACAATGTTATAATTCATTTTTCAATTTCACATAGGTAACCAAATTAACCATTTGGCCAAGCAATTAACATAAAGAACAAAATGTGATAATCTAATTTATATGGTGTTATCCAAGAGACAACAAACCATAGCCAACGAAGCACAAAAATATGCAAAACACAAAACAAACTTCATTTGAACATTTTGTCGAACACTTGGTGTGCACAATGAAATTCTTCTTTCAAAGAACTCACAAATGCAACAACAACAAAATAAGATAGAGAGATTCGATTAAACTACGTACTAGATTTCCAACACAATCAAAGATTCCATGATCAAGCCCAAACAAATGAGTAAAACCACATCAAACATGCATACAACATATACATAGCTAAATGAGATCAAAACAACAATCACAATGGCTAAAACATGTAATGGATTCAATATAACACATAGATATTATATCCATGGATCAATATTCATCCATTCATTGGATTTATATTCCAACTTGTTCCAAAAATAAACCAATATCAATGGAATATGGTGTGTTGTCGCAAGCACCCAAAAATAAAATCTTACTTTGAAAAAATATTAATGTAGTAGTGTGTAAGCAAGAGTCGATCCCACAGAGAATGATTATTTAATTTTATGTTTTCGCAAACAAAAATTGGAGGATTTTTGAATCAAAGAAATAATTTAAATAAAACTAAAATAAATATGAAAGTAATTTATTGAAATAAATGAGAAGAAAAAACCTTGGCTTAAGTCAACATTCACCATCAAGAATTTATAACTGATCACTGACGCAAGAATAACTCAATTCATATTTTAAATATTCAACGTGGAATAATTACTCCCATTCGAATAATTTTTCTATCTCTCCTTAATTTTAGTTAAGCAGAAACATGCGATCTAAGTAACCCTTACTACTAAATAATCTCAGGAAAGCGCTAAAGATTTAACCTAGTAGCAACATAAAGAAATAGAGAAATCGTTGAACTAAATAACACAATCCAAGCATCTGCATTTATTTAGATGAATATTCTTCCTAAGATATAACAATCTTTTGATCTGCAAAATAATTATTAACCTTAGTTGTTTTGCAAATTAAAGAGACCAAACAATTACGGATTTGATATTTAATTTAGCAGTAGATTTTAACAAATAATAAACTAGTATGCATCCTAGCAATCAAACGAATTAATCATAAAATTAAGCACAGAAAAATATTCAATACTCAAAATATAAATTGAACAATTAAAATAAATTAGATCTCACAGTGTATAAATCTTGATGACTTTAATCACTTAAATTAAGAAAAATAATTTAGCTACTCATAATTGTAGAGAGCATCAAAGAATAGAAGAGATAATTTTTCTAATAGAAAAGTTGTTTCTTATATTGTGTGTCAAGCTCTCTATTTATAGGCTCCAAAATCCTCCTAACCTTAGTAGGAAGTACACTTTCCAAACCCTAATAGGATTTAAAATACAAATAAATTAAATATAAAATTTCTAATTATTTTTCCTATTCCAATTTACAATTGGAATTTATTAATTTACTTGCTTGGAAATCACACGACTGGAAAAGAGAAACAAACAAATTTGTCGCGCTGCCACGTGGCAAGACAAGGAGCTGTCAGCTGTCTTTCACGCGTCTTCCTTTTTTTTTCCTTGCGACTTCCCGAGCATTGCGCGCATTCTTATTTTTTAATGCCTACCGCGCATTGCACGATAGTCCTCAGCTATGCGCGCTTTGGCCCAAACGGTGCCGTTCCATTTTCCAGCCAGCTAACCATGTCACACGCATGGCGCGGATCTGCTTCCTAATGAAATTACCAAAATGTCACCGGTCACTTGTTAATTACCACTTTGCCATCCAAGATGTTGTATTTACATTTTTGCCACTAGACTTTTCATTTTCCTGCAAAACAAAATATAAATTAATTAAAAATAAATAAAAATAGTATAAAAATAATAAAAATGCATAAAATTAAATAAATTACCTAAAACACTCAAAAATACTTAAAAACTCACAAATAATTAAGTATAAAATACATAATAAATTAACATAAAATCAACTTATCAAATACCCCCACACTTAACTCTTTGCTTGTCCTCAAGCAAAATAAGAATAAAATTATAAAAATAAAAATAATAACTAAACAACTTACTCGAGCAATAAATCAATATAAATTTTAACATTCGCCTAAAAAAAATTAAATGATAATTCAAAGAAAAATTTTAAAAACATGCAAAATCTAGAATTTTAACATATTTATTAATCTTACTATACTCAAGATCTTTTGTGTGTGTGTGAATCCAAATATATCAAACTAATCAAAACTCAGATAAGTTTAAGTTAGTAATTACATTATAAAAGACATACAACAAAACGCAATATACTTATTTTTCTCATCACTTTCAGTTAATACAAACAAATATATACCAAAAGATCAAAAGACTTTTAATTAATGAAACACACTAGGATTATTAATATCAATTTTAAAATATTTTTCCAATTTTTTTTCCTTTTAATGGGTGCATTTTATGCTCCATCCCATTTTCTTTCTCTTTTTTCTCTTTTTTTTTTTTCAGTGAGTGCATTTTATGCTCCATATCACATTTTCATGTGTTTATGAGTAAGTGCATTTTACGCTCCATCTCAACCCACCACAAGATTTTTCTTTTCAATTTAACAATCCTAGAAAAACTACCTAAATCATCTCTTCTAAATTAGATTTTGCCTTCTATTTCACTTCAAATAATGATCAAATAAGATATAGAGCTCAAAAATATCTTTCATAAGCATTTAACCATATAAACTTTCTCTTAATTAAAACTAACTCAAACAAATGGATATAAGTGCATAAAAATTTAAAGGATCTCAAACAAAGTAAATATCAACAATAGGTCAAAAATTCAGACTAAGCAAAAATGTAACATTTTTCCAAGAGTTATTAAATAAAAATTAAATTTTTTATCATTGGCTAAAAATTTAAAATCCAATTAACTCATTGCTCAAGCTACTCATCCTAAAAATAAAATAAAAAACTACCCCATTTTCGTAGGAAACACAGTTACACTTTAGCATGTGCAACAAGCCTTTAAACCCCAAGGTTATCCCAAGTGGACGAGTTTTGTCTCGTGAGGGTTCGCAGTGAATTTACCCACAAAATTAAAATTTTCAAAATTTTAAAATTTTCTAAAATTTTCAAAATATGACCTAAAAATAACAAAAATACCTTAAAATAACAAAAATCAGAAATTCCTTCCCCCACACTTAAAATTTACATTGTCCCCAATGTAAAGTAAAATGCAAAGAAACAGACAAAAATAACTATAAAAAGAAAAAGAAAAAGAAATGCAAATTTGATTTCTTGAGTTGTCTCCCAAGCAGCGTATTTATTTATTGTCATCGGCTCAACAGCAGGCCAAAGTATTATGTCACTCCTATTTCATAAATTTTGAGTACCACATCCATCACATTATTCTTCATCGGTAGATTCAATCTCCCTTGCATTCGATATGAATGTTCAACTCCATTTTCAGGTAATAAATATTGGAGATCACTATGAAGATTCTTTAAATTTAGAATGGGATCTTGCAAAACAAGAGATAAAAATTTGTTATTATCAAAAATCATTGGCAAAGAATTTAATGGAGCTTCATCATCCTTCAAATCTTGTTTCAACTCAATTGCTTCTTCTTCCTCTAACTCCAAATTATTGGTAATTGCAATCTCTAACTTTTTCTTGTTTATTTCCTCAACAACTTCTGCCACCTTAGGCATGTCATTATAAAAAATAACATCATTTTCTATATTAACATTGTCCGCTTCATTGATGTTATTTGCTTTCTCTTGCTTCGGTGATGGAGGGACTGTCTTTTTTGGATCTCTTATATCATTCTCACTTCTTAACACTTGTACACTTGTATTCTTCATTGGATTATCCATCGTTTGAGAAGGTAATTTTTCAAAATCTTGTTCCTCCAATTGATTGAGTGCGATTGCCATTTGGCCCATTTGTTTTTTCAAATTTTGTATATTTGCCTTGGTTTCATGTTGAAATTGCAAAGTGTTAGTGTTAAATTGTTTAACTATATCCTCTAAAGACATATCAGAATTAAATGATTGACCCTGTTGTTGTTGGGGGTATGAATGCAGGTATTGTTGATAGCTTGGGAAATTCTGATTTGTAGACGGATTCATTAGTGGATTCTCATAGCCAAAATTATGATGATCCCTCCATCCCGAATTATACGCGTTTAAATAGGGATCATATCTCCATTGGGGTTGACCAGGGGTTTAACCACTTCCTATATTGACTTGCTCATAGGACTCCTCTTGAAGAATGGGGCACATATTAGTTGAATGTCCTATTGCTGTACAAATCCTACAAGCTTCAACTGGTTGCGCATTACCTGCAACCATTTGATAAACAAGAGAAGTTAGAGTATCAATTTGTTGCTCAAGAGAATAAATAGTTATCTCATTGGCATAATCATACATGACTTTCATCCTTAACCTACACCACTAAATTAAATTATGAAAAACTAGAAAGAAAAAAAATCTAAGAAAAATTACTAAATTAAATAAATATTTACAAAAGCACAAAATTAAATTAAAATCATTCCCCGACAACGGCGCCAAAATTTGGTGTGTTGTCGCAAGCACCCAACAATAAAATCTTACTTTAAAAAAATATTAATGTAGTAGTGTAAGCAAGAGTCGATCCCACAGAGAATGATTATTTAATTTTATATTTTCGCAAACAAAAATTGGGGGGGTTTTGAATCAAAGAAATAATTTAAATAAAACTAAAATAAATATGCAAGTAATTTATTGAAATAAATGAGAAGAAAAAGCCTTTGTTTAAGTCAACATCCACCATCAAGAATTTATAACTAATTACTGACGCAAGAATAACTCAATTCATATTTTAAATATTCGACGTGGAATAATTATTCCCATTCGAATAATTTTTCTATCTCTCTTTAATTTTACTTAAACAGAAACAAGCGATCTAAGTAACACTTACTACTAAATAATCTCAGACAAGCACTAAAAATTTAACCTAGTAGCAGCATAAATAAATAGAGAAATCATTGAACTAAACAACACAATACAAGCGTCTGCATTTAATTTAGATGAATATTCTTCCTAAGATATAACAATCTTTTGATCTGCAAAATAATTATTAACCTTAGTTGCTTCGCAAATTAAAGTGACCAAACAATTACGGATTTGATATTTAATTTAGCAGTAGATTTCAACGAATAATAAACTAGTATGCATCCTAGCAATCAAACGAATTAATCATAAAATTAAGCACATAAAAATATTTAATACTCAAAATATAAATTGAACAATTAAAATAAATTAGATCTCACAGTGTATAAATCTTGATGACTTCAATCACTTAAACCAAGAAAAATAATTTAGCTACTCATAATTGTAGAGAGCATCAAAGAATAAAAGAGAGAATTTTTCTAATAGAAAAGTTGTTTCTTACATTGTGTCTCAAGCCCTCTATTTATAAGCTCCAAAATCCTCCTAACCCTAGTAAGAAGTACACTTTTCAAACCCTAATAGGATTTAAAATACAAATAAAATAAATATAAAATTTCTAATTATTTTTCATATTCCAATTTGCAATTGGAATTTATTAATTTACTTGCTTGAAAACCACACGGTTGGAAAAGAGAAAGAAACAAATCTGTCGCGCTGCCACGTGGCAAGACAAGGAGCTGTCAGTTGTCTTTCACGCGTCTTCCTTTTTTTTTTTTCTTTCTGGCGAGTTCCCGCGCATTGCGCGCGTTCTTATTTTTTAATGCCTACCGCGCATTGCGCGGTAGTCCTCAGTTGTGCGCGCTATGGCCCAAACGGTGCCAGTCCTCAGTTGTGCGCGCTATGGCCCAAATGGCGCGGATCTGCTTGCTGATGAAATTACCAAAATGCCACCGGTCACTTGTTAATTACCACTTTGCCATCCAAGATGCTGCATTTACAGTTTTTCCACTAGACTTTTCATTTTCCTACAAACCAAAATATAAATTATTTAAAAATAAATAAAAATAATAAAAATAATAATAATGCATAAAATTAAATAAATTACCTAAAACACTCAAAAAAACTTAAAAACTCACAAATAATTAAGTATAAAATACCTAATAAATTAACATAAAATCAACTTATCAGAATACATAAATAAAGGAAGAGAAAAGAAAACTCATAACTCCACTCAATCCATAGCTTCCAATTGATGTTGAATCTCATTCCTAGCAACCATGAAAGGTGTCTTTCATCTTCTCTTAGCCTCAAAAATCGCCTCTAGTGACCTCCCAAGGAAGAAGAAATCAAATTAGATTGTTTAGGTATGTAGTTTTCCTCTTAAAAACTGATTTATGCTCGTAGGAACAGTACACCGCCATGGCGGTCAAAGGTAGCACTGTAACAGTTAAACATTCTACTTACTTTAGGTTTTGTACTGCCACTATGGCGGTGGAAAGCACCACTGTGACGCTCATAGAATCTGCCCAGATATGCTCTATGTTTGGACTGTTGCAGTCTCCTTCAATATTTTGGACATAACTCTCTCATCCGACCTCCGATTAAGATGATTTAAGATATTTTAGAAAGCTGAGAAGTAGATCTACAACTTTCATATTGAGCGAATTGAGAGATACTGTTGAATCAAGGTCCAAATTAAGCTATAAGTGGCTGCTGCGTAAACGGCAAGCTATAAATTCAAATCTGACAACTCTAAGCTTTGATCTACCAAGCCCTTATTCCAAAATCCTACAAAATAAAATAAAAATACATAAAAGCAATACAAAACCACATCATACAACAATAACATATAAATATATAAAAGCATAATAAGAACTTAAACTACATAATAAGAATAAAAGACATAAAACTAGCATAAAACACTTAAACATAATATTAAACATAATTTACGTCAATAATGTAAAAACACATAAAAATCAACTAATAATGCTCAAAAATTCACAAATTATCAAATTCAAGAGTATTCAATAAGTAGATATAAAAACTAATCATTAATATTCCACCTCGCCTATTCTTTTCAGTACCTCGAATGGTTCTATTAACCTAGGGTTTAATTTTTCTTTCTTCCCAAATCTTATTTTTCCTTTCCAGGGTGATATTTTCAAAAATACGAAGCGTACTACCTCAAAATCTCAGTTTTACCGATGCAAATCTGCGTACTTTTTCTACCAAGTTACATGTTTATATTCATACATCTTGCACTTTTAAACAACAAAACACATACTAACACATAAACTCCTTTATAAATCATTATTTATACCCTCGGATCCTTCTTGATCCCATAACACACAAACCTCCCACAACCAAACATGCACAAGATTATACTATAACATAAAAATTATTAAGCTAGGGTTTAAGAAAAAATTTACACCTTAGTGGATTCTTCCTTCTTGTTAGATGGTTGATGATTATGGCTTGTTAGACTCCTCCTAAGGATCCTTCTTGCTAAACCTTCCTTGCTCCACCAAGAGTTCTCTCACACTTAGGATTTTTCTCACAAGCTCTCTTTCTTTCTCTCTACACTCTCCTTTCTTTTTACCAAATGAAGTAATCTTGTTTCTTGAATTAATGTCCCCTATTTATAGGAGGCCTTCATATACACTATACATCTACAAATACATGTATACTGTACATTATACACCCATCTTTGCTAGCCCTCATCATTAGCTTACAAGGTTAAGTAAAAAGAATTACCTAACCCCTTTAATTTGAAAAAAGGAGCATAACTTGGTATTTTTAACTATTAATTTAATTATGCACAATTGGCACATGATTTTTTGTGAATGAGGAGAGGGATTGCCGGCCATTGCTCTCTTTTTCTTTTCTTTTTCTCTTTTATATATATATATATATATATATATATATATATATCCAACATCTTCTTTATTACACATTGGGTTAAACACTTTAATTTCTGTTAAGCTTCTAATTTACTTCTATTGCACCAATCCACCTTCCATATGAATATCCACATTGGGCTAATTTAATTTACTTGTAGGCCTTAATTACTTGGACTCACATTTAATTCCTCTTGTACTTAGGTTTGTTATTATCTTCATAATTTGAGTCATTAATTACATAATCACATTTCTTATACTTCTCATGAGACTTAGTTTATAAATCAACTTGGGCCTCTTAAATTATCACATTAAAGCTTGGTTAATTCATAACTCAAGCTCTTAATCACTTGATTAATCATTCTTTTCATTTCCTTCTTATATATATATATATATATATATATATATATATATATACATATATATATATTCACACATAATTAAGCAAGTTAATTGCATAAAAAAATTAATTCATCTTCATTTCCTTGTTGTGAAGGCTATATTGTCCCTTTTATCTTTATAGATGACTCTAACGGACAAGATCAAGATTGGGTTTGCGAGTCAAGGTCAAATCACCCCTGTTATTGCTTATCAAACCTACAAACTCTACGATTTGAACAAAGTAAACATTGAGCTCACAATCGTAATATTAGTCAGCATATCATTTACTAGCCTCTACTAAACGATTTCAACTTTATGATCCTTCAGTGCTTTCTCTAAGAGATTGGTTTTGTAAAGTGCACTCACTCTACGTCTAACATTTAACTATACAATCTTGTAATTCCTTGTTAGCCTTCTAGCTAAGCGATCTTCCATACTCTAAGATATCATAATTTTCTTGTGCAACTTATAACAAAATAATTTTGACAAAGTCTCAATTAAACAATCCTGAGGTTATATCTCGGTGAACTCCCTATATATAGCTTTATGATCGAGGATCTACCTAACAATTTAGATCCATAACTAAGTCCTTATACTTCAAATTTCAATTAAGGACTGCACAAAAGCTATCTTTTACCCATATACATTAACGTCATCATCTAATCAAATAGAGGTAACCAAAAATGTAATACTATTACACACACACACACACACACACACACACACACACACACACACACACACACACACATATATACATATATGTGTGTGTGTGTGTGTGTGTGTGTGTGTACATACATATGTGATGTGATAAAAAATAGTAACTGCAAGTGCACAACATCAAATTGAAGAACGGGCAAGTACAGGTCGAACCACACAGACTAAATTAATTTTAATGTTCCCTTAATTTATATTCCAATCAAATTAGAAATAAAAAGTTGTGGAGATGATTAATTAACTAAATAATGCAAATTAAAAATTAATAACAAAAATTAATTTTGAGAAAAACTACTTAGGAATCCGAATCCATTAAATACTAACATAATAATTAAATTATTCCTTTCCTAAATTAATTTCAAATTATTTTTCCTTCCCTTTAAAAATAGTGATTCATATAATTAATATGAGCAAGTATAGATTATGAAAATTTAAGGATTAACTATAACTCATCAAAACTTCATTGAGCAAGCATGAATTATGAAAAACTCATATCTTAACAATAACCTATCAAAACCTCGCAATTAATTTAGAACCAAAACGAATTATGCGCGAAGGTAAAATTAAAGAAATAAACAATTCGACATTAATATCGGAACGAAAAGAATATAATAATTAATATGCAATATTTAATTTCATCTTCATCTTAGATATTAAATTTAGCTAGACATGATAATTAAAATAAAAACAAAATTAAAAACTACTATTATTAATTGCATGAAATAAAATAAATCTAATAGAATAATAATAAAATATAACTTTTATTAAACTAATAAATAAATGTTGCAATCAATGATATTATGATAACAATACTCCCTGACTACTTCCTAAAACACAAGCTACTGCGGAACATGAAAAGGAAGAAAAAAACTTGTTGCTTTACTACTCCAAGCTGCCGACGCTAGAGAAGAAAAAGAAAAATAAATTATGACCCCCCTTTTCTCTAAAATAAGACTTCTATTTATAGCAAAAATAAACTAAATCCTAATCTAATTTCCTTGTTGACTTCAACTTGTACATCAGTTATCTTCAAAAAATCCTTTCCTTTCACACCTCTTAATTGTAGTCCAAATAAAAATCAACTAGGAAGCTTTTAGAAATCCTTTTTCAACTCAACTTTATTTATTTCTTTATTTCCTACAAAACAAAATAAAACTAATTAATTAAATAAAATAAACAAATAAAATAATAAATATGGGAATATAAAATATACAAAATTACGTGACTATCAAATACCCCCATACCTAGCTTTTACTCGTCCTCGAGTGAAATAAAAAGAAAATAAAAATTAAACTACCCCATTTTCGTAGGAAACACGATTGCACTTAGCATGTGCAACAAGCCTTTAAACCCCAAGGTTAACCCAAGTGGACGAGTTGTGTCTCGTGAGGGTTTGAAGTGAATATACCCACAAAATTCAAAATAAAATAAAAATCTTTTTGAGTTTAACCAATTATGAAATCGAAAGAGAACTTCTAAGTATCCATGGGCATTACACATAAATAAGATCAAATTCAAAATCACACTTTTACCTTATCAAAAATGTTCCATCTTCATTCTAAATACCATCCTTCATAAAATTTATTCTATGTGATGCATGCATGTGTATGTGATGTAACTCTTAGTAGGGACTTTTACCGTGAAAATCAAGCAAACTCAATTTTTTCTTTTCTATTTTTTTTTTCATAATTGACTAGTACAATGTCTATTTTTCTTAGGCTTTTCAGAGTTATCCATGTAACGAGCGTTTGATCAATGACTCCCAAACCAGTTGGTTTTAGGGTATTAGGTGTAAAGACACCCCTAAGGGCTTACTAACTCGAGCAACAAAGGCCACAAAAATCAGACTAGTCAAACTGCTTATATCCATCATACTTTTCAGCTTGATTTTTCTTTTATTCAATGGATATTGAAGCAATATTTATTATTTTTCCAATTTTTTTTCTCTTACAACGAGTGCGTTTTACGCTCCATCTCGTTGATTCTTTTTCTTATTTTTATTTACCACGAGTGCGTTTTACGCTCCATCTCGCTACATTATTATTTTTTCCTACTAATTTTTTTTCTTGAAATTACTTGACTCATAGTTTATACCCCACAACCAAGAATTAGTATGAACGTGAAGTGTAAAAATGCATATGAATTCTAATTTTATTCAAGATGACATTTCAAACTAGGACTTTGTATCTTATCAAAGGTTCAAGCATTCTAAATCTTTTAATCCTACTCAAAAAAATTTTACTCCACAGACACTTATTAGAATTAATCCAATTCATAAAAAGTCAAACAAATTTTTTCATTTTTTTCAATTTTTTTATTTTTATTTTTTAAAGAAACTTTTTGAAATAAAAAGAAAAGAAAAGAAAAAAATAAAATAAAATAAAATAAAATGCTAATATAAAAAAAAATGCAATAGATAAATAAAAATGTTAAATTCCCCTCATACCTAAATCATGCATTGTCCTCAATGTATGCAAATTAATAATAGAGAATAAAGAAATACAAGAATTGTACCTCGTATGGTGGGTAGGAACGGGACGGAAAGAAAAATATATACAAAACTTACAATTACAAGTGCAGTTTCAGTTATTCGGAATAGTGTGGGTCAACAAGGTCCACCACCTCCTCTGTTTCAGTCGGCATTTCTAAAAAAAATTTAAGTCGTTGACCATTAACTTTGAAAATTTCACCACTTTTTGGGTTTTCAATATCAACTGCCCCATGAGGGTAAACTACCTTTACTACAAAAGGTTCATCCCATCTAGAACGCAATTTGCCAGGAAATAGATGTAGCCTAGAGTTATACAAGAAAACTTTTTGACCAGGTGAAAATGATTTTCGCAAAATTGATTTATCATGAAACACTTTTGTTCTTTCTTTGTAAATTTTAGCATTTTCGTAAGCATCATTCCTAATCTCGTCCAACTCATTCAATTGCAATTGTCTATGACTCCCACAAGTGGACATATCAAAATTTAACTGTTTTATGGCCCATAAAGCACGATGTTCAAGTTCTACAGGTAAGTGACAAGCTTTTCCAAACACAAGCCTATATGGTGACATTCCTAAGTTAATCTTAAAGGCAATACGGTAAGCCCACAATGCATCTAACAATTTAAGAGACCAGTCTTTTCTATTAGAACTCACTGTTTTTTCCAGGATTTGTTTAATTTACCTATTCGAGACTTCTACTTGACCACTTGTCTGAGGGCGATATGATGTGGCAAGCTTGTGGGTGATGGAATATTTTTTTCAACAAGGATTCAAAAGGCTGATTGCGAAAATATTTTCCTTGATCACTGATTATAGCCCTAGGGGTACCAAAGCGAGAAAAAATATTATCTTTCAGAAATTTGACAACAACCTTATTGTCATTGGTCTTGGTTGGTATAGCTTGTACCCACTTAGACACGTAATCAACCGCAAGTAAAATGTACAGATTTCCAAAAGAATTTGGGAATGGACCTATGAAATCTATCCCCCACACATCAAACAACTCAATGACTAGAATGGGTTACATTGGCATCATATTCCTCCTAGTGATCCTTCCTAAATGTTAACACCTATTGCAATGGGCACAAAATTCTGTGACATCTTTAAATAGACTAGGCCAAAAAAAACCACACTGGAGAACTTTGGCAGACGTCTTTTTACCTCCAAAATGTCCTCCACAAGCTTGGTCATGACAAAATGATAGGACACTCCTAAACTCATGGTCGGGTACACATCTCCTAATGATTTGATCAGGGCAATATTTAAACAAATATGGGTCATCCCAATAAAAATATTTGACTTGTGAAAGAAATTTTGATCGGTCTTGTTTGGACCAATGGGAAGGAATGTCACTAGTAACTAGGTAGTTCACAATATCAGCAAACCAAGGTGTAATGGATATGGAGAAAAGTCGCTCATCTGGGAAAGAATCATTTAAAGGCAGTTCAGAATTAGACTCCACAACTAAACGAGACAAATGATCAGCTGCTACATTTTCAGACCATTTTTTTATCCCTTATTTCTAGGTCATATTCTTGGAGCAATAAGACCCATCGAATTAATCGGGCTTTGGAGCCTTTTTTGGAGAGAAGGTGTCTAAGGGCTGCATGGTCAGTGTAAACGATGATTTTAGACCCAATAAGATAAGATCGAAACTTTTCTAGGGCAAAAACTACAGCTAGAAGTTCTTTTTCAGTAGTTAAATAATTCAATTGTGCATTATTCAAAGTCCTACTAGCATAGTATATAACATGAGGAATCTTATTAATTCGTTGCCCTAGAACAGCACCAACTGCATAGTCAGATGCATCACACATTAACTCAAATGGTTGATTCCAATCGGGTGATTTGATGATAGGAGCTGAGGTCAACTCCTTTTTAAGTTGTTTGAATGATTGGAAAAATTTGTCATTAAATTCAAATTTTGCATCTTTACTTAGAAGATTGGTTAAGGGTCTTGTTTTCTTACTGAAATCTTTGATGAATCGCCTATAAAAGCCTGCATGTCCTAGGAATGAACGAATTTCTTTGACTGTCCGAGGTGGTGGGAGATTGGCAATGAGGTCAATTTTGGCTTTATCTACTTCAATTCCCTTTTCAGATATGATATGACCAAGAACAATTCCCTTTTTAACCATGAAATGACATTTTTCTCAATTTAAGATTAAGTTAGTGTCCTTACATCTCCTTAAAACTAAGCCGAGGTAATGAAGACACTCAGGAAATGTAGACCCAAATATGGAACAATCATCTATAAAAATCTCTAGGAATTTGTCTATCATGTCAGAAAAAATGCTCATCATGCATCTTTGAAAGGTGGAAGGGGCAATACATAGCCCAAAAGGTAGACGACGATATGCGAAAGTTCCATAAGGACAAGTGAATGTGGTCTTTTCTTGGTCTTCTGGGGCTATGGGAATTTGAAAGTAACCCAAGTATCCATCAAGGAAACAATAGTAAGCATGGCCAGCTAACCTTTCTAGGATTTGGTATATGAAGGGTAAAGGAAAATGATCCTTCCTTGTGGCCTCATTGAGTTTTCTATAGTCTACGCAAACCCTCCAACCAGATTGGACACGAGTGGGAACTAACTCATTATCGTTATTTTGAACCACAGTTAAGCCAGACTTTTTAGGCACCACCTGAACAGGACTTACCCAAGAGCTATCAGAAATGGGATAGATGATCCCATTATCTAGACATTTAAGAATTTCCTTCCTAACAACCTCTTTTAAAACTGGGTTCAACCGCCTCTGTGGGTCTCTCACGGATTTAGCATCATCTATTAAATGGATCATATGTTGGACAATGGCAGGACTGATCCCCTTAATATCTGTTATGCTCCATCCTATGACTTCTTTGTTCTGTCTAAGGATGGTCAATAATTCTTCCTTTTGTGTGTTTGTTAAATCGGACGCAATAATCACAGGAAGAGTTTTGGAAGGACCTAAATAGGCATATTTAAGATCATCAAGAAGAGGTTTGAGTTCTAACTCTGGTGGACTCGATTCTGAAGATTGTAAAGTTGGCTCGATCACAGGTTCCCATTTAGAATACATTGATGTAGAGGGCTCTAACATTTCATTCACCTCATGTACATATTCTGTATCATCCCAATTTTGACCAAAGTGATTTAAACAAAAGGGAAGAATTTCATCTTCCCCATTAAGTTCATTTTCAGACATTTCTTGAATCATGTTTGTTTCAACGGGTTGGTCAGAAAAATCACTAGGTTGTTTTCCCACATTGAACACATTTAAATCAATTGTCATGTTTCCAAATGTCAATTTCATTAGTCCATTTCTACAATTGATTAACACATTAGAGGTTGCTAAAAATGGTCTACCTAAAATGACAGGAATTTGACCGTTGGGATTGACAACAGGTTGGGTTTCAAGAACAACAAAATCGACAAGGAACACAAAATCGCCAACCTTAATGAGTACATCTTCAACTATTCCCTTTGGCACTTTGATAGAATGGTCAGCTAGCTGGAGTGTGACTCTTGTCTTTTTCAACTCCCTAAGCCCAAGGTTTGGTACACAGAAAATGGTAGAAGGTTAACACTCGCTCCTAAATCAAGCAAAGCTTTTTCAATTAAGGTGTCTCCTATGATGCATGAAATAGTAGGACAACCGGGGTCTTTATACTTCACAGGGACTTGGCATGACAGGATAGAACTAACATGGGCTGTTAGAAAAGCTTTCTTAGGAACATGAGTGGTTTTTTTGTGTGTACAAATCTTTTAGACATTTAGCATATGAGGGAACTTGTTGAATGACATCTAGAAAAGGGATATTAATTTTCACTTGTTTGAACACTTCTAGAATTTTGTCTAATTGGGTTGACTGCTTGTTTGAAATTAGTCTATGGGGGAATGGGGCTTTTGGTTTAAAGACTTTTTCATTATATTCCGAAGATATGGTTTTCTCATTTTTTAACAATTGTTTGTTAAATGGGCCTACTGACTCAGAAGTGGTGGGCTTTTCAGGCTAGGCTGACTGTGAAGATAGATTATTAGATTTATCAATTAAATTTTCCTCTTCTTCATTCTCAATATCAGCATGATTGTTAAAATGATTTCCAGACCTTAAAGAGATTACAGAATTCACATGATTGACTTGGTTGTGGTTGTTTTCAAGTGAATTAGCATGATAAGGTTTTTGATTAGGGACTGGAAATTTCGGGTTGGTCTCGGGTTGGTTAGGAAACTTTCCCTTTTCTCTTTCACTAACTATAGTGGCCAATTGACTCATTTGAATCTCTAATCGAGATATGGCTTGGTAACTGTTTTGCATGAAATTAGTTTGAGAGTTCATTAAAGTTTCCTGAGATTTCATTAAAGATTTCATATTTTTCTCTAAATTGCTAAGTCTCTTTTCACTTTCATTAGGGAAACCTGGTGGACATTGAGTTGCTGAATTTGAATTTTGGTACGGACCAAGATTCGACTTTTGATAGGGTTGAAAAGTTTGATTTTGAGACCGATTAACCTGATTTGAAGAGTTATTTGGGTATGATCCTTGGTTCCATGCAAAATTAGGATGATTTCTCCAACCTGGATTATAAGTGAGTGCAAATGGGTCGTTCCTAGGTCTTTGAGACATTACATTGACTTGGTCAAATTCTTCAAGTTGGTTTACATGTGATGTATCCCTAGTTTCTAACGCTTCAAGTCTTTTAAGTACACTCGCCAACTTAGCTTCGGTAGCAATTGAATTATCAATTGTATGAACACCCCTAAATGAGCTAGATTTATCGGTCTTTCGGGTGATTTCCCATTGTATGATTTTTTCTGCTAAGTCTTCTAAAAATTCCCAAGCCCTTTCCTCATCATTTTTTAGAAAATCTCCTTGACACATTGACTCTAACATCGTTTTAGTGGAAAAATCTAAACCTTCGTAAGCAATTTGACACAATCTCCATTTTTCAATTCCATGGTGTGGACACTGGGATAACAAATTTTTAAATCTATCAAAATATTTTCAAAACGACTCGTTTTCAAATTGGTAAAATTGATGAATTGCAGTCCTAATCTCGAAAGTTTTGTGATTTGGAAAGTATTTATTTAGAAATGTAACAACAAATCTCTTCCAGGTTGTTATGGAATTATTCGCTAGGATATATAACCACTTTTTAGCATTATCTTTTAAAGCAAATGTGATAAATCTTAGCCTAATCGAGTCTTCAGACAATTGTTGAATTTTCATTAAAGCACAGACTTCCTCAAATTCCCGAATGAATAAATATGGATCTTCTATTCCAGTAAACCTAAGTAACATATTTATAAAGTGCGGTTTTAGTTCAAAATTATTAACATTTACTGGTGGTAGACTGATGCATGAAGGGTGGGCAGAGCGAGAATGATAACATCGATCCTTTAAAGAAACAGTTTGTGCAACTTCTATGTTTGTAGAAGTGATATCTTTTAAAGTGAAATCTGAAAAATCAATTCTTCTCACTAACCGAAATGTTTTATCCCTAACCCACACTTTTTGCATATACTACTTAGCAGATAAGCACATAAACAAATAAGCACACAAAGATGAATAAGGAAAATAAAATAAAATAAAAACTACTTCTAAGGTCAACCTAAATAAAATTTAGACAGCTCCTAACTGTTCCAAGTTACTCTTTAAGGTCCACCAAATTCAAAATTAATCACACCACTAGTCAGGTAAGTGTAAGAACGGCGGGAGTCTCTCCGTGGGTACGGTGACTAATTAAATAACTGTGCGTTCTTTAGGCGTTTACCTTTTGAACCACTTGCCTAGACACCAGTAATATGATTAATTAGGAATTCAGACTTCTCTCAGAATTCCTTGTCCTAATTGAGCTCGAGAGTCTTAGGGGCCAACGTCTACTTGATTTTATTAAGTCGGTTATGCAAAGTTAGGTTGTTTGTGGGTCAAGGAAGGGTGATGAAATCCTCACCTTATCTTGTTAAGGTTTGCGCCCTTAAAGTTAAATTAAAAATAAGAATAAACAAATAAAATAAAACTGTAAACAAATAAAATGTCTTAAAACTATGTGAATTACGAAAGAATGAGAAATTTAACGTACCTTAATCCGCCAGCAATCACCACGGTTTATATTTAACAAAAATAAAATAAAATAAAATAAAAATAAAAACCTAAGCAGGATGTGCTCTACGTGAGTGAATGCATGAATGCGGCAATTAGTTTTTAAACTAAAAATAATAAACTAAACTACTATTTTTTTTTTGTTTTTTTTTTATTTTATATAAAAAATTAATTAAAAAATAAGAAAAATTATGGAGATACGAAGTACCAAGAAAGCGCAGCAACAAAATATCTATGTTTTTTTCTCCTTTGATCCGCTTCGGTAATCCTGAAAAATAAAAATAAAAAATATTAGTGGTAAAAACTAATTCGAAGAAATAAAAGTTAAGGAATAGGAAATTAAATCTAGTCCCCGGCAACGGCGCCAAAAACTTGATGTGATAAAAAATAGTAACTGCAAGTGCACAACATCAAATTGAAGAACGGGCAAGTACAGGTCGAACCACACAGACTAAATTAATTTTAATGTTCCCTTAATTTATATTCCAATCAAATTAGAAATAAAAAGTGGTGGAGATGATTAATTAACTAAATAATGCAAATTAAAAATTAATAACAAAAATTAATTTTGAGAAAAATTACTTAGGAATCCGAATCCATTAAATACTAACATAATAATTAAATTATTCCTTTCCTAAATTAATTTCAAATTATTTTTCCTTCCCTTTAAAAATAGTGATTCATATAATTAATATGGGCAAGTATAGATTATGAAAATTTAAGGATTAACTATAACTCATCAAAACTTCATTGAGCAAGCATGAATTATGAAAAACTCATATCTTAACAATAACCTATCAAAACCTCGCAATTAATTTAGAACCAAAACGAATTATGCGCGAAGGTAAAATTAAAGAAATAAACAATTAGACATTAATATCGGAACGAAAAGAATATAATAATTAATATGCAATATTTAATTTCATCTTCATCCTAGATATTAAATTTAGCTAGACATGATAATTAAAATAAAAACAAAATTAAAAACTACTATTATTAATTGCATGAAATAAAATAAATCTAATAGAATAATAATAAAATATAACTTTTATTAAACTAATAAATAATTGTTGCAATCAATGATATTATGATAACAATACTCCCTGACTACTTCTTAAAACACAAGCTACTGCGGAACATGAAAAGGAAGAAAAAAACTTGTTGCTTTACTACTCCAAGCTGCCGACGCTAGAGAAGAAAAAGAAAAATAAATTATGACCCCCCTTTTCTCTAAAATAAGACTTCTATTTATAGAGAAAATAAACTAAACCCTAATCTAATTTCCTTGTTGACTTCAACTTGTACATGAGTTATCTTCAAAGAATCCTTTCCTTGCACACCTCTTAATTGTAGTCCAAATAAAAATCAACTAGGAAGCTTTTAGAAATCCTTTTTCAACTCAACTTTATTTATTTCTTTATTTCCTACAAAACAAAATAAAACTAATCAATTAAATAAAATAAACAAATAAAATAATAAACATGGGAATATAAAATATACAAAATTACGTGACTATCAGTATGTATATATATATATGCTTATGTAAAATATTAAATAATAATAGTAATAAAATGGCTACATAATTAGATATTATTGATAATAAGAATATAAATTATAGTAGAAAATTAAGTAAATCAATAACTATATGAAAATAGGAGATGATATTAAGAATATTATTATGGTAGCGACAAATATAAATGAAAACAGTTCAAAAGTTAAATGAAAGATAGAATGAATATTTTCTATGACAATTTATAATTTTATTTTTTGTGATTTATATAATAATTTTTTTTAAAAAAAATTGGGTTGTAAGATTGAAAAAGATTCTTTTTATGCATATGTGTGTGTGTGTGTGTGACGCCTCTAAATTTGGGTCTGGACAACCTAATTTGAGTCGTCAAAATACAAACAACATAATTATTACAATACAGTGTAAAACACAACAATATATACACTAAGTCTTCACTATAATTATAGGCACACTACTTTACAACTTGGTTGAAGACTACTACTACAGATACTAATTCAGACCATAACTCCATTCCCCTCTTCTCCCCGCTAGCCCTAGCTATACTTTCATTTTCTGAAAGAAATTATGAAACAAAAGGGTGAACTCAAATAGTCCAATAAAAAATATCATAACTAAGATAATGATGAATAAATTATCTTTAACCTTCAATAGTGATAAATTAAAGATTCAGAAAATGATAAACAACATAAGTTTTCAACAATAATTACGATAAAATGAGCAATCCATTAGAAGAGTCAAATAGACCATAAGGTCTACTATCTTCTCTAATTTAAAATTTCACCATTAAAATTTCATCAACTATAACACCAATGGTCATGATCATACCAATCAATAGTTCCTCTTTAAACCTAGGCCAAATAGAACTTTCACCTCGTATCCTTACCATATAGGCTAAAGACACTCAACAATCATATTATCTTTGCACCCAAGCCAAAGATATTCACAACAACTTAAGTCCTAATGATTAGTACAAATAACAATGATATAAAGGATGGACAAAAATAATAAGAATAGTAAAATAAAAATAAACATTAGAGATTTGCAATTTAATTTGTCCACAATCTAATAAATGTTCAAATTATCAACACGATGTCTAGAATATCGATTCAAGTTTAAGGTTTATAGTTTAAATATAATGGTTTAAATTCAATAGGAATGTTCGAGTGAAATGATATCAGATGAAGTACAAACTATTAAGAAAATTCTAATCATTTTAGGAATTTTTACCGTTTAATGTTAAGTGTTATAGAAATGAACAATATTTTCTTACCATAACAAGTTTAAATTTAGGAGTATGAAAAAAAATGATATCCCTTACCTTAGAAGGTGACTAGATACTGCTTTTTTATAGTTGATCAACCTATATGTATATTTATAATTTAATTAATAAGTACCATATATAAGTTTTATGGTGAACATTAACTTATATATTATGAAATCGTCAAAAATGACTTGATAATATAAATTTGTGTAATGTATAAAATAGAGTAGAATAAACTTCAAAATAGTTTTTGAAAGAATAAAATAATATTTCAAGAAAAAAAATCAGATGAAACTTTTCAAAATGAATCTTCTAAAGGAAGAGTCTTCTAAAGAAAGAGTTGTAAATACCATGTGATATGTACGGGTGTTTGTTCAACTTTTATAATAAAAAAAACTCACCTGAATAATTCTTACACTCGTACTAATATTCACTAATACTTAAGATAGCCATAGCACACTTAGAGAGACACTTACACTAAATAATTTTTAGAGAGTAGAAGGAAGGATAAGTAAGAAAGTTATAAAACTCCTTATGTTAAGCCTCCTATTTATAGCCAAAACTTAACTAACATCTACACACTTTTTATATTTCAAGATTATCTTTAATCTACATCATTCATCAACTAACCACACGTATCATATTTCAAGATTATCTTTAATCTATGTCATTCATCAACTAGCCATATGTTTCACTTAATGTATTAATACCACATATATCTAAGTATATAGTGCTCTTCAAATAATGAGTTTGCCTAACTATTTAATACATGTAACTTTTAATTATGTAACTTTCCATTACTACCATTGCTGCTGTGACAATTATTGGTTCAATAATGTGAAATATTATGTGTTTACTACTGTGGTAATTATTAGTTCAATAATATGAAATATTGTACATTTGCTACTGTGGTAATTATTAGTTCGATAATATGAAATACCGTGCATTTGCTACTGTGACAATTATTAGTTCAATAATTTGAAATAATATGCATTTGCTATTATGACAATTATTGGTTCAATAATATTAAATACCATAGAATATCGTGTGTTACCGTGGAATACCGCGAGCTCTTGTTCCTTTATCGTCGGGTATTTTAACAGTTAAAATAACAATTCCGTTGATAATTTTTTTAAAGGGTTATTTCTGTCATTTTTTTATCTGATAATTATTTTGTTGTGGAGCCCCACCAATAATTGATTATTTCGGATCCATTGTACCTCCCCTTTTTATGAATTTTCATCCCTGAAATTAACATACATAGTATTTTAAAAAGGTAAACATACTTAACTTTCATTTCAAATTCTAACTCCCAGGTCATTTCCTTTGTATCTTGGTTTCTCCATAGAACTTTGACTTGAGATTTCTCCATATAACCTTTAAATGTATGATTTGCTCTTTTTTATCTAAGATCTTGATATGTACCTCCTCATACATTAAATCATCTATTATCTCATCTGGCTTCAACTCAATGATGTGGTTTGGGTCCTTCACATATTTACGTAACATGGATATATGAAAAATATTATGAATGCATGACATATTTGGCAGTAGAGCTAGTTTGTAGGCCACAGTTTCCACTAAGTCAAGGATTTCAAATGGGGCAATAAATCGAGAGTTAAGCTTTCCTCTCTTTTTAAATCTCATAACTCCTTACTATAGAGCAACATTTAAAAATACATGGTCTCCGATATTGAATCCCTTCGATAAATATCAACATAACTATTTTGTCGTCCTTGTGCTACTTGTATTCGTTATTGGATTATTTGGATCTTTTCTATAGTCATTTATTCTAACTTTGGTCCCAATAATTTTGTTTCTTCTACCTCATTCCAGCATACTAAAGAGCGACAATTTTGTCCATACAAGCTTCAAATTGAGCCATGTATATACTTGCTTGATAACTATTATTGTAGAAAAATTCAACCAGTGGTAAGTATTTGTCCCAACTTCTCTTGAAGTCTAGTATACAAAGTCATAATAGATCTTCAAGAGTCTAAATCGCCATTTTCGACTGCCCATTCATCTGGGGATGATATGAAGAACTGAATAGTAGCTTAGTAACCATAACTTTTTGTAAGTTGATCCAAAATTGTGAAGTGAATCTAAGGTCTCAGTCAGAAACTATAGATACTAACATGCCATGTAATCTTATAATCTAATTTATGTACATACTAGTAAGACGTTCAAATGAATAGTTTTCTCATATGGGCAAGAAATGAGTAGACTTGGTTAATTTATCTGCAATGACCCAAATTACATCCAAGTCTTGGGAAACTTTGAAAAGACCTATCACAAAATCCATATTGATGTGCTCCCACTTCCATTCTAGAACCTTAAGTGATTGTAATGGACATTTTGGTACTTGATGTTCTGCTTTAACACGTTGACATGATAACACCCTGAGATAAACTATGTGATCTCCCTCTTTATATTGTTCCACCAAAATGTATGTTAAAGGTCATGATACATTTTGGTACTTCTTAGGTAGATTGCAAACGGTGTATTATGTGCCTCCATCATGATTTTATATTTCAATTCAAGGTCATTAAGGACACGGAGTCGAGAGTTGACTCGAAGTATCCTTTTCTCGTCAATTCTCACTTCTAGAATAACACCTTCTTGTACTTTTTTTGTCATATTCACCAGTTCTGGGTTAGTGACTTTAGCAGCTTTAATTTTATTGATTAAAGTCGGTTTAACTCATACATATGTAACCTTCATATAGGTCCCTATTGTCTTTAACTTTATCTCTATTTTGTGTAAGTCATGCAAAATGCGCCCATATGTTGTCGGTATTGCACTTATACTCGCATATGAGCTTCTACTTAATACATCTATTACCACGTTCGCCTTTCTAGGGTGATATTAGATAGTGTGGTCGTAATCCTTTAACTACTGAAGCCAATTCCATTGTCGTATGTTAAGTTCCTTCTGAGTGAAGAAATATTTAAGACTTTTATAGTCTGTATAGGTCTCCACTTTCTCTCCGTACATGCAGTGTCTCTAAATCTTCAATGCAAAAACAATTGCTGCTAACTCTAGATCATGAGTAGGGTAATTCTTCTCATATTCTTTGAGTTATCAAGAGGCATAAGCTATAATGTTTTCGTGTTGCATAAAAACATAACATAGACCTCTGCCTGAAGCATCGTTGTAGATGACAAATCCTCCCTATCCTGATGGTATGGTCAGAACATGAGCTGAAACGAGTCTTTTCTTGAGTTCTTGAAAGCTCTTCTTGCATTCTTTACTCCATTCAAATTTTATGCTTTTTCAAGTCAATTGAGTTTAATGGAGTGACAATTAGAGAGAATCATTCTACGAATCTTTGAAAATAACCAGCTAAGCTTAGAAAGCTTCGTACTTCAGTTATTGTCTTATGTTGCTTCTAATTTAATATTGCTTCAATCATTGGAAGGTCAACCGATATTCCCTAATTAAAGATCACATGCGCAAGAAACGTTACTTTCTCAAGCCAGAACTTGCATTTCTTTAACTTGGCATATAATTTATTCTCACGTAGCTTTTGGAGTATTAATTTCAAGTGTCGTTCATGATTCTCATGACTCTTGGAGTATATGAGGATATCATCAATAAAGGTAACCATAAAATGATCCAAATTTCCTTGAATATTTAATTTATCATATCCATAAAGGTTGTAGGAGCATTGGTTAATCCAAAAGGCATGACTAAGAACTTGTAAATCTCGTAGCGAGTTCTGAATGTAGTCTTTGAAATGTCATCAGCTTTAATCTTTAACTGATAATATCCAAAACAGAGATCAATCTTTAAAAAATATTAAGCACTTTACAACTGATCAAACAAGTCATCAATTCGAGGTAATTGGAAACAATTTTTGATGGTGACATAGTTCAACACTCAATAGTAAATGTGTATATTAAACATTGCATGTTTAATTTGATAATAAGAATTAAGTTGATGAATGCAGTCAATAGCAGGATTGTAAAGTCCTTTGATGGCACATAATGTACAAGAACTTAGTTAGATAAGATCAAAGTTGTTAGGTTGATCTTTTGAATATGAATGTATTGAGTTGTGAAGTCATTTGATTGTTTATTATGTACAAGGACTTAGTTAGAAAAGATCAAATCTGTTAGGTTGATCTTATATTATATCTGTTCAAGTTAAACTGATCGTAGAATAGACTTTATGACTCCAAGCAAAGAAGGCTCAATGATTCAATCTGTTTGTAGAGTGGACTTTACGACTTCGCGCAAAGAAGACTCAACGATTTGGTATGTTCGTAGAGTAAACTCTACGACTTCACTCAAAGAAGACTGGACGACTAAGACCGCTCGTAGAATGGACGCTACGATCCCATTCCAAGAAAACTCTACAACTAAGGAAGAAGCTCAAGCGTAGAACGGACTCTACGACCAACAGAGTAGCCGTAAAGTAAAACTCTACTTCCTCGAGGAAAATTGTCTTATCACTTAGCAGTCACTGAAGCAAGGACAATCGTATAGTTAAGTAAAAGCAAGAGACTTTTTAAGTAACACTACGATCTAAACCTAAATCATCATTTGACTCTTCTCCTGTACTTAGACAAAAGCAACTTCGTTGAAAAGAACAATCTGCATCGATGTGATAGAAGAGCTTCTGCCAAAAGCTCAAAGTCAGAAATATCAGGGGACTGACCCAAGCACACTATGCAACAGAAAGAAGACTTTCAAGGCAGTAAAGTCAGAGGACTGGGTCATATTAGTCCTATAGTGTGGAAGGACCAAACGACTCTATAAAAGTTGGTAGAAACTGTTGAACATTGAATGATTAAATTTGATGATTAGAAATAATGTACAAGGGCTGTATTAGATAAGATCAAAACTGTTAGGTTAATCTAGTGTTTATTGTATAAAAGTCTTGTGTGTTGTACTAAGACTTAGTTAGATCAAAACTGTTAGGTTGATCTGTTGGTGCAATAAAAAGTCGTAGAAAGAACTCTACGATTTGTGTCAAGGAAACTCTACGATTTGAATTAACTCTACGATCAAGGCAACCAATCGTAGAATGGACTCTACGATTGTGATTCTGAAGACTCTACGATCAAGGCAACCAATCGTAGAATGGACTCTACGATTGTGGTCCAGAAGACTCTACGACCAAACAAACTGTTCTTTACGAGAAGCCTTAAACTGAACTCTACGATGATTAATAAGAGATGATCCTTTACAGATCAATCACGTCAGCAAGGATATTCATAGAGTTGATCACATAAGGTCGTTGAGCAAAAAGGCAAGAGACATCACGATTATCAGATCAGGAGCTATCCTATTCAAGCATTCAATCTTCATCAAAGTAATCAAAAAGGAAGCCTCTGCAAATCGATCAAGTCAGAAAAGTCAGGAGTCTGACCCAAGCGCACTATGGAAAAAGAAAGAAGACTTTCAAGGCAGAAAAGTCAGAGGACTGTGTCCTATCAGTCCTATAGTTTGGAAGGACCAAACGACTCTATAAAAGTTGGTGGGAACCTACGACTGACATATCTGTCCCAAAGGATAAAGGAAACAACCTTCCATGGACTAACAGGTCAGATCAAATAAAATGTCATCAGAGCTTTAATGAGCTATATTAATATAATATACAGCAACTCTCCTCTGTGAGGTAACGGAAAGAAATACAAGTTCAAGCAGATGATCCAACGGGAAGAAAATCTGGAGCCCTAACTTCTTAAATAACTAAGATCAGCAAAAGAGAAAACAAGCATTGCACAAAAAGAAAAACGCAAGAAGTGAAAAAGATTGAACTGATAAGAAAGTCTGCATTGCTACTAAGCCCTTCAAACACTCAAGCTAATAAGCAACTTAGTAGCACATCCAAATATACATCAATCCAAAAGAGTTCTTTGTGAACTGGTGTAAGCAAGTCTGTTAGACTTGGAGAGTTCTTTGTGAACTAGTGTAAGCAAGTCTGTTAGACTTGTAAAGTTCTTTGTGAACTAAAATTTCAAGACTGTGGGTCTTGCAGGAATCTTAGTGATTCAAATATTGTAAAAGTATCCTTAGTGGATTTGCTGCTGGAAGAGCAGAACAGTGGAGTAGGAGTATTGTGTGCTCTGAACCACTTAAAACCCAGAGTCTCTCTCATTCTATCTTTCATTTGCTATATCTGCCATATAATTGTTTGTTGAATTATTACTTTAACATTTAAAGAGAAGAATAACTAAATCATATTCTGCTGTGTTAAACTTCTGTTTAAGAATTAATTAAGTGAGATCTTTTCAAATAGAAGAAATTTTAAAAAGAATCTATTCAACCCCCCCCCCCCCCTTCTAGATTTCTATCGTGTCATTGGGAACTAACAATTGGTATCAGAGCAGGTTCTCACATCTAAAGCCTTACAAGCTTGAGTAGATCAAATGGCACTCAACAAGAATGGATCAGAACTCGGTGGAGGTAACAGACCACCTATGTGTAATAAAGATAAATTTGCTAACTGGAAAGTTCGTATGCAGGCTTACATAGATGCTATAGATGATGAAATGTTCGAGACAGTGATGAATGGGCCATTCATACCAATGAAGCTTGCACTATCAACTGAAGATCCAAGCAAGCTAGTAGCAAAGAAAAGAGACGAATGGACAGACAATGAAAAGAAGGATGTTCAAAGAGATAAAAAGGCTAAGAACATCTTGTTTCAATCTCTGGATGATGATCTATTTGAGAACGTTGTCAACTACAAGACAGCTCAAGAAGTATGGCAAACTCTATTGATCATGCATGAAGGAACAGAAGAAGTCAAAGAAAATAAACAATCACTGCTTGTTCAACAGTATGAGATGTTCACCCACATCTCTGGTGAAAACATTACAACCACCTACGAGAGATTTAACTTGCTACTAAACTCTCTCAGATCTTATGGAAAAATCTATCCAAACAGAGATCTTATCATTAAATTCATGAGATCTCTGCCAAGCAAATGGGATGCCAAAACCACAGTCATCCGAGAGTCAAAGAACTTGCACGAGATGACTGTACAACAATTATATGGAAATCTTCTCACCTATGAGCTGGAGCTAAATCAAAAAGCAGAAAATCTATCTGGTGAAAGAAAGAAAGAGAAAAACATTGCTCTTAAAGCCTCAACCTCAACTCACAGAAGCAATCACAAGGATATCTCTGACTCTGACAAAGATGAATCAAATGATGATGAAGGAGCTGTCATGCTAGTCAGACATTTTAAAAGATTCATCAACAGAAATAGACCTCAGAAGTTCAGAAGAAACAACAGCAAAGAACAAGCAAATGACATTTGCTACAATTGCAAAAAGCCAGGTCATTTCATTGCTAAATGTCCAAAACCCTTAAGAGAAGAGGTGAAGAGGGACAAATCAAGAGCAAATCCAAAAAGAGAATTCAAAAGCTTCCACAAACAAAAGAAGAAGGACAAAAGCTTCATAGCTAAAAGGCTCCTGGAGTGATTCAGAAGAAGAACTAAATTCTGAGTCAAGTGATGATGAAGAGCCACAGAAGGCCAACCTGTGCTTAATGGCAAATGAAGAAGGAAGCAGCAAAAAGGAATTCATCATAGATGAGATATTTGATTTCTATTCTCCTGATTTAAGCATTGATGATCTTAGAGAAGGCATGCATGACTTAATGACAGAATTGCACAAATATATAAAATTGTTTAGAAGGTTATCTAAAGATTACTCTCATCTAAAAGAGGATAAAGAAAAAATAAGCATGGAATTAGAAGCCTCAGTTCAAACTGCAAAACTTTACTCTAATCTTGAAACTGAGAATAAAAGACTAAAAGAGATGAATGAGTTGAGCACTTATAAAGAATCCTCACTAGTCTCCAAGATTCAGGAACTAGAAAATACTATTTCTATGTGGAACAAGTCTAGTTCGTCTATGGACACCCTGATCTCAAGTCAAAGAGATGTGACTGATAGATCAGGATTAGGATTTGAGAATTTATTCTCAGAACCCAATATGGAGAAGTCAATGGAAATAAATGAAGGCAAATCCTTTAATTTTAATAAAGGAATTGTGTTCATCAAATCCTCAGATTCGATATCTACCACCCATCCACATTCTGCTAAACCTACAATCAGTTTTAACAAAACTCACACAGGTCTTGGATTCAGAAAATTGAAAAATAAGTCAAGCAAAACTCACTCTACGAATCATGAGAATCGTAGAGTAGTATGGAAGCAGAATGTAGATCAGCAAAAGACTATGAGAAATCATAATCCATACAAGTCCTGGACGAACAAAAAGTCACAAATACACACATATTATTATCAATATCATATTAATCATAGGCACCCTCATAAAAATGATAAATATTTGTTGAGATATCATAAAATGCAAGGATCTAAAATCAAACAGATTTGGGTCCCAAAGGGTACTAACAAAGCAGGACCCAAACAGATATGGGTACCAAAATGAAGATTGATTTGTTATGCAGGTAAAGAGATCCATCTGGTATCTTGACAGTGGATGCTCACGGCACATGACAGGAGATAAGGCTCTTCTATCAGAGTTTAAAGAAAAAGATGGACCTGCTGTTATTTTTGCAGACAACAACTCAGGGAAAACCAGGGGTTATGGCTCAACTGGAAATGGTGCAATATCTTTCAGTAAAGTGGCATATGTTGAGGGACTAAAGCACAACTTGCTAAGTATAAGTCAGCTCTGTGACAAAGGACATCAAGTCACCTTCCTCAACAATCAATGCCAAGTTAGAGACTTGAAAACTAATTCTCTAAAGCTAGAAGGAGTTCGAGAAGGAAATGTCTATGTGGTCAATCTTGCTAAATTAAGCTCAGAACAAACTATCTGTTTTCTTGCTAAAGCCTCAAATGTGCTGGCTCTGGCATAGGAGGTTATCTCATCTTAATTTCAAGAGCATTTCAAAGCTTGCCTCTAAAGATCTAGTAAAAGGATTGCCAAAGTTAAACTTCATTAAAGAAAAGCCCTGCAAAGCTTGTCAGTTTGGAAAGCAAACAAAGACGTCATTCCAAAGCAAATCAGCAAACTCAAATGATAGAGCTCTTCAACTACTTCACATGGATTTATTCGGGCCAGTATCTACGACCAGCCTCGGAGGAAAGAGATACTCTCTAGTTGTAGTTGATGACTACACCAAATATACATGGGTATTCTTTCTAAGCTCTAAAGATGAAACCATTTCACATCTCATCAAGCTCTTCAGACTGATCATGAATGAAAAGGGAGAAAAGATCAAGGCCATCAGAAGTGATCATGGACGAGAATTTGATTTCTCAGAAATGGACTGTTCTGTGAAGAAAATGGAATAAATCACAACTTCTCAGCCCCAAGAACGGCTCAGCAAAATGGAGTAACAGAAAGGAAGAATAGGACTCTTATTGAAGCAGGAAGAACCCTCTTAGCAGCAGCTTCTCTCCCTGAATATTTCTGGGCTGAAGCCATCAGTACTGCATGTTACACTCAAAACAGGTCACTCATACACTCAACATTAAAGAAAACTCCATACGAATTATGGAAAGGAAGAAAACCAAATATAAGTTATTTTCATGCATTTGGTTGCCTGTGCTACGTACTCAACAATAGCAAGAAGCATCTTACCAAATTCCAGCCAAAATCAGATGAAGGAATCTTTCTTGGTTATGCAACAGATAGCAGAGCATTTAGAGTGTTCAACAAGGAGTCACTAACTGTTGAAATCTCCATCCACGTCACATTCGATGAATCAAATCCTGAAAAGAAAAGATCACCATTCAACGAGTCAGCAGACACAAGCTCAACGATCGAAGAACTCAAAATCGTAGAGTCCGACTCTACGACCATGGAACCAGCAACAGAAATCGTTGAGCTAGGAGAGGAAATCGTAGAGCTCACCACATCAGACATTGGAACTCTACGATCAGAACCAGAAGCTGATTTAGAGGAACTCAGACAAGAAGGTACCAGAACAGACGTTCCTAGCAGAATAAAATGGAACAAAGATCACACTCAAGATCTTATTATTGGAGATCCAAACACCGGAATCAAGACTAGAGCTGCAACCTCTAATGAATGCTTTTACCTAATCTTTCTCTCTCAAGAGGAACCCAAGAAGATTGAAGAGGCCTTAGGAGATTCAAGTTGGATAGAGGCCATGCAAGAGGAGCTAAATCAATTTGAAAGAAGCAAGGTCTGGAGATTAGTGGTCAGGCCTCAGCATAAACCTGTCATTGGCACCAAATGGGTTTTCAGAAACAAGATGGATGAAAATAGTGTGATAACAAGGAACAAAGTAAGACTAGTGGCCAAAGGTTACTCTCAAGAAGAAGGAATTGACTACGATGAAACATATGCTCCAATTGCCAGGTTGGAAGCCATAAGGATCTTCCTTGCCCATGCTGCTCACATGAAGTTCAAAGTCTTCCAAATGGATGTCAAGAGTGCTTTTCTAAATGGGGAACTACAAGAAGAAGTTTACGTGGAACAACCTCCAGGTTTCATCAATCCAACTTTTTCAAATTATGTTTATAAATTAGATAAAGCACTATATGGTCTAAAACAAGCACCTAGAGCATGGTATGAAACCTTGACTAACTTTCTCATTGAAAAGGGATTTACTAGAGGAAGAATTGATACTACCTTATTTTTGAGAAAACATAAGGATAAGACACTGCTAGTTCAAATTTATGTAGATGATATCATATTTGGTTCCTCTGATGAAAAATTATGTGAAAGATTTGTCAAGCTTATGCAGAGTAAATTTGAAATGAGCATGATGGGAGAACTCAACTTCTTCCTTGGACTACAAGTGAAGCAGACTGATGAAGGCATATTCATTAATCAAGCCAAATACATCAAAGACTTATTAAAGAAATATGGCATGGAATCTGCATCTATCATGAAGACTCCTATGCCACCTGCCACCAAGCTTGACAAAGATGAAAATGATTTCCGGCTAACCCCAAAGAGTCTCATCTATTAGCTGTGAAAAAAAATTTCAAGTATCTTAAAGGAACTCCAAATTTAGGATTATGGTATCCCAAGTAGTCCTCCTTTGATCTTATGGGATACTCAGATGCTGACTATACAGGATGCAAAATAGACAGAAAAAGCACAAGTGGAACCTGCCAGATGCTTGGCAACAGACTTGTTTCTTGGTTTAGTAAAAAGCAGAACTCAGTATCGACATCTACTACAGAAGCTGAATATATAGCCGCATGCAGTTGCTGTGCACAAATTCTATGGATGAAGACCCAACTTGCAGACTATGGGTTTGAGCTAAATTCTATTCCTATATACTGTGATAATACTAGTGCAATTGCTATAACACATAATCCTGTTATGCACTGAAGAACTAAGCACATAGATATAAGATATCATTTCATCAGGGATCATGTACAAAATGGAAATATATCACTTCACTACATCCCAACTGAAGATCAACTAGTAGATGTTTTTACAAAGCCTTTAGATGAATCAAGATTTAATAAACTAATAAGTGAGTTAGGAATGCTAAATCTAGACCCTTAATATATATATCATGTTTTTTTTTATATACTAACTCTGCAGAAATAAAAGTGAGCGAGGAAAATTAGTAAAAGTCAAAATCGTGAAATTCACTAAACGATCATCAGGCAACAGATCGTAGAGTTTACTCAACGATTGTTAGGCCAAGATCGTAGAGTACACTTCAAATCGTAGAGCTCACTTAACGATTGGCAAGCCAAGGGTCGCAGAGTTTTCCTTATCGTAAAGCTAACTCAACGAACATCAACAAAAGATTTGAAGTGACGAGGGATCGCAAATCTCTAGGGGCAAAAAGGTCATCAACCAAATGAGATGCTCCTATCAGAATATGACACGCGTCTCAGCAAACTTATAGGGAAGTTTTAAATACTTTGAAAACTGCACGTCGTTTATTTCTTCAAATCAAAGATCTAACATTTCTATCCATCTCTCTCAATCCAAAACCCTAAGTTTTCAATACTCAGATAAATCGTTCCTACTATTTCAGGAAAAACTACTAAATGGCACCTGCATAAGTCATTTCTGGAAACGAGCTCAACTTTGAAGCTTTCATATCGGCAGATAAGGATTTCAAAAGGATAATCCAGTTGCTCGAAAAAGCGGGTCTACGAGAAGCTCTGGGAACTAATACGAGGATTCTGTCAAAACTTATCCGAGAATTCTACTTAAATGGATCCTATGCAAATGGAACTCTAATCACCACTGTAAAAGGAGTACAGCTCAACCTCACTGCTGAAGAATTTAATCTTGCCCTAGGATTCAAGCAAGGAGGCCTCACATCACTAACTATGGTGAATACCGAAGAAGGCCTGAAGAGAATGCACCATCAAAAGAATCCTAGGCTAAAAGGTTTAAAGAAGAAAGAATTTCCTCAGAAATATGAGTTCCTGGCAGATGTGGTTGGTAAATGCCTGCTATGCAAAGACTCGGCTCATGACTCAGTCAGTGAGGTGCAACTGAAATTGATGACAGCTATAGTCAAAAAGACAAATATCAACTATGGCTCTTTACTGATGGAATGGATAGGGAACTGGATCCAGAATACAGAAAAAGCAAAGGGAACAAGAAAAATGTTCTATAGAAGATTCATCAGCATTCTTCTTAGATCATCTTTGGGGGATTTGATTGAGCCTGACGAAGGAGAAGCCCTAAACACAAACAAAAGAATCACCCAGAGAATCTTCGACAACTGGAGGAGGAATCCAGTTGAAAACAGGAAACTATCCCGGTCAGGGGATAGTGAAGGAACGCAGAGTGAGGCAGGGCCATCTCTATTAAAGGACACTCCTGCAGAAGAGGAATCTCAGGATGTTAGCATTCAGTCTCAGGGTCTCATCAGAAAGAGAAAAGGAAAGAAAGCCCTTGAGATTGAAGAACCTCAGGGCTCATCTAATGAGGCTCCTATTGCTGCTCCTGAAGAGAAGGCTGCATCAGAGGATGAAGATTCTGATCTGCGAAGGGAAACTCGTAGCAAGTATGAAGCTGAAGAGGCAACCCCAAAAGAGCCAAAAAGAAAGAGAAGAAGGCTAGTTAAATTAGCTGACAAAGACTCAGTAGCTAAGGGGGAGCTACTTGAAAAAGCTGTCATATCTCCAGTTGAGAAGGAGTCTTCTATGACAGCTGAGCCTATGGATGCTCGGGCTGAGGGGGAGCCTATGGATGCTCGAGCTGATGAAGAGGATGACATCGAGATAGTGGCCGTTGGAAGAGATGAGCAAAGGCATCTGAACTACAACTACTTGCTGAAATTTTTGCCACTGATGCCATTCCACCGAGCTCTGGATCACAATGCATGGGATCAAGTTTTCTGGACGTTCAAAGCTTACCCAAATGTGGTGATTATAGCTCAAGGCTATCCTCAGAATCTGTTTTATGCCCAGAAGCTTATTTCTTGCAGCCCCTTTTCACATTCTTTAGGGCAAAAGGTACATGTTATTCCTCTAGCCCTCATTCATATTCATTCACCCTCATCTATGTTCAATAAATTTGAGGAGTTCCCAAATACCAACTCTGCTTCAAACTCTACGATAAACACATCCCCGATCGTAGAGTCACCACCCTCTACGACTGATACTCAAGACAGCCTATCTAATCAAAACGTAGAGTGCCCTCCAGACTCTCCTGAAATTCTGCCTACTCAGCAAACAATCCCTCCGGCTCCATCTTCAAGACTCATGTTAACTCACGAGGATATTCCCTCCACCTCTGGTCACGAATACTTTCATATTCCAAGCTCTACGGCTGACCAGGGACAATCATCTCAACTTCTCTAGGAAATTTTAGACAAGGTATCTCGGCTTCCTACATCTGAGGGCTTAACTGACTTGACAAGCCATATCCATACAGAGATACAAAACGACCTGGCATCGAAATCCCACAACCTTCAACGTAGAATGGACGATATCATTGATGCTGCCAATGGTCTCTCTACCAGTCTGAATAGACAATTTACCACAAGATTAAAGCAGCTAACGGCAGCAGTCTCTGAAAATCTCCAAGAAAGAGATAAAATTCTTCTAGAAGCCTTGAACTCACATCAGCAGGCCATTGTTATTCTTCAAGAAACCAATGATAAATCTATCACCTTCCTCACTAATGAAATCATTGCCTTGAAGGTCTCTCTCACAGAACAAAAACATCGGTCGAATGACACTTTGTCATTGGTGGAGCAAAAACAAATCATGGCTAACGAAAGACTCCAAGCCCACCAAGATGATGTAGCTGCCACTAAGACCCAACTTTAAGACATTATTCAAGGCATTCAGCAGCTTTCAGAACAGGTAGCAACAATTAATGATGCCAACAAGGGGGAGAAGAAACTGAGCACAGCAGAGCAAACAAGAACTAGCTCAGACTACAGCAGAAGAGGAAGAGCACCTCGAGCACCTCAAGGGATGAGGATGGTTTAAACTTCAATATATCCTCCTAGATTCGAAGCAGTACCATCTCGTCCCAGACAGGAGGTGACAGCAAGACCTTCTTCCTCAACTATGAGGCCTTCTGGCTCACAACAGGAGATGGTGACAACAAGACCTTCTTCCTCATCAATGAGGCCTTCTAGATCACAGGAATGGTTTCAAATTAAAGAAGAAGAAGCTGTGTTGAGGGAAGAAGAACTGAGAAAAGCTGAAGAAGAAAGAAGAGCATTCTTCAGGCAGAGGGAAGAAGAAGGCAGAAGACCTCCTAGCAGAAGGAGATAAGTTTTTTTTTTCTTTTTCTGTTGTTTTCTCAATTGTATCATCTGACTAAAACATCAATAAAATTCATATTTTTCTCTAGAAAATACAGTTGCTCACTGTATGATTAGGCATTCAATTACTCTTGCATTTTACCTATTTTAATATGTTCAAATCACTATTTGTTAATAATGTTGTCATCATCAAATTGGGGGAGATTGTTGAACATTGAATGATTAAATTTGATGATTAGAAATAATGTACAAGGGCTGTATTAGATAAGATCAAAACTGTTAGGTTGATCTAGTGTTTATTGTATAAAAGTCTTGTGTGTTGTACTAAGACTTAGTTAGATCAAAACTGTTTGGTTGATCTGTTGGTGCAATAAAAAGTCGTAGAAAGAACTCTACGATTTGTGTCAAGGAAACTCTACGATTTGAATTAACTCTACGATCAAGGCAACCAATCGTAGAATGGACTCTACGATTGTGATTCTGAAGACTCTACGATCAAGGCAACCAATCATAGAATGGACTCTACGATTGTGGTCCAGAAGACTCTACGACCAAACAGACTGTTCTTTACGAGAAGCCTTAAACTGAACTCTACGATGATCAATAAGAGATGATCCTTTACAGATCAATCACGTCAGCAAGGATATTCATAGAGTTGATCACATAAGGTCGTTGAGCAAAAAGGCAAGAGACATCACGATTATCAGATCAGGAGCTATCCTATTCAAGCATTCAATCTTCATCAAAGTAATCAAAAGGAAACCTGTGCAAATCGATCAAGTCAGAAAAGTCAGGAGTCTGACCCAAGCGCACTATGGAAAAAGAAAGAAGACTTTCAAGGCAGAAAAGTCAGAGGACTGTGTCCTATCAGTCCTATAGTTTGGAAGGACCAAACGACTCTATAAAAGTTGGTGGGAACCTACGACTGACATATCTGTCCCAAAGGATAAAGGAAACAACCTTCCATGGACTAACAGGTCAGATCAAATAAAATTTCATCAGAGCTTTAATGAGCTATATTAATATAATATACAGCAACTCTCATCTGTGAGGTAACGGAAAGAAATACAAGTTCAAGCAGATGATCCAACGGGAAGAAAATCTGGAGCCCTAACTTCTTAAATAACTAAGATCGGCAAAAGAGAAAACAAGCATTGCACAAAAAGAAAAATGCAAGAAGTGAAAAAGATTGAACTGATAAGAAAGCCTGCATTGCTACTAAGCCCTTCAAACACTCAAGCTAATAAGCAACTTAGTAGCACATCCAAATATACATCAATCCAAAAGAGTTCTTTGTAAACTGGTGTAAGCAAGTCTGTTAGACTTGGAGAGTTCTTTGTGAACTAGTGTAAGCAAGTCTGTTAGACTTGTAAAGTTCTTTGTGAACTAAAATTTCAAGACTGTGGGTCTTGCAGGAATCTTAGTGATTCAAATATTGTAAAAGTATCCTTAGTGGATTTGCTGCTGGAAGAGCAGAACAGTGGAGTAGGAGTATTGTGTGCTCTGAACCACTTAAAACCCAGAGTCTCTCTCATTCTATCTTTCATTTGCTATATCTGCCATATAATTGTTTGTTGAATTATTACTTTAACATTTAAAGAGAAGAATAACTAAATCATATTCCGCTGTGTTAAACTTCTGTTTAAGAATTAATTAAGTGAGATCTTTTCAAATAGAAGAAATTTTAAAAAGAATCTATTCAACCCCCCCCCCCCCTTCTAGATTTCTATCGTGTCATTGGGAACTAACAGAAACCTACGACTAACATGTCTGTCCCCAAGGAAAAAGGGAAACACCTTCCATGGACTAAAATAGCAAATCAATTAATACATCATCAGAGCATTAATGAGCTAAATGAATATAATATTCAACAGCTCTACATTGTGAGGTAACGGGCAGAAATTAAAGCTAAGGGCAGACATTCCAACGGGAAGAAAACAGAAGCTCTCATATAAAGCGCCTAGATCTGAAGAAGAAAATAAGGTTTTAACACAAGAAAGAAAGAAATACGCAAGAGTTCAAAAAGATCAAACCGAAAAGAATCTTGCATCGCTATTGAGTTCTTCAGAAACTTATGCTAAACACAACGCAGTAGCACACCCAAATCTACACTACTCGAGAAGAGTTCTTAGTGAACTAGAGTATCTAAGTCTGTTAGACTTATAAAGTTCTTAGGGAACTAGTGTTCCTAGACTGCTGATCTTGAAGGAATCTTATTGATTCAGAAATTGTAAAAGTATCCGTAGTGAATTTGCTGCTTGAAGAGCAGATCAGTGGAGTAGGAGTCTTGTGAACTCTGAACCACTTAAAACCTGGTGTCTTTCATCTTGTGTCTTTTAACTGCTATATCTACTATATAATTGCTTGTTAAATTATTATTTTAACAAATCAAGAAGGGGTAACTAAATCATATTTCGCTGTGCTAAACAAATTGATTAAGAATTCATTATCTCTTAAAAACAAAGCAAGAAAAAAAATAATAAAGAATCTATTCAACTCTCCCTTCTAGATATCTTTCGTGTCATTGGGAACTAACAGTTTAGTCTCATAATCTCGTCCTTTTTCTTCATGAATAAAACAAGGAGCACCCCAAGGTGATGTACTTGAACGTATAAAACCAGTATCTAATAATTCTTGTACTTCGATTTTTAACTATTGAATTTAAGTGGGAGTTATTCGGTATGGGGCCTTGGACACAGGTTTAGTACCAGATTCAAGGTCAATACAAAATTTAATTTCACGGTCTGGGGGTTAGTTAGGAAGTTCTTCGGGAAACACGTGAGTAAATTCATTAACAATTGAAATATCATTCAAGTCTGATGTATTTTTGTTTAAGTTAGTGATATGGGCTAAGAAGGTTTGACATCCATTTTTCAATAAACGAATGATTTTATGGCTAGAAATGATAATTATCGCTTTTAATGGTTTTGTTGCTTGAATTTGCATAACAGGTTGATTAGGAATATGAAAACTAATGATCTTATGAAAGTAATTAATTTTAGCATGATGGGTAGTCAACCAATTAATTTCTAAAATACATCAAATTCATGCATTTCCAAATAGATAAGATCAACAGATAATGTGAGGCTGTCGATTTGGACAAAACAAGATTTATAGATGTAACGACTATTTCTCGTAATTGATTTTCAACTGATAAGTCAAAGTCTAATTTCTCAGAAGTCAAGTTAAAACGTTGAGCACATGTAGGTGAAATAAAAGAGTGGGTGAAGCCAATATCTGAAAAGGTATAAACTTCGAAAGAACAGCTTACCAGTTATAACTTCGCTTGGGTTTCACGCCTTTTGGGATGTCACGATAAAAGCTCTCTCCTGAACCATGGGTTTTGGTTTATCCGTGTTAGCATTGGGTGTCACCATTACCATTGGATTTGATTTTACTAAAGGACAAAATTGAGTTATATGGCCTTCTTTCCCACAACTGTAGCAAATCTTGGATGACTGAGTACAGTTTGGGCTGATATGTCTCTCATGTCCACACTTGTAATATTTGACTGGTACTTATTCCCCTCACTTTGAAATTGATGTTGGTGTCGATGCCAATGCCTTTCCATGATCATCATTGATTTTTTTTTCTTGAAGTTGTTTCCAATAGCTTGCTCCTTCTATTATCTGTGCTAGGATTACCACTGAAGTGGTTTCCATTTTTGGCATGGTGATTGCCTCCTCGATGGTTCTTGTTGTTCCGATGATTGTTGTCGTTATTACGATTATTATCATAATTTCTCTCCCTTTGACAGTACTTGTCCTCTAATTAAAACGTCTATTTTCTAACTTCAATAATTGAGCCTTATCCATGATATCTAAATACAAATGTAGTTTAAGAGAAATAAGGTGTTGACGAATTTCAGGTTTCAAACCTCGTAAAAACATTCAATTCATGCGCTCTTCATTGTCTACCAAATGGAGTGCAAACCGGGATAGTTCAGAAAACTTGGCCTTATAC